>OX451346.1:59926418-60243099 GCA_949629155.1 Myopa testacea
TATTTTCCATAACTGTAGTTACGCTGGGCTGGCCCAGCCCTCGGCATGCCACGCCCCGCCCCTTCTCTCACTCGCTGCTAAATCAAAGGTGCGAAGTAAGAGCAACAACAACAACAACAACAACAACCTTGGCTAAATTTCTGTAAATCATTAAAGTTTGAAATGCATTCAAAGTGGAGCAGCAGTTGAAGCAGCAGCGGCACCTCAGCGATCGATGTAGCAACGCGTTAGAAGGATCGACAACAACAACAAGAGCAACAACAACAACAACAGCAGCAGCAGAAAACTCATAGAAACTCATTCAAGTCGAAAGCAATAATAATTATTGACGGCTGATCGAATGACGACTGAATGAATGAATGAACAAGTTGCTGAGCAGAGCCACGTCAGAGTTGAAGCTCAAAAAAAGCAACAAAAAACAAGCAACAAAAAGCAAAAAAAACACCAAAAAGAAAAAAAGAAAAGCTAAAAAAAATAAGAACTGGAAAACAAAATTTTCTGTTATCGGAAAATAAATGAAAGCTCATTCAATGCTTATGATTTCAATTGATTACAAAAGCGAAGAGAATCGATGGGTTTTTGGTTGGTTTTTCATTGTTGTTGTTGTTGTCATTGTTGTTGTTGTTGTTGTTGCATTGATGAACATAACGTCGCGTGATCTGAAGCCTTGTGCCGAGTTTCGTTGCGTTGCTATGCGATGCGTTGATCAATTTGCAGCTTAAAAGAAGTGTGAACAAAATATAGAGTTGTTGTACAGTCTGTTGTTGTTATTGTACGGTAGGTTGTTGTACAATACGTTGTTATTGTATAGTATAGTAGTTGTTTTTTCTTTCGGTTAACAATTAATGACGCAAACACGCCCACGGCAGCGAAAAAACCAAAGAAAAAATTGCTGTTGCACGTTGCGGAAAATAATAAAAATAATAAATTAACTCGAATTGTTACATTTTTTCAGTTATGCGAGAAATTTCCTTATTTTCCCTTATTATTTTGATTTTAAATACCAAACATATTTTTACAATATGATTAAAAACAGTATAAAAGAACAAAGTATAAAAAAATATACAAGCAATTGCAATTAAAAATTTAATATAATATTCAATATACTTGTAATGAATTTGAAATAAAGTTCAAATTTCAAATAAAATACAGCTTTAATAATCTAACCTAAAATATTATATATTAAATTTTAAATTCATATGAATTAATTAAATATTCAAATGTTATTCGTTTCTTCAACTGTTTACGGTTCAGTTTCTGATCTTTTTTAATTATTGAACATTAATTATGATTACTATAAATGTGAATTATTTGATTTTTTAGAACTTGATTTACTGATTTCTTTTATTTTGATTTCTTTAGCTAAATATTCTTTAAAATAAGCTACAATATACTCTATTTTTTTTTGTTTATATTTAGTTAAATAATCTGTATAATTTTTTTATAATGTGCTATTCTATTCTTAGAATATTTTTAGTTTTTAATCAAGATTTTAAGTTTTCTTTAAGTTTCTTAATAATTTTAAAAACTTTTTAATAACGTTATTTATTCTGATTGTGATGCTTTAATTAGTTTGTAGTGCTTATAAAAAGTAGGTGCTCAAAGCACAACAACAGTAGTTTTTAGAATAATTTAATATTTCACTCACTTTCGGTTTTAATCCAGTTTAATTGCTAGTGTTGAATATTATTTTTATAACTGTTAATCTGTGAATTTATTATGGTTTGCGTTTTCTGCTCGCCTCCGAAGTGACAGCAACGTCATAAAACCGTCATCGTGTTTAGAATTTAAAGTTCCGGGGCCGGTCATTTTATCTGCAGAGTTCTACACTTTGTATTGCGATAGAATATCGAGAACTTAAAGTAGAACGCAAAAATTACGATTCATATCATTACTTTAATCTAAGTTAAATCCAAGTTATAAGATCTTTGAACACTTTAGTTTGATTCTGAATTCATTCCATAAAAAAAGCTATAGAAAAGATGTGATGGGAAGTGAGGTGAATGTGTTAAGGCTACGCTTAAATATATTCTAATGAAAGTTGGTACAAAGTTGATAACAAAGAAAGGTATCTAAACACTTCGCTGCTTCTTCTGCTTCTTGCCTTCTTCTCTTTTTCCATATTTTTAACTTAGATAGGAAAAGAACTCTTTACATCTCTCACTATATCACTATATATCTTCAATCCTTGATGTTTATTTGTTTGTCTGTTGACTTTGTTGCTAATAAATCATGTGTGAGTTCTTAAAAAAGCTGTTAAAGTAATTAAAAGCAAGAAAGAAACCAAAGTAGAAAAAAAACCTCGGTTTTAGTTAGCTAATCAAGCGTTTAGCTTGGTCTTTGCTAATCTTGAGAAATTTTTTAGATCAATCGTCAAGAAACCGTCCAAAAACCATCCGATTTCAAGGTTGTCGTCTTCGTCACTTCAATGCTACGCCTCTTAACATTTAATTTATGACTCTACTCTACTCTGAATTGACTCTATTCTACTCTACAACAATAAAAAGTAGTGGTTTTCTCTCTTTTTCTCCAATTCTCTCCCCTTTTCTCTCCCTTTCTCTCGTTCGCAGCATTACATTTGCGTTCCCTTTCTTTTTTGCTTTTATTTTTACTTCGAGTAATTTAAATAACAATGATTAGTATTTCGTAGAATTCATAATGAAATAACATGTTATTTTTAGATTATTAGCTGTAAATAATCGTGAAATGTTTGAATTTCAATTTTGTTTCTTTAATTTTTTATAATTTGCAAAAAACAACCTGAAGCTCATGAAATTCATTTCATTTCCTTTTTTTTGCTTTAATTCTTTATAAGTAATTTTTCTCTATCAAGTTTGTCACTTAAGTCTTTTATTTAAATTTACAGTGAAGCAGTGAAGTGAAGAAAAAGCGTGGAAAAGTGTAAATTTTCCAGCAGCTGACAGGTGACATGTCAACGCTGAGTCTTCTTGCTGCTGAAACACTAACAACAAGAACAACAACAAAAAAACACCACTTACAATAATCAATAAGAACAGCAATCGTTTTTCTTTCTTTCTGTTATGTCGCAATAATGCAAGAATGTCCTCATTTAAATACGTAAACCTCGTTTATTAACTTTATTCATTTAATTCTATTCTTTGCTACAGTTTTTCTAACAGCAGCAACATATTATTTCAGTTCAAGTTGCTGTTGATCTTTTAGATTTTCTTGAACTAAATACGGAGCGAAGAGAAGAATTCTTGTGGGTAGAATTTTAACCTGCATTTAATTTAGTTTTAATTTATTGATTAAATATTGGAAATTAATATTGGAAGCTAACTAAACGTAGCTATTAGAATAAAGTAGCTAGTGCTAAGTGGTAAAGCAGAAACTGGTTATTGTTTTTGTTGGTTTTATAGAACAACTACTCCAAGAATGTCCGACATTCTTTCAAGCGAACAAATAATAATAAAGCAATAAAAAATCCTGTCTTAACTGGAACAACGACGATGGCTTAGAAGTTATGTTAATATTTTTTATATATAATTTTACACTTTATATAAATTACACTTGCGACAAACTCTCATTCCGAATGAGTGCAAAATAAACGGAGGAAAAACGGATTTCTAATGATACAAAATTAAATAAATAAACCTGTGAAATGATTGATTAAATTACAGTGAGAATTAAAGCAAAGAAAATAAAGTAAAAAATTATAAAAAAATATGAAAATAGGAAAATAATTAAAAATAATAAATAACAAAAATGAAAATTAACTTTTAATCGGAAATAAAATACAATTAAAGCTGTGATATAAACAATAACTAAAATAAATAAAAATCAAGACTTTTTCTAGGGTGGACCATCGGCTGGTTTCTTTTTAAAATTGATTTCCTTTAAAAAAAGATTAAAATTCCAAAAATTATGAAGAAAAATTGGAAAAAAAAATTTCCAAAGAAACCAGTCGATGGCCCACCTCATACTTGTATTAAAACAGTTTTGTTTTATTATTAATAATATTTATTAACTTATTAAACTAAAAAATAGGTATCTTAAATACAAGAGAACTAGATTTGAATTTAAAGCAAAATTCTCCACCTACAACAACAACACTCAAATAAAAAGAGAAAAAGCATAATTTTAAGATCATTGAAATAATAATGAAATTAAAGTCATGGATAAATAGTAACAAAAATTAAAATGTCATGTTATTGAAATTAAATCATTTAATAAAATGATAAATGATCGTTATAGCAAAAAAATACAAATTGGAAAAGAAACGCGACTGAAATGAAAACAAAAGAAATGAGAGATAAAAATAAATAAATTGTTCTTTGGCGATTTTGTCCCATAAGAAGTTCATAAACCCGGAACAATTCACAAGACACGTGCTTCCATTCGATATCACGAATTTTTGGTTCTAAAGAGAGAAACAAAAGAAGAATAAGAAAAAGAATCAAATGAAGCAGCTTGCAATTCATATCAAATCCAAACATTTTACTGCACTTTTTGGGCAGTTTTGAAAGATTTATAATGAAAGCAAACATTTTAAATAAATACTATAATAAAGAAAAGCTGCTGCAGCTCAAGAGCAATAAAAAATAAGAAGCGAAACGTGATGAAATGCGTACCAATAAAAATAACCACAAATATTTAAGCAAACCAAACAAAAAAAGCAACAAATTACAGCAAAGAATTTAATGTTTCATTGCTGTATTTCTTGAAATTGTTATTTTTTCCAATTTCCAAAAAAATCCAATTGATTTTGAGTGAATTATTCACCTGAAGTAATTGAGTAAAATTTTATTTGTTGCAAATTTAAATCAAGGTTATTTTTTGTTCCTTTTTTGATATGGTAAACATATAAAACATGCACCACATCATGAACGCGAATAAAAATGCCGAATGCGTAATTGTTTCGCTTGATTTGATTTGAATTTTTACGAAAATTGCCTAAAAAGACGTGCCTGGCCACGCAGCAGTTACGACCGAGTTTGTTTCCTAAGTCTTTCGTTTTTTTACAAGGTTCATCGAGATTTAATTGCATGACGTTGAAAATGCCACCAAAAATAAATAAATAAAAAAGAAAAAATAAAGAAATAATAGAAAAACTAATGCAAAACAAACATGAACTGAAAACAATATAAAAATATTATTAATTAAACTCGATTAAAATTCGATATCAAAAAAATTTCTTCTTTGTTTGGATAAGAAACTGAAGCTTCTGGTAAAGTAAAAAAAAAACAGTAAAAAATAAGATAAGTGAAGTTGATGTTAAGTTCTGTCATTCAAAATGATTTATAGCATCAACATTGAGTCACTAAATACATCTGTTTATTAAATAATGATCCGTTGTTGGTTTTAATTAAAAATACCAGTGGCAAAAATCGCCAACAGAGAAACAACAACAACAAGCATTATTAAAATTATCACTAAAAAACAGCAACCACAGAAAATTAACAATATTAAAATTATTTGTGTTTATGAATCATTTGTTAATTGTTTGAATTGTTTGTTGGATTTTTTGTTGTTTAGTTATTTCTATTGTTGTCTTTTAATATAACGCGTGTTGAAACTTTGACCTTCACAAAGAAAGAGAAGACGAAGAGGAGAAAATCAAAGAATTAATAATAGAAAAAGAATTCGCATTAAGTTCTGTTATTTTTAATCTTGAAATATTGCCAAAAGCTAGACTTTGAAAGGCGTTCGATTCTAGTTTAGAGTCATTAAGAAGAATAGCTAACTTCTTGTTGTTTTAAATAAAATTTAATGACTTTTAATGTGATTTGGCAAAAGTGTTTAATGTCATCTTTTGATTGAAGATTTATTTATAGAATATGCAAATTTTAACATATTAAAAGTTAATAAAATTCGCTCGTGTCCATAAAAGGAATTTTATCACTATAACGGATTTCTAATGATAAAAAATTATGCAAAAATAATTCGGAGAATAAAAATGTGACCAAAGGGTGAAATTTGCGGAAGAAGAGAAGATGACGGAGAAAAGATGACCGACAAAAAAAGAAACCGAAAGAAGATAACCGAGTTTCTGCTTTTAGAACAGAATTATTAATAAGTTGATCTGCTGATCATGTCTTGCTGAAATTATCATGTCTACGTCTTTAGAAGAATAGATTAAGCAATCGAAATTCAAATTTAATAACTACTCAATATTCAAATATTAGTTATTATAAAAGCATTTCAAAAAGAAACCAGCCGATGGCCCACCCTATTATGTAGCAATTAAAATTAAATTATTAACAATAAAATCAGATGAAATTTTTCCCCATAGTTATTTCTTTTCTTTCTGATTAGAAAGAACGAATAATGATGAATTTAAAATAAAAACCCCATAAAAAATGACCAAAAACATCAATCAACAAAAATAAACTTTAAAAACCACAAAAAAATATTAAAATAAAAATCACTGCAATTGAATGAAATATTAAATGAATTATTATTATTATTGTTATTGTGAAAAACACAAAATTTGATCAGCACAATTAAAAGTTGAAGAAATGATGAAATGAACGCTTTAATTTAATATGCGTGGAGAAGATGTGCCAACAGCTCAAAGCAATCACAACAAACAACATTTACAACAACAAACCGATCGCTACAACAACATCAGTATAAAAACTGCACCTACAACAACAACCACATCAACAACAACAACGAACTAGAAGATAACTCGTGGAATTAATTTCAATTAATTGAAAAATTGGACTTGTATTGGATTTTGCAATGATTACAACGAAATCAAAGAAGCTCAACGAATTTTTAATTCGTATCATTTTCAGTTTCCAGTTCAGACTGCAGTAATTGATTTCTATAGTTGAAGTGTTATTTTATTATAAAACTTCATTAATTTATTTATAGTATTTGCTTTATACTATTATATATTATGTAAATAATTCATTGTGTGTTATGTTGTAGTTTATTATTTATATTTAGTAATAATTTAATAATTAATTTTAAATAAATATATAATAAATAATAAGCAATAAAATAACTCTTGAAATTTTTCATTTTCGAATTTAGTTGTTTATTTTTTTACTTAATAACTTTACAGTTTGGTATGTTTTTAAATTTCTTAAATTTAAATTTAAAAATGCTGTAATTTGAGTTTTATTTCTAATAGAGTTTTAATATTATTTCAAGTGTTTGCAGCTTTTTTTGCAAATGCATGTTTTCCTTACTTGCTGAAATATGAAAGACTTAAGAAACGAACTCGAACTCGTAACCAGTGAACCAAGTTTTATTTTTATTTCTGTTTTGATTGATTTTTGTTATGTTTATTATTTATTACTCACTTGTATTTAGTTTAAGTTTAATATTTTTATTTCATTTAAATATTTTTATTTAATTTAATTATTTTTTTATTTTTTTTATTTAATTTTATTATATTTGAAGTAAAAAAATGTACTTTCCATGTTAAACTTAACTTCAATCACTCTCCTGCTAACATGATTTAAAGCATTAAATCAGTAATAATAATGATAAATCAGATCAAAGTTAAATTTAGCCAAGCTTATCGAAAAATGATCACACAAATAAACGCCTTCAAAAGTGTTTCTAATCTAAAATCGATGAAAAAAACACAGAAATCAAAACCTTGCCAAAGCGAAGTAATTCGAAATCAATGCTACCCGAAGAAATAAACAAAAGAAAACTATAGCCAAAGGGTGTGGTTTGCAGAAAGATCAATCGAACAATCGAACAGATTCGGACTACTATTTAAAGGGGATTTATTTGTCTTTATTATTATTGTACTTGTAGTTGTTGTTTCTATTGTCGTTTTTCTTTGTTACCAGGCTAAGCTTTGAAGTGCAAATTTGTGAAAAAAACACAAGTCGTATTTTTTTTTATTATTGAGTAACTTTGTAATGATATAAAAAATAAAAAAAAACCTAAAAAAAGAGTACTGAAACAGGTAGAAGTAAAAAAAAAACAACTACAAGCATAGGAAATAACAATAAAAAAACAGAAAGGTAACAATTAAAGTGGCCGAATTTTTTTTATGAACCTTCAACATTTGTTTAAAAATTTTAAAAACAAAATCAACGGAAAAGAAAAAAAAGACCGATGAAAATCTATTGAAAAAGCAAACAAAAGAAGACAATATCGATATTCGAAATGGGTTTATTTTTGGATTGTATTTTAGAAAAAAGACAACATAAAGTGTGGCCGAATTTAAATAAAGAAATAATCTACAAGACTGCCATCAATTGAAGTGGCTTTAATAAGGATTCCTTTAATTTCCTTTATTTTAATGTGTGTTTATAACTTTGTTTGGTTTATTTTTCTGGCGCATCGCTAAAACAACGCCGATCTCTCGCTCTGTTTAACTTGGATTAAGTTTTTCCGCTGCAATGAAGAAATTATAAAGTTTTTTAAATACAAATTCACGCAGTTTGATTGACAAACGCAGATCAGCTCTCAGAACGGAGAACGAACAGAAACAGACAACGAAATGCAAATATTATTAAAGCAAGCAAGCATTCAATCGAACGCCTGCTGTTCGCGTAGACAGCCGCTGTACAGAGTCTGTCGTTTACAGTGTCTGGCGGTTCCTGCGTCTGTGGTAGCGGTGACTGTTGCTGTCACTGTTGTTGTTAATGTTGTTTTTTCCCCTATCGCTGCTGTTGTTGCCATTATTGTTGCTGTTGTTGTTGTTATTGCCATTGTTGTTGCTTCTGACTAGCTCACTGAATGCTTAATGCGTCACTCTGTCAGGTTGTCAGTCGTTAGTTTGTTAACTCTGCGTGTATGTCACTCTGTACGTCCCTCTATAAGTTACTCAGTCTGCCTGTCTGCCTGTCTGCCTAGCGGTCTGTTTCTGTAGATTTTTCTATCCTTCTATCATTTTTATTGTACGTCCTTTTGTCGTGCTTTTTTTTTTGGCTTTATTTTTGAACTACTTGAGGATTGCTTTAGTTCTTATTTAAGTTAAGCTGGATTGTTAACAAGTTTAGTTGTAAACGTTGTCTTGTATTTTATGCATTAAAGCGAAGTGATGCTGTCTGTCGATAAATAAAGTCACTAAAAAGCTGACGTCACAAACACTATGAAAAGCTGTTCGATTGTCATTCATTTGAAGTAACTTAATAAATGCAAAAATCATAAATGCAAAAATCATAAACGCAAAAGAAAAATTATCATAATTTTTGTTTAATTTTTAAAATAAATTTAAATAAGCTTTTCTTCAGCATTTGATACTACTTCTTTTTCTTCTTCTTTTTATTTTTCTACTATAGAAATGAAATTTAAATATTTTAAAGATTTGTTATATAAAAAACTCAAAATTCAAAGAAAAGATGTCTGTTGTTTTGCTGTATTTTCTCTTTTCTCTGATTATTTTGATAGCCAACCAAGAATTATGCAACTTTTTTTTGCACACACAATCGAGTTGAAAGAAATTCAATTTTCGCTCGAGAGTCTGCAGAAAGTAGGTCAGCGCCTCAACCCGGCCATCAGCGTCCTCTATTCACTGAACGGTCAACGCCTGGTGACTTGATTTATATACAAGTCATTATTTAAGCCAAAAAGAAGTAAAAAAAAAAAAATAAATAAAAAACACGGAACAGAAATCAAGAAGAAGATGAAAATGAAGACGAGAAGATGGTGAAAAAGAAGGTGAAGACGAAGGTTGAAATTAAGAAATAGAAGCTGGTAAAGCAGAAGATGGTGAGGATACTGCCGAAGAAGGTGACTAAGAAGAAGATGAAGAAGGAGGTGAAGGCCCAGAAACAGGAGGAGGTGAAGAGCCAGAAGCAGGAGGATGGAACGAAGAAGCCAACCTGCAACTGTTTCGTAGCTGACTCAAACTTAATTTTTGGCAGCTGCAAAAAATTATCCCATCTCAAAAGTTAACGTTTTTTTTTTCCTTTTAGTTACCTCTTTCGGCCGAAGGTAACTCAAGACGAAGACGAGATCCTTTTCCAAAAAACGGCGACCAGTCAGACTTGTTTTCAACCAGTTGCGTGAGACCCTGATATTGAAGTGACCGACATCACTTTCACTTTTGTTTGTCTTCTTGTGACCTTGTCTAAAAAACGGCCCTTTTCTGGTATAACGACCAGCAACAGCAGCAGCAGCAGCCAAGAAAAATGTGCCGCACAGGAAGTTATGCAAGCGATGATGTGACAGTGATGAGTTTTATACGAAAGCTACTAAAAAACTGCTGCAAATATTGTATTTCTTTCTTAGATAACTTTTACATTTTGAAGTCATAACTTTTTCTTGAAATCATCTTTTAATTCATTAGTTTTTCTTGCCGTCTTATTTTTTCTAAACTCTTCTTTTTCCCTCCTTCTTAATTAAAACTTTTATTAACTAAAAACTTACAGGTTGTTATTACAAAAACGATAATCAAATTCTTGATTATGCTTTTATTGATGTTAATTGTCAATTAATTGCTGCCAAAGAGAACGATGAGCAGTTCTTATCTCAGATCAGATTTGTTGAAGCTCACGAAACTCATAGAAACTTCAGAACTTCAGAAGCTTCTGAATGACAGCGGCATCGACGTCGATTACTTTTATGGCTCTTCTAATTGTTAGGATAGAATTTCAATAAAATACAGCGCTATGATGAGGATGATGATGATAATCATCAGGAGATTTTTAAGACTGCTGGTTGGGATATTTTTTCGATTGTCTTTGTTGTTGTTGGCAAATTTTATTGATAGTTATTATGGTTTAATATGGTATTTATTATGGTCTTAAACAGGTTGCTTTTAAAGTAAGTAAATGAAGCAGGTTCGCTTTAATATTTCAATCAGAAGGTGTTTCAGAAGTTTACTGAAGTTTTTTACTTTATAATATTGAATTCTTCTTGATTTGGAACCTTTGAGGAAACTTTGAAGCCTTCTATTAGATCTTTTAAGTCGTAAACTTCAAAAACATTTTAATCTGTTTGATTTCGAAATTTAAAGGAAACAATGAATCGTTTTATTATATCTCTAAATTCGTTTAAGCCTTTAAAATATTGAAATCTGTTAGATTATGAACCTTTGAGTTAATATTGAAGTCTTTTATTATATCTTTAATATTGCTAAAGTTTTTATAACATTGAAATCTGTTGATTTTTTAAATTATGTTAGATTAAATCTCGCAGCGTGTTCCGTGTACCGTATAACTCTCTGTTAAAACTCTGTAAACTTAACATTTTACTGGAAAACTGTTGCAGTTCACAAAAAGTTTTCTTTTTTATTTGTTGTTATTTCCTCTTTTATTTCTTTCCACACAAATCGAATTTTCAGTTTCAATTTCAGTTTCATTTTCAATTTCATTTCAAGTTCGATTTAATTTTATGCATTTTGTGCTTGCATTCATTCATTCATTTATTCATCGGCGTTTGTATTTCGATGATGCTCAGCGAGATGAGTTGAGTTCATTGTTGTTGCTATCATTGTTGTTGTTGTTGTTGCTATCATTGTTGTTGTTGTTGTTACTGCTCTTGTGGTTGTTGTTGTTGCTGCATCATCTGTCTCACTGACATACTGACTAGAAAACTGCGACTGCGATCTGATGTCTAGATGACTGTCTGATGTTTATTTCTTTAGCTGTTTGGCTGTCTGTCTGTTTGTCCGTCTGTGTCTCTGTCTATCAATCTGTCTATTTAGATGTCTGGCTCATGCTGTTATTTCATCATCAACAACATCAACGTCATCCTCATCATCATCGTCATCGTTGTTGCTGTCAATTGTTTCTCTTTTTTTGCCCTGCCGAGTTGTTGAGTTATTCGACTGTGAAAACATTTTCGACAAAATGTTTGCTGACATTGGCAACAACAACAACAGCAACAACAAAAGAACAATTACAACAATAATAATTAAACACACACCTACACATACAAACAAACATCCACACATACTCACACACACATACACACACACATCTTCACACATACATTAGTGCCTCTTCAAGTCTTTTATTCTTAATTAATTTCGAGTTCGAAGTGAATTTTTATTTATTTTTCTATGTTGGCTAAAATGAGTGGGTTGTCTTTATTTGTTGTATTGTTGTTGTAATTATTATCGATGTTGTTTTTGTCGATGTTGTTATGGTACTTTAAGAAGTAGTCTATTGTTGTTCCTTTCTTGTGTTTGTTGTTGTTGTCGTTCTTCACACGCACTGAATTTTGTGCATTTTTTTTTTCGGAAAATCTTCGCAACATCAGTTATTTTTATTTTTTCTTTATTTTTATTGTTTTAGTCTATGTTGTTGGTGTTAAAAGTGTTGTACTTTTCCTAGTTGTTATTTCCTAAATATTCTCGTATTTATTATAATACAATTTTGCAATCGCATTTTTTTGCCACTGCAATTAAAAGTGAATCGAGATTATTTCTTAAATTATTATTATTGACTCAACTTGATTTTCATTACTTTTTGTTTAAGTTTTCTTTCGGTTTTTCGTTGAGGTTATTTTTTTTTGTTTTTTCGTGTGTGAACTTCTTGCGTGGGAATCGACAAGAATTATTAAACTAGATTAGAGGAAGTTTGTTAATTTTATTATAGCATGAAATCGGATTTGTAAAGGTTTGAGCAATGAAAACAGTTGCGAGCAGAATTCGAGTGGAATGTAAAATATTGTATGAGAATTTAAAGAAAACCCCAGAAAAATAAAGACATTTAAATAAAGTAAAATAAAATCCATCCATTCATTAATTTATTCATTCAGACTAAAATATTATATAATATTAATGACTCTCTTTTTTTTTTTGAAAACTCAAAGAGAGAAAATCGGCGAAATAAAAAAGCCAAAGAGAAATAAATTCCAAATCTAAATAAATTTCCAAAACTACGTAAAACAACAGCAGCAACGAGGTGCAGTTAAGGGTTCGATTTGAACGCCATGGAAGTGTTAAAGTCGTCTATAAAGCAAACGACGAAAAAAACACCCAAAAAACCACACACAAAAATTACATAAAATTGAATGCTAGAGAAGAGTATCCAGAAATAAAGTCTGCAAGCTTTTAAGCTTTTGAAAGAGTGAATAACTGGATATTAAAACCGTTGCAATAACAGTTGCTGGCTCTCTCCGAAGTCGCTCAATCACTCTCACTCGGCCCTCTCTCACTCTCTCTCTCTCTCTCGCTGGTTCCACTCTAACTGTTTTTACATACATTCCTTTCTTTCCTTCTCTCTACATCGCTCTCTCTCTCTAAATATTTCTGTATCGCTCTTTTTAGATCCCCCTCTATCTCTCTCACTCTCTTTCTTCAGTCTCCCTCTCCCGATTCTTCCCCTCTCTCTTTCACACTCTCTCTCACGCTTTTTGGGTCTTTTTGAAGGAAACACCAACATTTTTCTTGCTTACCCTCTGCCCTGTCTTCGTTTTCTTCTTCTTCTTCATCTGCTACTACTTCTTTTACTCCTTCTACTACTTCTTTTACTCTTTCCCATGCTTCTAATGCCTCTTCTAAAAGTGGAGGAACTTATTTCTTCTTCTTCTTCTTCGTCGAGTCCTTCTTCTGCTGGCTACTCTACTTTAATCGTAGCTGCATCAAAAGCAGTCATCGCAGCCAACGAATACCAGCGTAAAGCGTAATGGTAACAACAACAACAACAACACTAACACTCAAAAGTAGCAGCAGTCGTCACACCACCAACAACAGCAAAAACAACAACAACAAGTACACTGAAATTAAGCCAAGTTAGCCATGGATCGCCTCCTACCACGTCCACGGCTCGAATGTGTTAAGCGACGATGGTGACGACGGTGATGGCGGCGGCGGCGGCGGTGGTGGTGCCGCTGCTGCTGCTGCTGGCCACTTGTTGTTGGCCTGCGCGCATTCAGTTGAGTCGCGAAAGTCGTCGAGTGCGTTTGCTTTGCTTTCAAGCTGCGGGAAGCGTTTGTTTGGCGTTCAGCGTTTGGCTGCGAAAGAAAACAGTTCACAAAATATTATAAAAAAACGAAATCAAATTGTTTCGGATTCAAATTTAATGGCCACAAAGAAAGCAACAAAGAAAAGAAGAGAAAATATAAACCACAACCAAAAAACAGTAACAACTACACAAGCAATCAGGGACCCTGTCGTCAGGTGGTTTTATTAAAAACACCGCTTAAAGCAGCCCCGCGCGCCGAGCAGCTGAGTTAAAAAGTGCAGCGCATCGCATTTAAGGAAGGTGAGAGGAGTGAAGAAGAGGAAGACGAAGACGAAGACGAAGACGAAGACGAAGAGGAAAACAAGACAGAAGAGAAGGTAGACAATAACAAAAGGAGAAGGAGAGAAAAAATTTCGATTGCGTAACATTTGCAATATTTTAAATAAGTTTTTTTTATGAATAAAACTCAAAAGAAAGTTACGAAAAAATTTGCACATATTTTAAGTGAAATAAAACAATCAACAAACAAGTTGTTGTTGTTGTTGCTTGAAAATTGAAATTCATTCTTCGCTTGATTTCGTGATAAAAATTTATGAACACACGCAGACACACTGTGTTAATCTTGCGAACAATTCAACCGTATTAAAAGACTTCAAGCAAGACTTCAAATCAAATTTTTTTGGCTTGAAAAAACTGGTGAAGCAACAACAAGTTTTCTCTGAAAATAAAACTGTAAAAGAAAGAAACACTGCACACTGTGAAAGAAAAGTGAAATTAAATGATTAAAAGGTGGGCAAGAAATAAATAGATAACAATAATAATAAATATAAAACAATAATAATAAAAAAATAACAACAACAACGAGTACTAATAATGCTCAAGGAATTACGTCTAAAATATAACTAAAAATACACCTTAAAATATAACTAAAAGTAGAATAAAAATACAACTCAAAATACAACAAAAAATAAACTACAAAAACAGTATCAACTCCATCAAAAAAGAAGTGTTGAAAGAAGATCAACTGAAAGATTGATCAATTAACGAAAAATATAAACGAATTTAAAAAAAAATCGCAAAAAACTATCAATAATCTTAGAAAATATTAAAAAAACTTCTACAATTTTATTGAACAGTTTCAATGCGTGATTATTATTCATTGATTTAAAAGCACCCGGACGTATACGCAACATTATCGTCATCATATCCATTGTAAAAAAAGCTCAAAGGATCAGCAGGAACAACAACAAAAAACAACACAAGGTAAGCATACACGAAATCTTAATCTAGAGTTGCCAACTATTTAAGTAAGCAGCAGAAGAAACAGAGAAATGTTATAAATAAACCACGATACTACTTCACTTTATTAACTCGTATCCAACTTCTTATCTTTTGCTTTCGCTTAAATTCCATTTAAAGCTATTTAAAGACACATTTAAAGTGTGATTAAATTTTATTCTTACTTTCTCGTTGTTGTTGTACATATACTAAGATTATTTTATTGTATTTCCTGTTACTTTGTTGTTAATATTGATGTTGTAGTTGTTTTTACTGCTGTTGTTATTGTAGTTGTTATTGTTGTTGCTGTATTGTTGTTGTAGTTGTAGTAGTAGTAGTAGTTGTTGTTGTTGTGTTATCTCACTTCTGTATTTAAATGGCTTTTCTGGCTGCTCTGTGGTATAAAAATCAAGGTTGTCACTTGATTCCATCGTCACCGTGGCGTGTTCGTGTCTTAAGTCTTTCATTCCATTCAAGAAACGAGATTCAACTTCAACGCACAAAAGTGCGTAGAGAAACGCAAACGTGGTGCTTTCGATTATACAAAAATATTAAATTCACACATAATAATAGTGTGTAAAGGTTACAAGGAAGCAACAACAACAATTAAATAGTTTTAATAAGTCAATTAAAAAACGAATGATTTAAAAAAATGCATAGAAGATTTTCTGTATAAAAAAACAACGAATAGTTTTCGTTTTCTTGTTTTTTTATGCCTCCAAATTTTGACAAATTAAACCACATCTTCTTCTGGAATAATATTCAAATTAAAATTTGAATAAAATTTCATATTCAAATAAATTAAACATCATCAACATAGTTTGATGTTAGGAAATACATTTTTTCGGGCTGCTTTTTTTAAAATGTGAATCGGAATTTTAAAATTTCTAAACGTGGATCGCATGATTAATCTATAGAAAAAAAGAAATATTAGAAATAAATTAGAAAAACCTTCAATAGATGTTATTTCAAGAAGTTCAATGAATGCATAATCTATGCATTTATTATAGATAGAAAATTAGTTTCTTATGTTGAATTAGTTTAATTTTCATTAAATTTTTCCTTATCAATTACTTAACATAGTATTGTTTCTAACATTATAATTTTTTACTTGTTCTTCAGTATATTAATAATAATATGAATGTATGTAGAATTATAGAAATATTATTTACTTGGATTTTTAATTACTTTACCCTTTTATATCATATTTGTTTTAAGCCATTTTCAATATTTGATTCGATGCGATTTTCATTTTCAGAAGCTTTTTATTGAAACTCATAAATCTTCAACCATTATTTTTATAACCCAGTAAATAAAGTTGTTTTAGTTGTTTAAATATATATATTATTAATCTAAAAAACCATATCTAAGGTAATTAAATGAATGACCTCACATATAAAAGATTTGAACAAAAAGAAGAATAATTGAAGGCTTCTAATTTTTATTGTTCATTAGGATGTCCATGTTTATAATAATAGCAAATGTAGTAGAAAATTTAAAGGTCACTCTATGATTTTCTGTTCAAAAGATTTACGAGTTCTAGTTTAGTTTAATTATTAGCAGAGATATTCGAAAATTGAGCACACCATCGAATAAAATACCATAAAATTCAATGTTAAACATTTAAAAGTCCAAGCAGATATTTTAATAACGAAAGAAATAAAAGAATAATGAACGAATTTTGTTAAGAATTCTTTAAAATGAAGGCGTAAAGAGCAAAGGTTTCGCTGGGGAAGAGAGACCACTCGGTGACTAGAAGTAGCAAAGGTTTACAGACAGTTTAAAGACACCCACTAAAATACAAGCGGATTTTAAGTGGTTTCGTGTATTTAATCTTAACTCAGCTTCGATTTTTCTTACTATTATAATAATAGATTGATATCAATTAATAAAATTCCTACATTTTTATATTAATTAAGTACACGATTTTCTTTGTTATTTCCTTTTTGTTCATTATATCCAAGAACTGGAACTAAAAAATGTGGAGATGTTATAAATTTATTACCTGTTTTAGTTTCTAATTTATTCATATGACTGAAAATAAAAGAATCACTTCGTCGTTAATCTTTTTAATCAACTCAAAGAATGAAACTCAGAACAAAAGTAATCCGAAGGGCGGATAAATCAGAAAGACATTTAAATTATGTTCTTTTTTTATTTATTGAAATGGTTTTTAAAATTTTGTTAAAATTTTGTTAATGATCTCATAAATAATCCAGAGAACATCAATTAAACAAAAGAACTAAAACTCGATCAAGAAGGTTTTCAAAGGAAAAAATATTCAATCATATTTTATAAGTATTTATAATTAAATACAAAAGTATAAATGAACAGTTTAAATAGAAAATAAATTGTAGAAAAATTAAGTAAAATAGAAAATATGACTAAAAATAGAGAGAAAATCGAATTCTTATCTTTTTCGTAATTTTACTTCTACTGAAAACTATTATATTTTTAATGATTATCAGTAAAAACTGATTATATTTTTAGTAACTATTTTTTAATGAATCTTTGATCCTTTTTTTACTGATTTCATTGTTCAGTGCTTATTTTCTACTGATTATTTTTTTACTGATTACTTTTTACAAATTCTTTTCACTAATTTATTTTTCCTGCTTATTGTTTTCACTGTAAATTTGTTTATTTTTTTAACAATTTTTAATTTTATTACAAACTACAAGCAGTTGATTATGCATCACGACGTTACGCAACTTTTAATTTACATGATGTGCAAAAACACTGCATGCTCTTGTGTGTGTGTGTGAGTGTGTGTGTGTGTGCAACAACAACAACAACAAGATGCTAGACTACAAAAACATACTCATTCTACAAATTAAACGCAGCTCAACGGAACACCAACGGCTCTGGTGGCATAACACAACAACACTACGCAGTTGTGTCCGTCCTGAGCTCACCGCAGTGACTGACATTTCCCAGTCAATTGTTGTTGTTGTTGCTATTGTTGTAGATGGCTTGTTTACACTCACACACATTTATTGAGATAAAATATTTTTGGTTATTCATCGTAGTTGTTTTTTTATTCTTGTCTTCGGTTTTAAGGTCTTCTTAAACCACACAAAAGTTAACACTGATGCACTCGCAAGAGCCTTCAAGTAGGTGTGATCGTGTGCGTGTGTGTGTGCCTTATAAATTCCTCATTAAAGTGTGTGTGTGTGTGTGCGTTGATTTCCTCTGCTTTAAGCTTTGATGCAAACTAATTGAGTGCCACCAACGCAGCACCGACGCACAGTGGCCGGTTTTTCAACTTAGCGGCCAAAAGTCATTTTTTTCAATGTCACCGATTTCAAAATGGGTTAGGTCATATGAAAGTAGAAACCTGAGAACCTAGGGAGCCAAAAAATTACAGCTTTATCTTGATTATTTCATTAGTAACTATGCAATAAAAGACAGCACTTTTTATTTTCAACTAAAATAAACACATTTTTCAACTTTTCACAGATTTAGATATCCATATCTCTGTCAATATTTCAGATATTAACTTACGGTTTTTTTTATTAAATTCTTGGATATATTTGTTGTCAAATGTTGTTACAATTGAGTAAAACTGTGGTATAGTTATTACGTAACAAGAATTCCAGAAATGCTCCAAATTTGGTTAAATTTCGTCGTATTTTGGAGCAGGACTTTTGCGCTCCAAAATGCTCCAAAACAAATTTTAAACCATTGTAAAGCTGGAAGTTTCCTCTAAAAGCCCATACCAATTTCTTTTGCATCGGTTTGCCCCACCGGGCGCTAGAGCCCATTATATGAGTCAAAGTCACACACTGCAAACGTTTTTAACATGTTTTCCGTTTTTTTTTTTTGTTAGTGTTATACTTTTCTTTCAAATTATATGTATATTTGCACTAATTAGTTTTTTTTAATTATCAGGTAATTAGCTCTTTTTACATATGTACTGTAAAAGTACCTGTCCTAATATATGTTACCTGTAAAATGGAAAATTTAGGCACATAAAAATATCTCATAAATGTGTAACAGGTAAGTATTACATGTGCATAGGTAAAAAATCCGTGACGGAAAGAGTATTTAAAGAGTTGCGTTCCTCGAGTTTCCATATTCTTGCAAAAACATGGCTAAGTTCACATATAAAAATTTGGCAGATATTTACTTCTTACGAAAAGACGACGAAGATGTTACTTCGCATATTCTAAGTGATCCTTTTTTTGACTCATGCGATCAAGAAGAGACATATAAAAAGAAAATATCTAACTTTTTATCGCATTTAAAAAAACGTTAAACAGATGTAAATCGAAATAAGGAAAAACTGTACCAACGCAACACAGAATGGATGAAAACTGAGCTCGTTTTTGAAGAAGAAACCATGACTGATAATGGCAGCGAAGGAAAGGGTAGACCAAGGAAATCGATGGACGAATGCAGTGAACGATCTAGAAGGCGTAAACTTGGCGACATCAATGACGAAATATCTCATGAGAATATACAAAATGCATTCCTTCATCAAGTAGGTCCATCAAGAAATAAAAAGGACAAGATAGAAGTAATTGAGAAAATAATGAAAGCGAGCCCCAGACGCGTCAAAAGGATACTGAGCAGAGTTCCAACTCCGACTGATGAAAAGAAGTTTACTCCTGAGGAAGCATTTGCACTATTTTTGGATTTGAAATTAACAAAAAACCAATACAAAGAATAACGCAAACGAACTAATGCAAAGAAATGCAACGTGTTTCCAAGTTATGACGAGAAATAAAATTCTTTATCATGGCGAGCAAATTATTAAAAATAGTCTACTTCCACTTGGTGACCTTTCTGAAGAAGCACAAGAAAAAAGAAACAAGGATTACAGATTCTTTCGTGAACACAACACAAGGAAAATTTCAAGATATTGTACCAATGAGGATCTGCTTGCAGTTTTGCTGTGCACATCGGATCCATATATTTCAAATATCCGCCAAAAGTGGAAATCTAGCTCAATCGAGGTAGATAGTGATGCACAAAATTTACTACTAGATGACCGGAATTCTATCAATGAATGTTTTGAAAAAATTGTTTAATTTGCATTAGTTCCTTACTTATTACCTTATTTTTATTAATCTATTTTATTAGTATGTACGCTATTGATAATAAAAAGTCTTTAATCATTAAATAAAAAGAAACGTATTATTTTTATAATCTCTTTTTTAGGCTTTTAAGAACGATCGATTTTTATGATTTTAGTCTCACATTAAAGCTAAAGATTAGAAGAATCCAACAAAAAAAACCGGAATAAAAAATTCCAAGAGAGTCAAAAGATATGGATTTTTGACCGCTAAGTTGAAAAACCGGCCACTGTGCGACGCAGACAGACAGCATCGTTTTAGCATCATCGACATCATCATCGTCATCATCACCGCCATCAGCAGCGCCATCATCGCCACCACAGCAACAACCTCGCCAACAGCTGCAGTGCTGCCAACAGCGGCAATTGACGGCAACACCTACTGTCGCCGTTAATAACTGCAATTGTTTTGTATTCCGAATGCAAAAAAAAGAGAAACAACAGCAACAACAAAACAGCAGAACAACGGAACAACGGAATAAAGGCAAAAAACACCAAATTAAAAAAAAAACAACCACCACAAGAAATCATAAACCATGAAAATATTGAATTAATAAATAACAACAGCAACAGCAGCAGCAACAACAACAACAACCGATGCCAATGTGCTGAATTCGGTGGCTTCTGCAGAATGTGTGTGTGTCTGCGTCTTCTTCTTTCGTCTCCTTCCGAAAAAAATTGCAAAAATTGTTTTTTGGCTTTTGCAAAATTTTTCATTTGCTTCGCTTGAAATTCTTTCAAAACAAAAGACTTCATCGCGAAACTCAGTTTTTCAGTGTGTTTGTTTTGGGTTTTTTACGTTTATTTTCCAACGTTACGTTTACGACTCTTCGACCTTACGTGCTCAAGTGTTTTTTTGTGTTTTAAATTATAAATATTAAAGCATGAAAATCTTTCAAACACAGAAAATTATAGCGAAAACTTTTATTTGCAAAATTTTTCATTATAGCATAAAATTATGTAAATAAAAGAAAATAAACAAATTAATTTAAAAACCCGTTGTTAAAATTTTGCATTAGGACTAATTAATTAATTTTGTATTTTATTTTATTTGCAATTCTTTGGAAAACCTCATTCATCAACGTTCATCAAGTTCGTGTCTTAAATCTTTTGTGTGCTGATTGAAATCTTGATTGCTTTCGGCTGCCAAAAGTGAAAAACTGACGATGAGTGAGACAAGAAAAAGTGAGGAAATGCATATAAATAATTCATGCGAAAGGGTGGCAGGGGGCGGAGGAGGGGAAAATAACTTCCTCTCAACAGAAAACTCAAAAGAAAAATCAATAGGTTTGCATATTTTTATGACTGAATGACTGACTGAGTGACTGGCTGACGTTGCGCTGCGCTCCGCTGCAAAACCTTCACCTAACCTCGAGACCGTCGAGAGTTCAAAACACTTTCACGTGTGTCCGTAATCAAGATGAAATGAAGACAATAAATTAAAGTGCACGAAAGAAAAACCGTAGCAGAAACAAAGGAAACGCTTTCAGGTTTCATTCCGCTTTGGATTCATGGAATAATTTCTAGATTAACAGTGAGTTCAACTCCCTCATTTTGCATTGCATCGCACTGCAGCGACTGTTATTTCACTCTACCTGTTTTTGAAGTGTGCTGTAGCAGGTGTTAATCGCAAGACATGAGAAAGTATTCGAGTCAGTTTTAGAGGAAGCCAAATGGACGGGTGGATGGTTGGGAGAACGGGTGGGTGGGTGGCTGGTTGACTCTATGGATAGCTGGATGGATGAAGAAATGAATGGTTGGATGGATGAGCTGATGGATGGATGAGTTGATGGATGGACGAGCGATTGAATGATGGATTGGATGGAGTTGATTGGAGCTGATTATAATCGTTATGAAAATGCTAATTATGAGGCTATTATAACGGTCACTATAAAGTTGGTAAATATAAATGGGCATTATAGACATTATAATGAAGGTTTTATAATAGTCATTAGAGAGTTCATTACTAACATCATTGAAGCGTTCTTTTTTAAGCTTATTCAATGTAAATTTCTTTATAAACTCATTATGAAGTTTATTATAATGTTCATTAGGGGGCTCATTATGAAGCTACTTTGACTGTGGCTTTATTTTTTGCATACTTTCGAAAACTTCTCAGATTACCTTTGATTTCTTTCCCCCATGACTTTTCTTAGAATTCTTTTAGTACGCATCCCTCTAATCTTCTTCTCGCCCTTGAAGCTGTTTTTTCTCGATAGAAAAACGTGGTGTTAAAGTGAACAAAATCAATGAAAACGTCAACGAATCGCTTCTTCGATGATCGTCGGTTCGAAGTAACCTTTAAAGCTTATGTTTCATAAAATCTGAATATTTTATGTTAGATTAAAGAGACCCTCGTTTTTGTTTTCTTTGCTTTTTTACTCTTTGCTCGAAGCAACAACCTCTCGTGGCTCGAACAGCATCGAACATTTCATCGAACATTTCTGCTCATCATCTTCTTCGTCATGCTTTTTTTTTTATGATCATCTTGTATAAAATTTTTTCATGTTCAACTCGATTCGAAGTTCAGCTAATCAGCTATAAAAGTCATCATCATCGTCTGATGCTGCTGACCATTTTTGGCAAGCTTTTTAAAGCATCCTTAAATTATACTGTAACTTAAAATTTCTTATAAATCATGCACGCAAATGAATTTCCAGAATGAAAGGTCGAAAGGCGCTTCAAACGTAAGCAATTAAAACTGAAAATTAAAAGTGAATAATTTAAGCTTCGAAAGCTTTAAAGCTGATTACTATTTACCATAAAAGAAACTCGATGCGTCGCAGTAAAAAACAAGAGACTCCGAGGTGAGGAACTCGTTTCAAGCTGCAGGCGTTGGCGTTGGTTTATCGGCAAAACAACCAAAATCTCAGCTCATCTCAGTTTAGTTTTGTTGTTGTATTTTAATGAAATGCATCAGTTCGCTGTTGGTTTCTGTGCTTTTCTTTCTTTTATAATAATCAAAAATTCCATGCATTATTTCGAAATCCTCTCAAAAAACAGCGAATCTTCTGCTGCTGCTCTTAAAAACCCAACATTTTTTGAGTGTTCATAAATTTGAGGCAGGAAAAAAGATTTTTTCCCGAATTTTGTGATAAAAATACATTTTTATTAGTTCAAAAGAAGACCCCCTGAAAATCACGTTTTTAAGGAAGACCATTTTTGGTTCCTGTTTACTGTTCGATCCAATTCAAGAATCTTTAATTTGAAGAGAGCAACAAAAATCAGTTTCTTCTTTTCTTTTACTCATTCTACTCCTTTTACTCTTTTTACTCATTTTACTCCTTTTACTTCTTTTACTCTTTTTAATCATAACAAAAAAATCCCCATCATTTTGTTCATCATCGTTATTAAATGATGATTAAGTGCGAATCCGTTTTAAGCCTGCATTTTAGGAGAAATCATTAAAAATTTGTTGAATAATCGAGTGCTTTAAATTGAGTTACAACATTTTTCACATGGTTTTTTCCCTTGTATTCCAAACACAAGTCTTGTAGTCTTTTTTGGTTTAGTTGCTGTTGTAACTTGGTACTTATTAAGTAATCACTTATTAATTATACGCGGATTTGATTAGTTTTTAGTTCTTCTTTTGGAAGCTGGAAATCATCGGCTGATCATCGGCTCTAAGTTGAAATTATTGAAAATATCTGAGTTCTTTTGTGGCTCAGCGCTGGAATTCGATTCGATTCGGCTCGGAGTAGCTTCGAGCTGCACCTGTTTCACCATCGAGCAACATGATCCGCCGATTGTTGCATCACAGCCGATACAATGAACAGCGACTTCATTATATGCGTTAAGAATGTAAAAATTACAGGACTGTCCTTAAAAATACGATTACGAAATACGATACGAATACGAAATCGATTTAGTTTTGAATGCAGCAACACTTCTTTGATTATAGTGCGCTTTTTTTATATAATATTCTCTTTTACTCTCTTCCTGTCTTTCTTGCTGTCTTTCTTTCTTTAATTCTTTCTTTTTCTCCCCGTAATCTTTCATTATTTTTTTATTTCGGCGTTTCTTTCTCTCTGTCGTCTTTCTTTCTTTATTTTTTTCTTTCTTCTTGACTTTCTTTCTTTCTTTTTTCTTTCTTCTTGACTTTCTTTCTTTCGTTCTGTCTTTCTTTCTGTTTTTCTTTCTTTCTTTCTGTATTTCTTTCGGTTTTTCTTTCTTTTTTTCTATCTTTCTCTGTGTCGTCTTTCGGTATTTCGTTCTGTCGTCTTTCTTTCCTTCTTTCTTCTTAACTTTCTGTCTTTCTTTCTGTATTTCTTTCGGTTTTTCTTTCTTTTTTTCTGTCTTTCTCTCTGTCGTCTTTCTTTTTTTCTTTCTTTTTTCCTATCTTTCTTTTTTTCTTTCTTTTTCTCTCTTTGTTTGTTTATGTCTATGACGTGCCTCTAAAAATGCGTGTCAAATTTGGTTACTTTAACTTTAACTTGCTTTGAATTCTGCTAGACAACAAAAATGATTGCCCAAGAAATCGATTCATGAGTTTACTGTAGTAAAAACTTAATCACGCCTGCGTGCTTAAAATTAATTTTAATTGCTACCAACTTTTTGACAACTGATTGATGTTGGTTACGCGATCTTTTCGACGGAGTTTCTTCAGTGGTTCAGGGTTTTTTGTCTCTCGGATTATCGCTGGTTTCTATACAGTATTCAGCTTATGTTGCAACCTGAAGAAACATTAAATTTTTTAACCTACAACTAAATTATTTAAGCTTATTTATTATGAAATTAGTAAACATTTGTTTGTAGTTATAAATATTGTAGTTTTGTAAACAGAAAAAATAATTTGAAACGAATTTGCAACGAAAATGATGATTAACGTGGTTTTAAGGATTTAAAATTTTATTTTGAACTTTATTTCATTTTTAATTTATTACTTTATTTATATTCTTTCAGAGAAAACTTCAATTAACATGGAACTCCAATTATTTGTTTTATTTTGTTATTATGTTTCAGTCTTTTATATCTTCTTTATTCATATTTTATTTATTTCTTTATTTTATTTTATATACTTATTTAATTATTTATTTATTTATTGGTTTGTTTGCTTATTTATTTATTTTTTTTAATAGTAAAAATTTGCAAAGATAAAATATTTTTGACTTCAATATTAAAACCTTTCTTCGTCTGATTTTAAAAGCGTTCACATTTTTCAAGCCAAACGAGTGCATAACAATGGCAACAACAACAATAGCAACATTAAATAAATAACAACATTAATGTTGAAGTTGCCAAAATCGAAAGCTGCGAGGAAAAAAGCAACAAAAAGTGAAAACAACGCGTCAAGAAAAATTGTTTCACGTTGTTAATGCTTATATTATGACACTGTTTTCTATCTCTGTCTCTCTCTGTCCTCCTCTGTGTCTCTCTCTCTTCTGTCTCCCTCTATTTTTAATGTGTTACATTTGCTATACATAAAAAAACTACAATATTTCATAAAAACATTTCTGCTGGAAAACGAAACAATTTTTCTTGGGTTCAATTTTCTTGTGGAAAACGGAATTTTTATACCATAAACTGAGCATGCGTGTGTGTATGTGTTAATGCGTGTGTGTGTGTGTGTTAATGCGTGCTGCTTAACAATTAATTGGACTCTACATTTTCTACTCCATCATAGTAAATATTAGCTTCATACACGATATAAACACATCGTATCTCCAACAACAACAGCACAAAATATAGTTTAATTAATTGTTGTGCTTAAGATTTCAGTTCGTTTTCATTATTTTCACGTCTGAAATGTGAAAGCTGCAAACAACAACAACAACAACAACCGTACAGAGTCTGTTGATTTTACTGCTGACCCATCACTGTGTTTGTTTTACATAACAAGCTCGTGATTAAGCTTGATTTTGATAGAGATAAAAACACAATATTTTTGTTTATATTCATTTATACATTATTTATTTTATAGTTATTCTTTTATCATTATTCTTTAAGCATTCGACATGATATTTATAATATATTCTTCATATTTAGAATATTATTCAAATTTATAGACTTCTCTCTTTTTATCAGTTTTTGTTTTAATCTGTGTTCTTTTCTTTGTTATTTTTTAATATTTCTTATTTCTTTACTTTGATATTCTTTAATTTTTTGTTGATAACTGTTTCTGTAGATTTAATAGACTCACTCTATCTCTGAGTTGAAGTTTCGTTTATGTGGTTGATTTTCATTGTTATAAAATTTAATTGTTGCGTGTAAAAAGTGTAAAAAAACTACTTCTGTCTGAGTTTTCAATTTAGTTTTCCTTTTTTTAACATTTTAATTTGAACTTTCTTTTTCATTTTCGTTTTTGGTTGTTGGATGTTTGTTGTTGTTGCTGTCGGTTGTTGTTTTACTAGATTAACTTTTCCTCTTTCCGATTTTTTCTTTTATGATTACTTAAATCATATATAATAAAAAGTTGCTAAAGTTCATTTAATTCACTCTTTTATATTCATCGGTTCAAAGTTAGCGAAAGGTTAAATTTTAGGGTAATAAAATCATTGAGAAAATAGTGATTGTTGTTGTTGTTGTTAGTTTCTTATTTATACATTTTTAAGTTTTCTTTAAAATCATCTTTGAAATGATATTTTAAATAATATGATGGATTTTAGGCAATTTTAAAGGCGTAAATTGTTGCTTGTTTCGAGCGAGTTTGTCGCTTAAGTCTTTTGTGTTATTTTCAAGTGCTTTCAATAGATTCTGCTAAAAGGTGAAAAAAAACATATTAACTCTTTTTTAACTGCTCTTTAGTTACAGTTACGTTATCATTTGATTATTTTTCTAGGAAAAAACTTACACTGAGCTATAAAAACAGTTGCAATTGATGTGGATTTATATGAATGTACATAAATTCATCTAATGTTAAGTGAAAGTGATTAAATATTGTAAGTTCATTGATTAAATTTATTATCAATCGTTTAGAAATGCTAATCATCGACTTCCTAAAATCGACATCGAGTTCCGTCATTTAAAAGGATTGCTCACATTACTGATCGATCATCAACATCGCTGAATTTAAACGCAGTGAAATGCATGAACTCTTAAATTCGTATTAATTCGAATATTTATCCTTTGATTTTTTTATCTTTTAACTTTCTATTTTGATTTTATACAGTTTTTTTTTATTATCAGCGATTTTCTGCGAACTCATCGATCGCTGCTCTTACGAAATTATTTATTACATGAATGAATTCATCTTCATAGTTTAATAAGAAATACAAGATAGAAAAAGAAAGAAAAGCAAATACAAGAAAATTTACAACAACAACAACAACGACAGTCTTATAGATCGAAGAAGAGGACGGAGAGGGGAAAAAACAAACTCAAAATCAAACTTTCAATCGTTGAATTGATGTTGAGAGTGATTTGAAAGGTGCAACTCGAGTTGGATCGTGTAAGATGAAGAAGAAGAAGCGACAGCAGCAACAACAATAACAACAACCAAACTGACAACAATCGTGTCACGAAGTTTTCGTAATTTTTGTCATTTTGTGTTCATTTGTTATGTTGACAAAATGTCAACAAAGCGATTAACAGCAATAACAACAACAACAACAATAATAATAACAACAACCATCATTACAACAACAACAAGAAGAACAACAATAATAACAACAACCATCACTGCAGCAGCAACAACAATAACAACAACGTTTGATACATTCACAAATGTTGCTTGGTTTTATGTTGGTGCCATTGTTGTTGTAACTGCTGTTGTTGTTATTGTTGCTGTTATTGTTTTTGTCCACATTGCAAAATAAGCGGAAATTATTTAGAGTTAAATTTGTTGTTTTTGTCGTCATTATTGTTCTCCTTTCTATGATTGTTGTTGTTGTTATTTATTTTATCTAAGAGTTCATAAATTCTTCTAAATGCTTCATAAACTGTTTTAAATAACAACAAGTTGATGATGGAAACCACATTACATTAACGTTTACAAATTTGTTGTTGTTTTTTTATCAAATTTTTTATATTTTATATTTATATTTTGTTTTTTATAAATTCTGATTAATTTTCAACTGATTCTTTTGATTTCTCTTTAAAAGAGAGACAAGAAGTCTGTTTTTAAAATAGAAGGTTTTTGCTTTTCTTTTTCATTGTTTAATATGTTTTTTTCTATCTCTCTCTCTTTCTCGCTCTCTCTCTCTCCTTCTCTCCTTCTCTCCTTCTCTACCTCATTCTTTATCTTTCTGTATTTACTTTTTTTCTTGTATTTTTCTTGTTTTATTTTCTCTTCTATTGCAATTTGTTCTTCTATTTTCATTGCTTTTTTAACCGATTTTTAAGTGATTTAAATTTACTACTTGGAAAAACCACGCTGTTGTAAATATTATTTTGTTGCTTCGTCTTTATTTTTTTTTTTTTTATGTTTTATTATGCTTTTTCTTTAATTATTTCTGTTGTTTTTCTGCAACATTTTTGAAAACTCAGCTGGAGAGAAAAAAACGTGCATTAGATTCAATGAACTCTTCTTTTATATTGCTTTTTTCTTAATTTTTTTTCATTTTCTGAATTTTTATTTCTTTACATTTTCTTCCATTTTGTTTTATTTATTTTATTTATTTCCTTTTATCTTACAAGCCACAAGATGGCGTTGTTCAGTCACCTGAACATTCAAGTTTTTTCAGTAGCTTTTTTCAGTGGCTTCCTTTTCATTGGCTTCTTTTTCAGTGACTTCTTTTTCAGTTTTTCCTGTTTTCTGCGAATTTATTAGTATTTAAATTTATTAACTAAGTTAATTCAAATGATAGTCTAAAAATAACCAAGAAACTGAGAAACGATTATTTTTTTGTCAATTTTACATCATTACAAGTGTTAATCACACTCCAGCGAGGTCAGCAAAGAAGATTACAAGTAAATTGCTTTTATTTTTTTTCTATATATTCTTACATACATAATATTATAATTATAATTAATTTTAAGTAATTTATTTCCATTGAAAGAAAACTTGAATGAAACTGAAATCACTAGAAAAGTAAAAACCACAAAAAAGCATGACTTCATGCAGCTCCCAAAGGAACTCAGAAGCAACTACAAAAAAACATCGAAACAAATTAAAAAAAATAAATTTGATTTGAAATTATAAAGAAATTTGATATAAAATCATAAACAAATCACAAAGTTTTTGTGACTAGAAAACGAGTCCCACGAAAATATGTTGGAAAGAAAATAATCATGTCTGCAAAACAGTGAGAAACAAAGAAAAAAACGAACAGAGGGAGAGGGGTACCGGGAAAGAAGAAGCAGAAAAAATATCATAAGAAAAACCATCACTAAAAAAGTAGTAAAAAGCGGAAATTGCAGCCAAAAATTCAATTGTTTCGCGTTGTTGTTAAGGTTGTTATTAAAGTTGCTGATGGTTTTGTTGTTGTTTCATACCTATAACAATCATGAAACTGTAAAAACATGCCAGAATAACTACAGAAATGTTCACAGACAACAATGAAATGTTTTCTTTCCGCTCACGCTCAAAAAAAAAACATCAAAGCTTCACAGAAGTGCGTAAGTACGAAAGGAAGGAGGAAGCGGAGGGGACGGAGGAGGAAGAAGAGGAAGCATTAGACACGCAACATCCAGAGCACAGCACGCAAACGTGTGGGTGGTCATTCAGCAGTGCCGCCAGAAGACTTCACTTCAAGGGAAAACTTATTGTTAAATAACGAGATGGATGAAAAATTAGAGTTCCCCCCCAGGGAGGAAAAAACGAAACTCATTTAAAAGTGAAAAAATGAAAGTAAAATGCAAGAAATGCAAACAGTTTCAGAAAAGCTGGGAAACATTTTTAGAATTTTATTATTTATTACGAATTTCTTATATTTATTTATATTTTAAACTCAACTAACATCGAAACTTTATGATTTAATATAAAGAATGATGTAATTTTTTAATTTTAACCGATTTTATGATTTGTTTTCTTTTTTTTGTTTGCATAAAGTTCGAAAAGTCGCGCGTAGGTTGGCAACATTGTTCGATGGGGTTCGACACTTTTGGCAGCTGACAAACGTTGCAAAGCGATTATTAGTAATAGTTTCTTGTTGTTGTTGTTGTTATTATTATATCTGGTGGTAAATGTCGCTATGTTATTTGTTGTTGTTTGCGTTCCCTCCCACTGAACTGCAATAAATGCTGTAGCTGTCAACACAACATCATTTTTTGGTGGTTGTTGTCTTTGCTGATGTTGTTGTCTTTGATGTCGTTGTTGTTGTCTCTGATGATGTTGTTGTCTCTGATATTGTTGTTATTGCCTCTGATGTTGTTGTTGTCTCTGATGTCGTTGTTGTTATTATTACTATAATTACTACAGTAATGGATATTGCAGTAGTTGTTGTTGTTCAATTTTGTGATAGCTTAAAACATTCTTATTTATCTTCATTCTAAACACTTAACGAATACTTTAAAAGTTGACCTTTTTTTTTAATACAAAAAATATTAATAATGAATTATTTGACATTTGTTCGTCGGCTGGTTTTTCTGTCGTTTTGTTCGTTTTAAAATTGTTCAGCATTTGAATTTTGTAAAGCAACTTCCAACAACAACAAAAGCAATGGCAACAGCCACGACAACGACAACGACGATTAAATGACGCACGTTTAACGCTCAATCGAAAGACTCGAAAAACGTTGCAATCGTATTCGCAGTTGAATGAACTGAAAAATGAACACACGCAAAACACAACAACAAAACAAATAAAATAACAATTACAACAACAACAACAACGCGTTAACTGCAATTGTTGAAAATATTGTTTTGTTGACTGTGTTTATTGTTGTTTTCTGTTTATCGTTTCTCCCCACTGATTCTATTACTCCTTCTTCTTCTTCTTGCTTTCTTTTTCTTTTTCTTCTTCTTCTTATGCTTCTTGTTGCTTGTTTCAATTATTCATAAATTGTTTGTAGCTTTGGCATCATTAATATGATTGCCACATAAACGCTTCCTCTACTTTAAACGTCTACCGTGAGTTTGTCTCCATTCCTCTCCCTCCCTCCCTCCCTCCCTCTCCTTGTCTGACTTCCATCTCTTCTATTTGTTACCATGTCTTGTGTTTCCTTTTGTTTTTATCCCTGATTCTTTGGCTGTATTGGCTTCTACACAAGGTTTTCTTTATTAACTTCCCAAGTAACGAGTTCAAAGAATTCATTGATTATTTTTAACTCCAGTGTAATGCGTAAAGCTTTTCTTCCAATCATTCACAAGTAGAAAATATATTGTAAATTGTGAATGTGAGTGTATTATGAATATTTTTTCAATTTTCTTTTATTAATTACAGTTGTTAATAAAAATGAGGAATTCATATAAACTTCTTGATGGAATCTATCAATTGAAAGACTCTGGTATTCTTTTATTATTTCTATTTTTAATTTATTGTATTTTGAATAATATTTACGATGAAAACTAAAAAAGTACCGTAGATTGTACCGTGTGACAGACGAAATTCCATTGAAACTACAAACAGTAGAGTGACCATAAAATATACTGAAATATAGAGATCGATAAGTTACACGTCGCTCTGCTTGTTACTTGTATTTAGTAGAGTAACAAGCGAGTGGATGGAACTCCAGATAACGCGGCGGTACCTCGAATATTTCTGCTGATTTAAATTCAGCGCATGTCAGCGTTGCTGGTTTGTCGGTGCAGTGATAATAAACCAAATCAAACACGCCCACAAGTTGTTGAGTTGGTGGTGATGATGATGGAAAAAAAAGCAAATCGGTTGTGAAACTGAATTGAAACGATGTGGTTCTCAACTCAACTCAACTCAACTCCACGGAACTTAAAATCAGTTCGTTCATTCGACTTCGGATGGCGGTTTTCGACGTCTGAGTTGAGGTCTGTGAAAAAGAATGGAGGCAGGTGATGGAGGGCGGAGATGGTGGGGGCTGGCGTCGTGTGTTTGGCGACACTTCAATATTTACATGGATGTGAATTGTAATCACAATGCTATAAGTTGTTGATTGTCAGCAGCAACAAGAACAACAACAATAACTTCTCTTTCAATCGCTCCCTCCCTCTCTCTCTCTCTCTCCCACCCCCTCTAAAGCGAATGAACTTTAAAGTCAGTTTATTTAATATTCTGTAGTATCAATGTTTTTGTTTTTGCTGTTGTTGTTGTTGTTCCTATTTTTGTAGCTGTTGATTTTTCAAAAAGTTTCCTTTGTTGTTATTTTTTCCCGTCTCTAGCTTTTCTCTTATCATTTGCATGAAATCTCGGATCAACTCGAATTCGAACTCAACGAAAGAGCAAAATATTGTGTGGTGTTTTTTTTTGTCTGCGACACAAGTGACAAAGCAGCCAACCCACTTTATTTGTCGTTGTTGTTGTATTTGTATATGTGCTGCATTAAATGTAAATTTTGTGTAATTGACAACAGCAACAACAATCAGTGTGGGAGCTCTTTCAACAACAAACAGAATATTTTTCATATGATCAGCAATGAAAACGATTGATTCATTTTATTTTCAAAAGAATAGATTCAGATTGATTAAGCAATTCTCGACAAGAAAGAAAGAACAATTCACGCACAAGAAAAATGACACTCATCACAGAAGAACTCATAAAAGAAAATAAGACTCAACAATGCGAGAAAAAGACAACAACAATGCAAACACAAACACAGGCACAAACGTGGCACAAACTGGTCAACACTGAGCATGAAGAATAACTGCAACACTTTACGACACCTGCGCCTCGGCTCGTTCAGAAGTCAAGAAGTGGTTCGGGGAGAGGAACGGGGCCTGGTGTAGCTGGTTGAGTTGCCTATTTTGGGATCGTCCACTCTTCCAAGAATGGTTCTCAACAAGTTGATGACTTCATTATGCCAGAGTGGGGCAACAACAACTCTTCCTTCAGAGTGCTGAGAGTCAGTTGATGGACTCCAAAGTCATCTCTTCAGCAGAGTTTTATTCTTTATGGCATTCATTCTTTTCGTACACTCATCGGTCCTTCGTACCTCATCCACCAACTGAACACACAACACTTTCAATAATAATATTCACTTAATATTCACTTGATGCCGGTGAAGAATTTTTCGGAAATTTGAGCAGCTTCAGGAACCCCAACTAATCCATGATTTATAATCAGAATTCATACCAGAATTATTTATCTGCCCCTTTCATTCTATGTTTCTCCTCCTTTCTTTCCTCCTTTCTTTCTTTCTCCTTTCTTTCTTTCTTTCTTCCTTTCTTTCTTCCCTTCTTTCTCTCTTTCTTCATCTTTCCTCATTAATAAAGAGTTGAATAATAGTTTTTATTTTTAATTGACTTTTTGGCTTTTGGAAATTTAAAGAAAACTCTTTCTTTTCTCTTTTTTGTTTAAAAGTGATTAATTCCTGGGATTAATTCACAGAGTGAAAGAAAAAGAGAGAGATTGAGACGGAGGGAGAATCTGAATGTTAGTCTGTTCAGCTGTCTGACTTCTTATATGTCTGTGTGTCTTCTCATCTGTCCGTCTGTTTCATCGTCTGCCATCGACTTCCCATCACATCAGGTTAGCGAACTTTATTTAAATCAACGAGAGAAGGAGACAGAGACAGAGAGAGAGAGAGAGACATACAGAGTATTACTCTGAACTAAAAAATAGTAATAAAATAATATTAGCAATAAAAGAACCACAACAACAACTGTTTAAATATTTTAATATGCAAGCAACGTTTTTCAACCAGCAAATTTTTATTTTGTTCTGGCTACATTCTGGTTACCTCTCGCTCTCTCTCACACAATAACCCCATCCCTTCTCTCTTTCTCTCTCTTTTTTTAGCTCTCTCTCTCCCTCCACTTTTATGCTGCCAGGTTAAAAGAATTTCATTCTTGACAAACTGCACGCTGAACTAGAATTTTAAACACCTGACTTTTTCTTTTTTGTTGCTTGCTTCCTCAATTCTTTTAAAAGTCTTCTGCCGACTTTTGACACATTTTTTAAAATATTCACTGAGTTCCTTTCGTCGTAGTAGTTTTTGTTGTTGTTTCTTTTGTTGTTTGTTTCTGTTCCTTTAAAAGGCGTGGCTTTATGCGGCTTTTTGTTATCGCAATAAACAGCTGTCAACAATATTTTGTGATGTTATCTTAAATTCTTTGATTGTTGTTGGTTTTTCTGTTGTCACCTGTTTTTCTTTCCTTTATTTTTTATCTTTCTTTTATTCTTGAATTTATTTTTTGGAGGTTTGCTTCTTTGTTCTGCTCTTCAAACAAAACTTCTTTATTGCAGTTCGTTCCCCGAAATTCAACGAATGTGCTTTTGATGAATGGTGGTTGTTGTATCTGTTGTTGTATGCTGAGTGCTGGTTGTTGTATTTGTTATATTCTCCTGAATGATGGTTGCTGTATTCGTTGTTGTATTTGTTGTTGTTCAGCGCCTAACCAACCACCAACAACTCATCTGCAATCAATCAATGCTTCTAAAGTCTTTGTTGCTGCTGTCTGCTGTCCACTTTTAGCAGCAGAAACCTTTCATCATCACAAATAATTGCCGCTTTTGACAGTATCATGGTTGTTGTTGTTCTTCTTCTTGTTGTTGTGGTTGCAACACCTTCACCCATACCCAGTGGCTTCCATATTAATTTAAATACCGTCCCCCATCGCGAATGAAGACATTAAAAAATTGAGTTGGTTTGGGTTCCGAGAAGAACGCGTTCCTGGCCGAGGGAATCGCATCATCATACATCGAGTCATTCATGTCTACCGAAAAGTTTCAAATATTTGGCGGCATATTTTAAGATTTATTAAGAATTCATTTGATTATCGTTTTATTATTTATATTTTTATTACTCTTCATTAATTTATTCATTTTCTTTATATTCATCACAACATTAAAGTAATTTCTAGAGTTCGTTGACTCTGAAAAAGTGTGGGGTTTTTTTTAATTTTTTCTTTTATTTTCACTCAAAGAAGAAATTAATTTTTATTCTTTTTCTTTTCTTTTTTCCCCATCATTTTTTAGCAAAATGGTTTCTAGGAGAAAGATTCTTTCGCGCTCTAGAGATGATCTTAATTTGGATCAGACTTTTAGTCCACAGGAAGAAGAGGAAGATATCTGGTATCAAAAGGATAAACTGTACAAGGTTAGTATATATGATAATATATACAATTGAATATAAAATAAACAATAACTAACACTAATAAATCACACATTTGAGGGAATTTCCAAAAAATCCACAGTCCAAAATTTATTCTGCTTAAACGTTCATTTCATTGAATAAGTTGACAATAAATCGAAATGAATTATTGACATCTTCTTCATTTTAACGCCATTTATCGGTCACCTTTTTAGTGGGTGGAGAACCGCTTCTCGTTTAATCTTTATTGATCACATTTAATCCAATTAACCTCAATTATGTGTCAATTGACGGATATCGAATTAAATCGACTGTCAAAATCAGATGTCAGATAAAAATTAGTAAAAAAAAAACAGACATCAATTAATACCGTGGAATGTGGAGACTCTATGAAACAATAACAATAACAACAACAATAATAATAATAAAAACAACAACAATAACAACAACAACATTTCAAATGATTGCACTCACTTAAATGGTTATTAAGTGAAAATATACTCATAGAACTGCATTTAAAATGGGGGGAAAAAAGAATCAACCGAATAATAGTCAAGCTTTATTAATTAGACACACGTTGTTGTTGTTGTTGTTTGTGTTGTTGTTGTTCTTGGTGTTATTTTTATTGCTGTTACTTGAGTTCTTTTCATTGTTGTTGCTATTAAATTCTGTTACTTTACAAGTTCACGAAAGTGTTTAAAAGGCGTTAAAATTTAATTCGAAAAGCTTGTTGTTTTTGTTTTTGTGGTTGGTTTTTATTAAAGTCTCAAGTCAAAATAATTAACACATGTTTATCATGTAAAGATTTCAATATGATGAGGTGAGAAATTTTATCATGAGAAATCGTATAAAAACTAAAAAATCTCGTATAAACAGAAACTCGATTTAAGGGCTTTAAAATACCGTATTAATACCAATAAATCACACATTAAAAACCCAATCATTTCAATTATTTTAATATATTCCTCAGTGTGATGAATTTTATTATCTAAGGATCAAAATTTTTACATTTTTAGTAAAAAAGAGGGTGGGCCATCGGCTGGTTTCTTTTCCAAACACTGTTATAGTATATTTGAGCTGAAGTGAATTATTGAAAAAGAAACCATTGAAAACAGTTATTGAAAAAAGTCAAAATCGACAACAACAATTCTTGGTGACCAACCCACCGCCCAAACACACAACCGCCCAACCAACCGTTCGTGTGCTACGTGTGCTGCATTTGACCCGATTTACCGACTTCGATAGTGACGCAAATCGACCCGATTACCAAAAAAAGTACTGCCTATGAAATAAACGGCAAAACAGATGAAAAAAAACGAATTCCAAGTTGCATTAATTACCGTTATACTGAACATGTTGTGCATTTCAATTCCTGGGTTGATCGCTGATCGATCGCAGCTCAGCGAGCAGAGCGGGACAAAAGACAACAACAATAACAACAACAACATCATCACGAACACCATCGCAAAAACTTCATTTGTTGTTGTGTCCCCCCCCCCACTCATCGCTTCGGTAATCGCTTCTCTGCGTGACGTGCGTGAGGCGAGTGATGAGTTTCTTTCACTCAAATCTAAAAAATGGAATAAAAGCAAGAAGAAGAAGAAGAAGAAGAAGAAGAAGAAGCAGAAGAAGAAGAAGAATACAACAACAACTCATTAAACAATCAAAGCTTCACATTCTTTCTTTTTCTTGTTGTTGTTGGAAAAATTATGTACTTCGCTCGTTACTCGCTTTTATTTGTGATGAAACTTGAGCAAACGCACGCTTCTCTCACTGCTGCTTCTTCTTCTTCGTTTTCTTCTTCTTCTTCTTGTTTCAATATTTTTTATGAGTCCCTGTCTGTTGGCTGGCGTGTCTGGTTGCGTGCCCGCTGCTGAGAGGCCTGCCCTACTCTGGTCTCTGAGGCGGCTGGCTGCTTCATGGCTCTCTAACGATTTTTTTTTGTGGCCAAATCGGTTGTAAATATTTTTTAAGTGGGTTAATAGTAACAACAAACAACCGCAACAGCAGCAGCAGCGGCTTCGTGACATCAGAAGCAACAACAACCAACACTCGCTGTTGTTGTTGTTCCGAAAAATATTTCAATTTCATGTGTTTTTTCTGCAGATTGGCAATTATTTTGCTTTTGAAAAATATTGAATTTGATAGCTTTTCGTTGTTGTTGTTATTGTTGTTGATTTTTTTGTTAATTTATTATGACTCTTACTATCATTAGATTGTTGTTGTAATTATCTTTGCTTGCTCTTTTGTTTGTTGTCTTTGTTGCCTGTTTCTAAACACACATGATTATTGTACACGCTCGCACACACATACACCTACACATGCACACACACACTCTCATAGATGCTAAATATTTTATTTATCTAAAAAATAAGCCAACAAAAGTCTTTATTTCTAAATATTTATTTTAGCAACGAATTCATTACGTCAGAAGTTTCGTATATCGCTTCTTTAGTTTAATTTTAGTTTCTTTCAATTTCTTGTTTTATTTACTTTCTTCTCTTTCTTTCTTGAATGAGTTTTTATTGAATAACTTTTTATTGATAATAATTATTATGATTTATTATGAATTTCCTGCTCTTTTATGTGAATAGTTGTTCTTCTTTGTGTTTGTTTTTCTTCCACTTCTTCTCCTTCATCCACTTCTTCTCCTTCACTCACTTCTTTTCCTTGTTTTCCTTCTTTCCCTCTTTCTCTCTTCCGTCTCTTTCTTTTCATTGTTATGAGCAGCAGGTACTGTTGATTTTTTTTAAAATCAAATCACCAAGAAATTCAATTATTTTAACTCTTTTTTTTAGTGCAGTAGTTAAATTTTAATACTAGCGTGTATTGTACCGTTATTTCGTTGTTGTTTTTTTCAACTTTCATTCGTTTTGCTTGATTCGTTTGATTTAAAACTCCAATAAAAACAAGAAAACAACTCAACTCAGTTATTTTAAATGAAAACAAATAAGTTACCATTTTTGTTGTTGTTGTTGTTGTTGCAATTTAATTGCGAAACAAGCCAACTGCAAGTCACTCAATAATGACTCGTACTAAAACGGTTGTGAAAATGGGGGAAAAAAACAGCAACAACAAATGACTCAAGCAACAACAAACAATTTTGCTCGATTTCTTTTCCACACAAAAACATGGAATGATTTTTATTAATGAATCACATGCAAATGCAGGAAAAGTGGCAACGCTCGAGCCAAAACGGTTTCAAAACTTTGGTCAAAAATATTGACAAATGTGACGGTAACATGTCATGTCACGTGGGCAACGCTGACTTGCAGCAGCGTGGCAGCAGCTGTGTGGCCAGCGACAGCAGCAGCAGAGATCGCGTTCATGTGGTGTGTCGCTTGATTGGTGGCTGGTGTTCGTTGTTGTTGTTGTTGTTGTTGTTGTTGTTGTTGTTGTTGTTGTCGTTGTCGTTGTTGTTGTCGTTGTCGCCATCGTCATCGTCGTTGTTGTTATGTTTTATGCTGTATGCATTTGTATTTCCTGTGGTTGTTGTTGTTGTTGTTGTATTTGGCAACGCTTAAATTCGCTGCTACGCTTTCAATTGTGAGCAAAATTAATGGATTTTCACTGTAAAAACAGCTTCAGACAAGATAACAGGGGGAAAAAATAAAGGAACAAACAATAACAACGACAACAACAACAGCAACTACAACAATAGACAGTAAAAAGTGGCCCACTATTTTTTCTGTTCGGGGGCAAAAAAACCTGGCAAAAGAAACGATAACCAGAACAACGAGAGCAACAACAGGAAAAACAACAACAACAACAACAACACCAGTAACTGTACACTCAACGAAAGAGCGAAAGAGACAACCTCTGTTCGTAGGGAGGGAAGGGGGCAGCCTAGTGTAAGTATTTCTTAACGCAACCACGTAATTAGTGCAGAAAAGTTAAACTTATGAACGACGGGTGACGGATGACGGATGACGGACGACGGATGACGGACGCCGGGTGACTAACGATGGAGGACGGGTGACGGGGGGGAAAAACAAAGAGAAAGAAAAACAGCAGAGAAAAGACCAGAATAGTCTAGAAATCATACGAAAGTCTCGCGTTTCGTGGGCGTTTCTTGGCGACTTTTTGACACTTTTTATTTTCGGCTAAAATTTTAACGCGTTTTAGTTTCAGTTTCACTTTCGTGTTACATTTAAACTCAGACCCCGTGCCAGCGGCCCTAAATTTTAGCCTCCTCCTCACTCACCCCCCCCCCCCCCCCCCCCCCCCAGATAGCCCCCTCCTCGTGCGACTCCCTGCGGCTGCAATTATTTCCTAACCAACTTCAGTTCGGTTCCATGCTTTGATTGTTTGCCCCGAAATGGTTTGTTTTTTTCGGGGCGCTACAAGAAAAGACACCATTTTTCCCATAATATAAATTTATTTGCCGCTTTATGGTTGTTAGTGGTTCGAGTTGTTGCTGCTTTTGTTGTTGTTGTTGCCGCTTTTGTTGTTGTTGTTGTTCGTATTTATAGCTTTTATTGTTGATGTTTTTGATAGAAACGTCATTAAGACGTCGAGGAACAACAACAACAATAACAACAACAACAATAGCAACAACAACTATTTGAAGTTTCCTCTCGTTTTTCACGATCTGCTTGTTCCCTTCTCCTCCTCTTCTTCTTCGTCTTCTTGTATTTTTCCTTTCTATTAAAGTATAAAAATTATTAAGCAACGGACAGGAGATTGTTTTTGTGTTGTTGTTGTTGTTTTATTTCGGTGGGGTTTTTATTTCGGTTTTTTTTGGTATTTTTATTTTACATGCCTGGGAATTAAGAATGAAGCAATTTTTTATGCCATTCTTTTGTTTGAAATTTAATATGAAACACGTTGAAATATTTAGTTGGATTGTTGTTGTTGTTGTTGCTGTTTTGTTGTTGTTATTGCTGCTCTTTTTGTTGCAGTTGATTAAGCGATTTTCAACACCAGCTGTTATAACAACAATAACAACAACAACAACGGCAATAATAGCAACAACAACAACAGCAAAAATGACAACAACAATAATAATAGTAATAATAGATAATCTTATAGTAACAAAATAACAATAACAACAACGGAAAATCTTTTTAAAGCACGTTTTTTTGGATTTTAGAGCTGAGCAAAGAAATAGATTTGAGTTTGTGTTGTGAAAGGAAGTGAACTCCGGCCAAAACAGGGGCGGAGGGAGGCGGGTAGACGGTGGTTTAAGTAGAGGGAAAGAGGGAGAGAGAGAGAGTGTTGAAGGTTTCGAAAAAGAACACTAAAGTTTCAGTAAGTTTTCTTTGCTCATTGATATTATTTTTCATAAAAACTACTGTTTTTATATTAAATCATTAAGATTATTATTAATAATAATAAGTATTCAGCTCATTTTTGGATATAATGTAAATATTTATACTATTCACACTATGATATAGAAAAATATTCAATTTGTACTCGTATATGCTATAAATTATTCATTTATTTAATGATTTGGTTGTTTATTAATTATATTGAATATTATTTATCAATATTTTATTATATTATTTAATCCATTATATTATTTAATCTATTATAGTATTTTTATTTTTCTTTTTATTATTTAGCTTTAAATTCTTTTAAGATCTCCGTTCTTATTTAATTTCGTTCTGGTTCCCGGTTTTCTTTTCTCTTTTTTTTTAATTTCATTGTTGTTGTTGTTATATTTTTTTGCTCTGCTTCTTTAACGACTCCAAAATCAGCTGCAGAGCGCTCAGCAAACCGCAACCAACTCAACGACATGAAAATGAAAGTAGTTTTCGTGCACGAGTTTCGCTCAAGATTTCATTTTCGTTTTCATTTTCATTTTCGTTGTCGGAGTCGCTGTTTGTTGCTGTTGCTATTTTCCAGTCTCGTATTATTTTTATTCTTTTACGTAGTTTTCTACGTTTTCTGCGATGTGATCGCCTGCTTTCGCAGCAGCCGGATCAGCAGCAGCAGGATTGAGTGTCTTGTAGTTGCAACAACGAAGCAACGAGCACTAAAAAGACTCCAACTCGTAGACTCCCGCAAACCCCCAAAAGAAAGAGTGGGAAAGTGATATACAGCAGTGGGAAAGAGATATACAGGAGTTTGATAGAGTAGAGAAGGGAAGTGAAGGAAAGAAAGCGAGAAGGCCGAACTGATGATTGTTTGAGGGCGGGGGGGATCCCGGGATGCGGTAATACAAACAGGAAAATAATACTAGACGCTGTTGTTAAGCAACAGAGAGGTTGTATTGCTCTCTTCTTCCGCCCCCCCCCCCCCCCTCCCCACCCTCCTTCCCCTGATCTGCTCTTGCAAGCATCGTAAACAAAGCGAAATGGAAAAACGGGGTGAAGAAACTGAAATGAAGAGACTGTTTTTGTTGTTGTTGTTGGGGAACTCCTGTTATAACTGATAGCAGGTTTTTTGCTCTTCTCACTGTTGTTGTTGTTGTTGTTTGTGCTTTTTTATTCCCTAATGAAGCACACGCGTCTTCATTTTTAGCTTTTGTTGAGGTGATGTTGTTGTTGGATGTTGTTGTTGCTTGTTGTTGTTTGTGTGAAAAAGATTAAAAGCCGTTATGCTGGATGAGAGGTAATGGAAGAAAAGACAACAACAACACAACTAAAACAACAACAACAATGTACGTACATATATAAAAAGCAACAACTAGTTTTTATGAGAAAATAACTTTTAATTGAAAAAATGTTGCTTGGAGGCTTGTTGTTTTTCGCATTGTTGTTGTTGTATTTGTTTTTGTGTTTTTTTTTTCTTTTTTTTTTTGATTTTGCAATTAATTAAAGGAGCAGAACAGTTAAAATTTACTCACATTCAAGATAAGCTTGAATCTTCTTTAAAGGATCATCATTTTATACTTCTTTGTTAGCCACTTTAAATTGAATTGATTGATTGATTGATTCAATTGTATTGAATGATTCGCTGACACTTTTTATTCTCTTTGATTTCCTTCGCTTTTACTTCGCTTTATTGCAAAATTGAATATTTTGAAAGTTGAGTATTTTGAGTGTTCGATGTTACGCTGAATGAAGCTCTACGTTTCTCTGAACTCTTCGTTGAACTCTGGTATTTAAATCCTTGCTCAATAAGGTGTCAATCAATAAATTCAGACAGCAGCATCGTCAGCATCGGCATCAGCATCAGCAGCATGATTCATTGACCGCCGTTTGACGGAGTCTGTCACAGTCACAGATGAAGCATTGAAGCACGTTTCTATAATAAATCAATGAGCAAATTTCACTTTTTTAATTGCATTTTTTCGTGGCTGCTTTTTCCTAACTCATGCGGAAGCAAGTTTGTCGCTTAAGTCTTTTGATTATTAAGTGAATCGACTTGATGATGGAACTTCATTCTTTCGCTTTAAATTTTAAATTTTTTCACTTATTTATTTAAATTCTTTATTATTTGTTCGAATTGCGTCACTTTAGTAAAATTTAAGATGCATTTACCGTCATTTTATACCCAAAATGAGCGAAAAAATGGCAAAAAAGGGTGTCAAAAGCTTTACTGTCGTTTGCAGTTTCCCGTTAAGAGTATATTGGTTAAGAACCGTTAACAACACATCTTGTCCTCCTTTTGCTCTTAATAAACTCGATAAATATTGATCCCTCCCATTGAAGTCGTCTTTAAACGATGTTGTTGAGTACTTTTATTAAAATTTCTTGAGAGTGTGCTAGTGTTATGGTCCATATTGAATGCCAACCTGAGATAATCCTCTGGGTATAAAATTTAAAAAATGGGTCACAAAAATTACACAAATAAACAAACGAAAACAAACAGAAAGCAAAAGAATCTTTAAACACTTTAATATACATGAAAAAATACGGTTTGTGCAATAATAAAAGGTTAAAAAAGCAAAGACTTAAAGGAAATAAAATATTTTTAATCTTTCTCATTGAAGAAAATCCCATAAGATTACGAGTTTTACCGAAAAATTATTCAAAATATTACGAGTGAATTTTAATTTTTTCCCGTTTTTAAATACAATTAATTTTATGCACTTATTTTGGTTTCTTTTAGTTGTTCTTTTCTCAACAATATTAAAAAACAAGTTTGTCGCTTGAGTCTTTCATTTGTTCTCATGTAATAAAAACCATGTAAAAAAGAAGAGACTAAAAAAGTGCCATAAATTTATTATTTATTGCTTAAAATGTTGAACTAATTGAGTAAATATTTAAGAGTTCTTATAGTTGTTGTTGTATTTGTTGTTGTATTTGCTGCTTTTGCAATATTTAATAAGAATAACAACAACAACAACAACGACAACAGAGATTGCACTGGAGTTCAACAACTTTTAAGTTATGCTGAAGATGCAGTTATAATTATACAACAACAACAACAACAACAACAACTACTGCTACTATAAACAAAAATATGTAATCATAAGATTAACAACAAAATCGAAGACTCAAACAACAACAACAATAAAAATACGAGCAACAGCAGATTTCAAAAATTCTTGGATGTTGTTTTTTCACATCGAAAGACAAAATGTTTTGTTCACGTGCCAGCAGAGTGTGTGTTGTTGTTGTTGTTACTGTTGTTGTTACTGTTGTTGTTGGTATAGTGCTGCATCGTGCTGTAATAATCGTGCTTCATCTTTAATAATTACAGCATTCAATCATGCCGCTGATGTCGCTGTCACATCACTTGGAAAACAATTAATATTCATTAAAGGCGTTTAAAATAAACAAACAGACAAAAATTTATCACTGCTGCAGCGATTCATGAGCGATAAAAGAGATTATATTGTGCAATATTGCAGTCAGCACCGAATTCTTTTTTCCCGTCATGAAAATTCGCAGAATTCGTTGCTTGTAATGAAAATTAAGCTGTATTTTTGGTTTCTATACATTAATCTTGGGTTGAATTTGAATGTAAAGCAACAAAGAAAAAAATAATATAAATAATCAGACAAGCAGACAGATAAATAAAACTCTTTATACGAGTTATTAAATTATAAAGAAGACAGATCTAGATACTCAAATTAAGGTGATGTTCATTCAATTCTGTTCATTTAAATTCAGTTCTGTTAAATTCAGTAAAAATTACGACACAAAAAATGCTCAAAATCTTGTTTTCGATTTTTTAATTGCGCTAATTTTTTAATCTGATCTTTTTTATAATATAATATATTAATATATACATACACAGTTTTATATCATATTTACTCAGACGACTTTAAATCAGGTTTTTTTGGGTTACTTTATTTTAAATTTTGTGGTTGTTGTGAAATTTCAAGTTTTTCATTTAATTTTATTTTATTTTATTTTATATATTTTTCGATATATATTTTTCGTCATTTTGGAATTTGTTCTTTCTTCTTCTTTTGATTTTTCAGTTATTTGATCTACTTGACTTTAAATTTTCCTTTTTCTTTATTTTATTCACTTATAGTTTATATATAGGGTGGGCCATTGGCTGGTTTCTTCTTAAAATTTACATTTATTATATTATTATTTGTATTTTTTACGATTTTATATTTCTTTTGTTATTTTTATGTTTATATTCAATTTTTTTATTATTATTTGTCTTATTTTTTTATTATTATTTGTTTTATTCTTTATTATTATTTGTCTTATTTTTCCATTAATTTTTTAACGTTCTTTTGGCTTTTAAACCACTTGCTTTTGACTTGTTGCGCTTTGGAATTTTTCAAGCGCTTCAGGCGACTGATTTTAAGTCGATCTAAAGTCGATTTGGCTGAGAATTAATTATAAAGATTGCTTAAAAAAACTGTCGGCTTAAAAATTGCAAAAATTTATTGAATTATATTTTATTGCAAACTTGTTTTGATTATAAAAAAATTACAGAAAAAAGCAACTCGTATTTCGTGTTTTTATATATTTTAATAGCGTTTTTAATTAAAAGGTTAGATTTAAATACTAAATTTTAGTAATTTTAATAGAGTTGAATTCGGAAAACGATATGTTGAATAATTTTATGCTTCCGATAATCTATTAATAAAGCATTGTATTAATATTAAAAAATACAGAATTACAAAAACAAGTGAGAAGCTTAAAGAAACTTCAAAGAAACCGAGAAAAAAAATACTCGTATTTCCGAAAATGTTAAAAGTTTTTTCTTTTTAGTGTAATTTTTAATTTATCACAAAAAAAGGAAGTAGAAGAAAAAGAATTTAAGGAATTAATCATTTAATTAGCTAAATTATTCAAAAACTGTAAATTATTCCAGCAAAAAAATTAATTTTCATTAAAAAGAAACAAATTAAAAATTTTTGATTTGGAACTCAAACAAAATTCCAAATTCTTTCAATTTATATAAATTAAATTTAATGCAAAAGTTTTGATTTATTTACAAAAGAGAACTCTTCAAAAACTCGCTTCAAAGGTTGTGAACTTTTAAACTTTGAGACTTTTTTGATGTCGTTTGGTGTTTTCTATGCTCTGATGTCGTTGTTGTTGTTGTTGTTGTTGAAATACGATTTTTTTGGGATACGAAATCTTTGAAAGTCGAAAACGTGCATCTGAATTTATTAACATACTATTTTTTGGTGTTGTTGTTGCCTTCATTGTTAATGAGGATGTTATTGAAAAACGATTTCCTGTTGTTTCTTTTTAACAATGACAAAAGGCAGAAAAAAACATGCTAATCATGGCACAAATACAAAAAATGTTTAAAAAGTATTTCAAGGAAGCAAGAAAAAGAAAAAAATATATTAAAAACCAAAAAAAGAACCAAACAAATTTAGCAAAAGTTCTAAAAATGCACAAAAACAACTTGAAAAAACTTAATTGAAAAAATTAATTGAAAGAATGACCGAAAAAATTACTGAAAAATTACTTGAAAAATACTAACAAAAATCCAACAAAAATCCTAACAAAAAACAAAGAAAAATAGTACTTTTAAAGTACGAAGAATACCACAAAAAAGCTTCTCAAAAATACCCAAAATTACATAAAAAATCGTTTTAATTGGGAAACAAAAAACCCCAAAATTCAATAATCTCAACATTAAAACATGTTGCTGTTTGGATTGCACAAAAACTCATATAAAATATTTTAAAAGCGTTGATGTTTTTAAAAAAGCCAACAACAAGAAAACTTAAAAAATTCCTCGTAATGCATTTCGGATAAAAAGTCAAGGAATCGATTCTTAACCAGTCGTCAATCGATTTTTTGTTGTTACCACTTTGAATGGTACTCGATACAAGAAAAATGCAAATAAATCATGTTAAAAGAAACAAAAAAAAAACCTTGTTAACCTTTTCATTCAAATTCCTTGTCTTTTGTTGTTGTTGTTGTTGTTTTTTCTAAAATCATATTTTTTCCATTCAAAATGTTGAATGTTGAACATTATTTTAGTTGCTAGTCGCTGGTGCTTTTTTTAGCGACTTGTTGACTGTTGCTGTTGTTGTTATTGTTTTTGTTGATGATGTTTTTCTCTTTCATAGAAACCATTTAAAATTATTATTATTATAACAATCAATACAAGGCTATGAACGCTTTGTTGCTTCGTATCGGGTTTCACTCTGAGTTTGACAACAGTAAAAACAAAATAAAAAGAGCAGCAATTACAATAACAGCATCATAGTCATCATCATCATCATTATCACCATCATCATCAACTAACCCCTCACTACAACCGCCTTATATAACATCAAAGCTCATCTTCAAAGAATTTTGAAACGTTTTGTTAGCGATTTTTTCTCTTTTTTTACTCGTGGTGAACACGTTCAACGGGTGACGTTGAACTGGCACCGGTTACGCTACAAATAATTAGGCCGCCGACCGGTTGCTTGGTCGATTGGCAACTTTAAACTTTAAGCGTAGGCTTTCAAAGCTGCATGCGCGTTGCTGTGGTGTCTTCTTTTTACAATAAAAAACAAGCAAACATTTGAAATGCGCTGCTGAACGAAATGCTGAAGTTCAATCAGATGATTTGTCGTCTTTTTTTACCTGCTGCTGCTGCTTCTCCACTCTTCTCTTCGCTTCTCTTTCTTCTCCTCCTCTCTGAGATTCAAAATTTATAAAATATTTCTTTAAAATAACAACAACAATCATCGATTTTAATTGAGAAACTTGAATATTTCGGTTCTTTTGTTTAGGTTTTTGGTTTTGTATTGTTTTTTAATTTGTATTGTTTTTTATTTTGTTTTATTATTTACTTTGTTTCATGTTTTATTTTCTTTTGTTTTTTATTTTATTTTGTTTTATTTTCTTTTGTTTTTTGTGCTCTGAAATAGCAGTGGTTTTTTAGCCGCTGCGACGATCGCCAGCAGTCAATTTTTAGCGCATGCTAAGCAAGGCCGTTCACATCGCACGAGCTTCAAAAGCGCATCGAATTTGCATGGCTTAAAAATGAAAGCGCAGAAACGTATTAAAAGCACTCAACATGTATTACAGCATTCAGCAAATTCGTTGTTAAATTTACAATTAAATTTTGATTCGAATTCAATTGTTACACTTTCACTTAAATTAAAAGCAAATTTGCTGAAAATTATTCCGATATCTCATTTAATTTTCATATTTTTGCATTGAAAAATAAAGAGAACATAATTTTATACTATCCATTAACTTGAAATATAGTGTTCTGTGTAAAATACTATATTTTCTATAGTATATTATTCAAAAAATTACATTAAAAGAATATTCAAAAAATTATATCCTATATTTATAAATAGTTTATATATAAAAACTTGTTTAAGCTGAAGAAATAAGCTTTAAAAAACGCTCAAAACAACTATAATTCTAGTTTTATTCACATTTTTATCTATCGAGGGCTTAGCTTAAGTCTTTTTCTCATTGGAATTTGTTTCAATCGAGTTTGTTGCTTAAGTCTTTTTGCTTGGAACTTTTTTCAATCGAGTTTGTTGTTTAAGTCTTTTGCTTCAAGGTGTTAAAGTTGAAAAATAATTGCAAATACTATATTTTTTCGGTTATTATTTATGGAATTATATTGCAGAAGATTAAAAATTCTTCAACAATTTCAAGGTTTTTAAGAATTCCTATTATTTTTCTAAATAAATATGAAGTTTTGATATTAAATTTGATGTTTTTAAATAATTTTCATTTTTTAACTCTTCCAGGAACATATTCAAGAGGTACTCGACAAGTGGACCCAAATCGATGATGAGATTTGGGCCAAAGTGATTGTCTTCGAGCGAAATCGGCGCGTAGCCAAAGCATATGCACGAGCGCCCGTTCTAACAATAAACGGATCCGATGATGGCTTCGATGGAATGCGGTGAGTGTAGTAAATAAAATCCAACAAATGAAGATTAATTTTAAAAGAAGGAGATCAAGAAGAGGGGGAAAAAAGAAGGAGCTGAAGTAGAAGAGGAGGAAGAAGACGCCTCTTTAAGTGTTTATTAAATGACGCTAATTTTTCGCGATTTCCTTCTTCTGTTTTGCTTCTTTTTTGGAGTTTTCCTTGTTGGACTTTGAATATGAATTCTCATTGAAAGTGTTTTGAACTTCAAGAAGAAGTAGCTTCAGTAGTTCAAGTTAATAATGGCCGGATGGTGGGAGGGGAGAGGAGAGAAGAATGAAGGGCAGCAGATCAGAAGCACTCTTAAGAATATTAATAGAATGTCTACTGTGAACAACAACAACAATAAAGTCATCTCTCTGGCAACAAAGTGGAATCTCTCGCTTTTTTAAGCTTCTTATTTTCTGTGTTTTCGAGCCAACTTCAGCTTCAGTTTGAGTCTGAGAGCAGCAGTCAGTCAATCCGTCAGTCCATCAGTCGGAAGAGTCAAGTGCGTTCTTCAAGCTTTTATAGTGTTTTTCTAAGTTTTTCCTTTCGGTTTTCTTGTGTTTTCGTTTATTTTCATTTTTTTTATTCTTGTTTTCGGTTATTTTTGTGTGTGTTTATGTTTTTTTGGCAATTATTTTGCATTAAACACAAAATTAACTGCATAATTTTTCCTCCACATCTTCTATTGTTTTAACATGGTTTCTTTTGCAAAATCCTTGAGCTCTTTTTTAGATGTTGTTGTTGCTTTTTTGTATTCTCTTTTTTTTTGTTTTTTTTTTGTATTTGTTTCTTCTATAAAAATTACTGATTTCCTGTGTTCAAGTATTTTAAGTGTTCGTTGAAGTGTCTGTTGAAGTTAATTTTTGTTAGTTTAGTTATTTTAATTAGTATTATTTTTAAAGTGATTTTTTTTTAATTTAAAAATTAAAATGTTTACCGGTTTTTTTTTCTTTTTTTCGTTCTTTCCGAAGCTTTCAAAATGCACTCGACAACACAATTTAACGGCGTTCAATGAGAGTGTCTACAATAATGACAACAACAACACCAACAATAAATAATAATAACAACAGTAATGAGCATCATGTCAGCCACGTTTAAATGTCACGAAGTTTGTTTGAAGTACCAGCGGCTTCTTCTTCTTCTTCTTCTTCTTCTTCTGCCATTTCTGCCTTTTTTAAGCGTTCAAACAGCTTCGTTTACTTTGCGTTTCTGTTGTTGTTGTTGTATTTTGTTCACTGGTGTTGACTTGCTGATGATGTTGTTATTGTTGTTGTTGTTGTTGTCATTATCGTTGTTGTTGTTGTATTTAACTACATTCATTGGCTGATTTTTGCTTTTAATGCTGAAGACGATTTCTTCATTTGATAGAAAAAACAAATCCTGCATTTAATCAAGTTAATTGAATGCGATTACTATAGAACAACAACAAAATATTAATGTAGATTTAAAATCATTAAAAAAAGCAGTCTACAAAAAATATTCGCAATCATAGAAACAGAAGTTTCTTGACTTTTAGCAAAAGAAAGAAAGGTTTAAATAAGTTTTAATAATTCTAATAATAAAGCAACGATTGGATTTCATGAGGTTATTATTAATTTTTTTACGCCTGTTGTAGTGAATTGTTTGTGGAAAAAAGTCCCTTAAAGAGTCACTAATCTAGGTTAACAATAAATCAATGAAACACCGATTCTTTAGAATTCTTTATTGTTTGACAACCTTCAGTTACTTCGTATTCGTATTCTTCTTCTCTTTTCTTTTCCTATTTCAACAATAAATCAAGCCTGAAAAGGTTACAATAAAAATCTTTTCATATATAAGAGTATACAATATATTCGTGTATATTATATACAAAGTATATATAAAGTACGATATATCTAAACGATAAACAAGAATGAATGAACCAAAAAAACCAGAAAAAATAACCATGCAAATGAAAAAAGAATTCTTTTCTTTCGTATTATTTTTAAAATATGTGCGCGAGATACAAAACATGGCATATGATATGCATATTTAGGAGGCATAACAGCAGCAGAAACAACAATAATGACAACAACAACAATAACAACAACAACAACAACAACAACAACAATATTAGATGCACCTCAACAATGGTACAAAATTCAGATCACGTCGCTTGCACGTTTTTGGTTCCATTTCGCGAAAATGTCACCGAGTCTGAACAAAAAACTATAGCAACAAATTGATTCCATGACATGATTCAATGAACAACGAAAGAAGTGACTGACTGAGTGAGTGACTGACTGACTGAATGACTGACTGAATGACTGACTGAGTAAGTGACTGACTGACTGCCTGACTGACTGACTGTCTAACTGAGCCTTATGTTGTACATGCAACTGACAGAATGACTCACCAGCAGATTGACAAACTGTTTGACTCGCCTTCTTTTTTGAGATTTGAGCAGAAAAGATTTGCAACATTTTGTATTTTATGCAAATCAGTTGTCGTAGCTTTTGTCTAGGTTGTTGTTGTTGTTGTTGTTGTTGTTGTTTCTGTTGTTTGTAGACAATTAAAGCACCTCAACTCTGTGCTGGCTCTGTTCTGGCCAGATTAATCGCTCGGAAAGCGATTCATTCAGTGCGGTTGAGCGAATATCTTCAACTCTGTGACGAGGTCATCTCTGGTAACTCTGGTGACTCTGTGAATTCTGGTGACTCTGCGAATTCTGGTGACTCTGCTCGCAGCTGAAGAAGCTTTTTAAATCATTCTTTCTTATTTAATTTATAACACTTTGTCTAATATTGCGATTATGTGTGAAGATGCTGCAGGTGATGACAACAAAATTTACTTTAAATTTTAACTCATTCTAAAAAACGAATTAAATTGTATTTCTTGAAATTCTTAACTAAATTTTAGTATCAAAAAAAGGCAAAAATAATCATAATAAAAGGAAATCAGGAACAAAAGTGTTATTATTACTTTTGTTATTATAATAATAACAACAACAATAACAATACCAACAACAATTGCAAGTGTTTATGCACTTTAATAATCTTTACTCTTAAATTTTCCAATTAAACTAAAAACAAGCGAAAGTGCAAAAGTTAAATTTTAATTATTTGAATTAAAATAAAAAGAAAGACTTTTAAAAGCAATTTAATTTTAAGGCCATTTAATTTAAAGCCATAGAGCAAAAAACTACGTAAATTTAAAACAAAAGACGTGATATTTAAATCCTGATTTTTAGGTATTTTTTTTTCTTTTGAAAAAAGCTGATTATTAAGTTTTTCATTCTACTGACGATTCGTCTAAACCACGTCTAGAACTCATCTTGAATTCATTTCAAAGTCGTCTTGAATTCGCACACAAATCTTCAAGTATTTCCGACTGTAAAAATACTGTTGCTAATGATGATAGCTTCAGAAAACAACAACGAATGCATCACTTTGGAGCAACGCCTGAGATCGTCGTCCATCAACGCTGAATATCATTAATAAACGCCGTCTGCGTGGATGTGTGGGGTCTGAGGTCCATAAATTAACTCAGCAACCACTTGAATGTCACTCGAAATCATGCAACATCGAGCAGACAATCCGACAAGCAGACAGACTGAACAGCACGCAGACTGCATGCATTCCAACATCTAAACACTCAGTCTACAGACAGTCAGTCAGTCAGTCAGTCGATGAAGCAACTAAACAGGCAGCCTATCAGCCATCGGGTCGTTCTGTCATCCAGCCAACAGGACGACACTAAACTTAAACAGCAGTTTAATTAATTAAAACACTTTGAATACGTTGCAGTTGCAAGTCGAGAACGCCGCCAGCCCCCTCCAGAGCCCCTGCTCCCTTGCATGCCTCTTGAACATTGCGTAGGTTTCACTTGGCGATCGTCGCGATGACTGTTTTTCCTGCTGCTCCCATATTTAAATGCAACATCTTCGCACGCGGTGGCAGCGACTGCTGAGAACTGAATTAATGTTGCTCAGAATGTTGCTCAGGATGTTGCTCGGCATCAAGATCGAAATCGACCTGCAATAGAGTTAATTTGTGTTGATTCTCGAGCTGCTGCTGCTGGCTGAAGTATTGAAGGCTGCGGTCTCCGGACTGCGAGTAATCATCACATGCATCGCTAATTAAATTACATGCGAGTACCAACGCTGATCGAAGTCGAGGTTGACGCCGATTTAAATTGCAAACATCATCGACAATGAGATGGGAATCGTTGTGGAACGGAGGATTACGCGGTACACGCAGAAAAACATTCGGAAAAAAAATGGTTATGATAGAGAAGAAGATTGGAAGAGTTCCTGAATGAATCATTTTAATGATGGGCTTTTATTGTAAAAGTTTTATTGAGAATTTTTTATTGGGTGCTCTTTTTAACCCACTTAAAATCGTCTTTTAATGAATGCTTACTTTTTCTAGTAGAATGCTAATTTTTTCTAGTAGAATGCTAATTTTTTTCTAGTAGAATGCTCATTCTTTTCTATTTTTAATGCTAATTCTTTTCTAGTTGAATGCTATGTTTTTTCTTATTTAATTGTTTTTTTTTTTCTATTTTCAATCTGTGTCTATTGTTTCACTGATCTTATTTACTGACCTCCATTTCATTTCATGAGTTATTCTAGATGATCACTCAAGCGCTTCAAAAGAAGAACGAAAAGAAGAACCCAAACAAGAAGAAGCACCGAACTTGACTTATTCTTCTTTTGTTTTGATTTCATACTCGTACTTTATAAAGAATCTAAATTTCTCAAGGATTTTTTGAAGCTCAATGAAGTTTTTTTTATTTACTTCAAGAGTAACTTAATCAATCACTAGTAAGAATGACTTCGGGGGGAACACCAGAATGAAGTCTTTAAAAGATCTAAAAGATAAAAGAAAGAAGTAAGAATTTTGAAAAATTACTCGACAAGAAAAGAGTCAGAGGAGAGAAGAAGAGAGAACACTCAGAAATGAAGAAAGAAGGCTCAAAAATGAAGACTTAGAACGGATTAAAACTAAGATTAAAAAATAGTTTAAAAAGTCTCAGAAGACGACCAAAAAAGCTTCCGAAGAGGTTTATAAAGGGTTCAGTTGAGAACAGCAGAGATTCATGAATAAAGAACGATTAAAACAAGTCAAGAATATTATGGAATATTATATCTCAGAGCGCCAAGAAGCTTTTTCAATTAATTATTTTATTTTTTAAACAAAATGAGAAATGAATCTGATTCTCAATGAATTATTTTCCCGGTGTACTTTCTTTCTTCTAACCAGACGCAACTATTATAATTTTTTTCCTCTTTTGTCCTTATTTTAATCAATATAAAGATTGTGTGGGTTTCAGCGAGTGTCCTCTGCAAATGAGACGCCTTCTGCGACACACTCGCGTGCAGCATCAGCACTCAACACGTCAAGCGAGCAAAACGCAGCTCTGTTCAGTCCACAGCGAAGCCGCAACATGCAAATCCGTGTTGAGGCGCGACAAATGCATTGAAATCCAGACGCCAATAAAGCATAACGACCGAGTTTGCAGAGTTTGCTAGAAACTCGTATCATTAGATAAACAATGCGTCGCAGTTCGCTGCTATTCCTTCTGATGCATGCTTAACATCATGATAAAAACTCTTGCAAAGACAATCGTTTGTGGATCGCTTTAAAATTATTCTTGTGCGCGAGGTTATTTTATAGTCTCACTATAGGACAGTTTAAAGAAGGATAGATGGTTTCTGTGAGATGCATTTTAATGGGTTCGTTGTTAAACATGCTTGTTCTGGTTTGAAGGACAAGTGAAAGTAGAGAAATACAAGAATAATAACAACAGAAAACCGACCAACAACGACATTTTATAGCAGATTTAGAAAAATTTAAGAATTCTCTTTGAGAAAGTAAAAAATTAAATAAATTAAATTTAAAATCTAAAAAGGATCTAAATTAATTAAAACCACAAAAATAGATAAATTATTATGCAGTTCTCGAATTTAGTAATAAATTACATTTTCAAAATATTTAAGTTTTCATTTAAATAAATTAACTTTACTTTGAGCTCACGATGTATGAACAAACAAATATTAAAAGACTTAAGAAACGAACTCGAATATTTGCCAATATATAAGAATTAAATAAACATCGTAAAAACTAATTTTAAAACTAAAAATGGGAATAAAAAAATAAAAATAAAATATTATAAAACTAAAAAAATATAAATAAATAAAATAAAAAGAAAATTACTTTAAAACACTTCCAAAAACAGAACTTTCAGAGGTGTCAACAGCTTTTAAGTGATTTAATTTAAAGCCAACTCTTGCAAAAAATACCCTACCCTTTTTTCGAGCTGTCTGTTCAGTTGTCTATTCTGTCTTTCGGTCTGCTTGTCTCTGTTCCAGTCTTTTCTGGTCTTTCTTTAGGAAATAACTGAAAAAATCCTTGACGCCAAACATTCACTTTAATGTTGTAAGGAGTTGAAAAAGCAGCGTTTAAATGATTACAGCGTTTGATAAACTCTTGGCGCCGCTTTTCGCAACTAATGCAATAACAACAACAACAACAACAATAATAATAACAACAACAATAACAATAAGAAAAACAATTGCTGCAATTAAAGCAAATGTTAATGTGGCATGAATGTGGGCGAGTAACAAAAAGCGAAACCATAATAAAAGGCAAGAAAACAAGCAACTACAATAAATCAGTTAAATGATTTAACTGCAGTTGGTAAAAATGTGTAAAATGTATAATGTTCTTTGAAATTTATTACACATGGTCTCTAGTCGACAAGGTTGCAGCAGGCAGCACCCTGTTTTCTCGATTAGGCATTCTAGTTCGATGAGAGAACGTATTGAAGCCTGAAATTCAACACATGATCAAATGCAGTTTATTTGTGGCAAGCATGTTGCACGTGTCCGAGGTACTTTAATTAGCACTTCAAGCAAATCACAGAAATACTAAGAATAAAAGAGTCGATAACAGTTAAAAAAGGAGTGCCAAAAGCGTTTACTTTTTCCACATCTTGTTTAATGTACGAGCTCTCCGAAAGATGACAGAAGATCTGCTTTTTTTGCTGTGTTCTCTGTACTGAGCAGGGAGGAATTCATTACTTATTTAAATACCGTATTTAAATGTTCCACTTTTAATAAAATGCACTTCATTTCAAGAGCATTTTTACAAGGGATTTTGTATAAACTTTAAACTACTGACTGATTTAAGGGATGCCTGGACACATGTTATGAATGCTAGACCATTAAAGAGCTAGACTCAAATTAATGATGACACTCCACAATTCCACTTGAGTCATCCGATGAAGCATTAAAAATGACATCAAACAAAACAAACAGGAAAGAAATAAATGATAATAATAACTTTTTAACTGTCACTAAATTTAAACCCGATACAATCTGTAAAATAATCCTTAAAGACACTTTAAAAAAACTGCAAATAAACTTAAATGACAGCGACTACGAACAACGAACAACAACAATGATATTCGGTGACTTTCAACATATAATCGTAGATCATCTCTTCATGCATGTGATTCATTCTGCATTTCAGTGGAATTCGTAAAAAACCAAAAAAAACGTGTTTAAAGAAAACTTTAAATAATAAAAACGTTTTAAAAAAGAAAGGAATTGAAATTAAAAATTAAATTGAAAACATTAAACTTAATTATAATATTACATCTAAAAATATTAAAAATACAATAAATTTTAAATATTGGCCGGAATTTTTGATGTTTTAAAAATTAACTGCAAAGACTACAACAACAAGAATAACAACAACAATTAAGGCTACAAAAATAACATCAACAAAAACAACAACAAAAGCAAAAACAAAAATACTACAACAATAGCAACAACAACAATAGGAACCACCATCTACATCCAACATCAACTCGGTCGATTGTGCCTCCTTTCAACTGATGGTTTCTGCTGTTATTCTTAATTATTACCGTTGTTATTGTTGCTGTTATTATTGCTGATAGTGTTACTGTTGCTGTCGCTTTTGCTTTTGTTTTCGTTGCTGCTGCTGCTGCCACTTCACAGGCCCATTAAACAGTGGACGACCTTGCAACCAATTCATTACATGAGTTGAGCGCGCGAGACACACACACACAGCGGACACGCAAAAACACACACACAAAAACACACACAGACATATTGACAAACACACACACACACACTCTGTCATACACACATACATATACAAACACTACAGAAACACAGAAACACACGAGCCTCTGGCAGCACAGTTGTTGAATCTCTCGCTTCGTTGAGTTTTTACTTTTATTTTTTCTTTTATTTTTACTTTTATTTTTCCTTTTATTTTTCCCATTTTTTTATTATTTTTTTCCTTTATTTATTTTTGTATTTTTGTTTTTATTTCTGTTTTTGTTACTGTTATTCTTAACGTTTTATGCAAAAACAGTTGCTGCTGTTCGTAGCGGCTGTCGTTTAGTTTTTAGCCTTCTTTTTCTTGTTGTTGTTATTGTTGTTCCAATACTTATGTTGCTGTGGCTCAAGTTGCTGTTGCTGTTGTTGCCGTTGCTACTGCTACAAAAGTAAAAGTTGATTTCGCTGCTTTCGGTGCCTTGAGGCTTCAGGTTTTTGCTGTTACTTTTGTTGCTGCTTTTTGTTTTACTTGTTGTGTTGTTACGATGTTGTTGTTGTTGTTGCTATTGCTGTTGTTGTTTTTGTTATTACTGTTGGTTGTTTTAATTCGGGCGCATATGAATTCGTGCATATGTAATTATTTATTCTTAACATGCTGTTTATAAGGGGTGTGGCATGAGGGGCGGGGGAGGCTGTCAATAACTAACTCACTCGCCAGGGTGGTGGGCAGAAGAGGGCGAAAGGGTTTCATGTTTCAGTGGGGAATTTCCAAAATTTTCTGTTAACAGCAACGAAACAGGAGCAAAATCGTCACGTTTGTTTCTTAAGTCTTTCGTTGAACAAAGAAACGACATCGCAAAAGTTGAAGTTTTTAACTAAAACTGTATATAAATACATACATTGTGGGTAATATTTTTATTATTGATAATCAATTGATAACCTGATGAAGTTGCGATATCGGTTTTTTTAATTATTTGTTTTCATGTAATTAAAATCCACTTCAACAAAAAAACTCCATCATCTCGAGTTGATATGAAGTTAAAGAAGCTAGCTGAAGACCGGCAGCTGGGCCTGTTGTCGTTGTTTCTGTTTTCAGTACAGATTTTACAAGGAACCTTAGCAGCAGCAGTAGCAGCAGCAACAACAACAACAACAATAGCAACAGGTTTTCTGATTTATTATTTGAATTTTTCATTTCTAATGCTTTTGTTCCCGTTGTTGATTTTTTACTCTTGTTGTTGTTCTTCAAAATGTGTGCCAAAACACCAACAACAATAACAACAACAAAAGAACAGAAGAATAATAACAGTAGCAATAAGAAGAAAGAATAACCAGAACAAGAACAGAAAATAGAATCAAAACAAAGGAGGAAAAACATATTTGATTCATTTGATTGCGTTCAAGGTTGTTGTTGTTGTTGTTGCTATTACTGTTTTTGGTTTTTTTTTTCTTTCCGTCTTTACCATTCGAACAACACTTTATACAGCTAATTTGAGTCTTTAGATTTTCCGATTACATGAAATACAACACATGATTTTAATGAGATGTTCAGCATTAATTAAAAAATGCCAAGAAAAACGTTGAAGAAAGTTAAAGCTAACTAAAAATACAACAAAAATATAGGCAATTTCCAGTTTATTGAAAATAAATTCAAAAATAAATTAAAAATAATAAAAAATTACTCAAAATTAAATAATACTCAAAATATACTCAAAATAATAAAAAAAATATAAAATTATACTAAAAACTCGAAGATATAAAAAATTAATTACGAACTCTAAACTAAAAAAAACCACTCTGAATTAAAGAATATTTTCAGCATTTTTCCACCTTCTTCTTCACACTCTTCTGCTCGGCATCTTCTTCTACACTTTTGCTAAATGTCAATGAATAAATAATACAGTAAATTGTTCATTAATCTTGTGGCAATCAATTTCTCAAGCCATCAAACGTACAACCCACCAGCTCAGCCTCAGATCACTTGAGCTCTTTGCAGAAAAAGCTACAAAAAAAGTCCATCAACAAAAAAAAGAGTAGAAAAAAATAAATGAATAAATAAATGAGAAAAAAACGCATTAACACCAAAGGAATGCATAAGAATCTGTGTCAAATTCTGCAGAGCTGAAGAATTGCCACAAACAAAAAGTGTGCCAGAAGCTGGTGTTTTCTTTCTTTTGGTTTTTGTTGCTTTTTCATCATTAGTTATTAGTATTTATTTATTTATTAATAATATTATGGTTATTATTATTAATAGTAGTTTTATTATTATATTTATTCATATTATTGCTTACTATTATATATTGTATTATAACTATGATTATTATTGGTTAATTATTTCGTTTCTTATTATGAATAAAAAGATATTTTAATAAATTCCTTTCTTTTTCACCTCTTTTCGCCGCAGAATCGGTTTGTGTGGCTTCGATAATCCGATGCGAGATCAGAAGACAGAAGAAATCAAGAGACACATCGGCCAGGTAAGCAGTATTATCAATAAACTGGAACTGTTTTTTATGTTCAGTTTTCCAAATTAGTGTTAAATGGATCCATGAAATTTCGGAAAGCTAAAAATAACCACGTCGCTTCAGTCGAACATGCATACAACTCGTTGTATAGCATTAAAACAAAAGAAAAAAGAAGGAAAAAATAAATAAATAAATAAAAATAAGAAAACAGGCGGAACAACAAAAAGAAACCGCAAAAAAAAACAGAAACAGAAGGTGTAAAGGTGTATTTTTAGAGTTCCGGGAAGAAAACCAAACAAAAACTTGAATTTTTTGCATATTTTGCATTTTTTTGCACCGATCGATCACATTATTAATTGAATTGAATTGAATTGAATTGTTTTAATTTAATTATATTGGTCGTTGTTCATATATCATGGTTCATGTATCCTAGAGCATCATAAATCGCACCCACTTAATGATTGTTGTAATTTCGTTGTTGTTGTTGTTCTTCTCTTTGCCTCTGCTTTTATTGTCCGCAAAACCCGAATGGTTTTTAAGCTGTGTGAAGGGTGAAACATCGAAGCGTGTCGAATTGATTCCGGGTGCCGTGTAACTGATTCTTGGATTATTATTATGTTTTCATTTTCTTAAACAATGCACAAGATTATGATCAATTTCGAGGCTACAACGTCACCTACGCGTCGCCTACAATCAATTATTTTATTCGATTGTGTGTCTTTGTGAAGGTCTTCGACCAGCTCGTGGACCACACTACCGACCAGCTTGTGGACCACCAGTTAAGGTGTTGATTTGTTTACTTTGTTGGCTTCTCTGCTGTTTTCGCATTAATAAATCCAGGGATTATTTATTATAGTTTTTATACTTTTAAGTTCCGGTAACTTGAGAATAAAGTCATAAAAATTAAGCTTAAGCTTTATTATCGCTTTTTCTTGGATCGCTTTTCAACGCTAAACTCTTAAACAGCTTCTTAAACAGTTTTCTGGATGGAATTCAATTGAAAAACTTTACAATTATCTCCTTTTTCGGTTACTTTAATACTGAATGATAAAAATTCGTTGGTTTTTTTGTTTGTTTTTCCTTGGAACCTTTAGCAGAGTTGGTTGAGGAGACCGGGAGGTTGTGGAGGAAGCTGATGTCGTAAATTGAAAAATTGCAGTTTCTTTAGTTTCACGACAAAAAAACCCCGAAAAAGTTCACTTAAAAAAGCCGCACCTTTTCTTGGGTACCGCTTTTTATCGCTTGTCAAATTGACATCTTTTGATCTGATTTGCAGTTCCTCAACGGACTCTTAATTGGGTATCATTTAATGGGCATTTTTTTGGTTATTGCAGTTGCTAGTTTAAAGCCAATTATGAGTTGCCGATGGCTGCAAATAAATCCAGCCAGCAACTTGTATAAATTGTTTGTTTTTTAATGAGAGTCTTTCATGAAGGACGCTTTTTTTGAGGAATTCTTGTAATAAATGTGAGAAAAATGCAATTAAAGAATAACTGTAATAATAATTGATAGTTAAGAGTATATAAAAACTATTAACTAACATGATTTGACTTTATTTGGATAGGATTTCTTTAAAAAAAAAATTAATAACGAAGAAACCGTGTCTTGAATCTGTAACAAGACTTTAGAGAAAGAACCTTATAACAATAATAATACTATTTTTCGATTCAGTATCCTTGATTTTCATTTAATTTCTAGTGTTAACTCGATAAATATAACAATTTTTAGTTGTCAGATTCAGTTTTTTATGTTTAATTTTTCATTATATATTTTTAATGTCTTTGATTTTGACTTTTTTCACTTTTTTCCTCTGTTTTTGTTTTTTCCCAGGGTGTCAAAATAAAAATGGACGATGCTGGCAACATTCTCATTCGTCGCTATGCTAAAAGCAACGTCTTCGTTAAGAGCACCGCCAGCAGCCCCAACGAGGAGACTTCAATCGGTGCTGATATCCTTAAATTGCCAAATCAAGCTCTCGAAAGCGAAAAAATAGTCAAGGTTTGATTTTTCCGACACACGCTTTAAGATATCCTTTAGATACTTCTCTATATTTACATATGTTTCTCGATATTTTGTTGGCAGCTCTTCGATATGAAGAAATTCCAATCGAATGTGAATCGTGAGCTGCGCCGTGCGTATCCAGATCGGCGTCGCTTGGAGACGCAGTGCCTCTCCGCGATCGCCTTCGTCAAGTCGGAGGGCGACGTTTTGGAGTGTCCCGTTTGGGTGCTCATAGTGAATGTGGTAGCGATGGACATGCTGAAGAGCAAACTGCCACCAGGTGAGATTATAAGGATAGAGTAAAGTGAGATAAGGAGCAGGTGACCAACAAACGAAACGCGGTGAAATACAGGGCTCAAAATCAGGCTCAAAGATTGAACAACGCGACTTCGTTTAGCAGATTCTTTGCCCCAGATTTCTTTAATTGAAACGTAAGAAATCAATCGAGGTCTCGAGAAAATGGAGTTCAACGAGTTATTATATTAAAAGTGATCGGTTTGGCAACCGAAAACACTTCATTTTAAGGCTTGGTTTTTTGATAGCAGCTTTAAACAAAATTACATCTAATAAAAATTTATTCAACAAAAACTGCATTGAATAAAACTGCATTCAATAAAAGTGCATTAAATAAAAGTGCAGTCAATAAAATTCATTCAATAAAAATGCATTCAATATACTCAATGCTTCGATTAAAGTTGCTTTGAATAAAATTGAATTTAGCTGAAAAGAACCAAGAAATAAAATGAAGTTGCAACAATATCTGCATAAATCGAAAACGAAGGAAGGAAAATGAAGAAAAAAACGCAAAATCAGAAAAAACAACATTAAAAATTTTTAAAAAGATTTTTCAAAAGCCTCCGAATGACTGCAATGCTGCCGCTGCATCAACAGCTTTTCATAGCTTTGACATTTCTATAAACCATTTTTTTTGTACATGCTTTAGCTCAGTCATGTTTGCTCTGGAACAAAAGACAAATAATCGCAATTGTTCTCAACTTCTACAGCTACTTCTTCTTTTTCTCCTGCTTCTTCTTCTCCTGTTTCTTCCGAAGTTTTTTTTTCTTTATGATTTGCATAGAAAGCCGCTCGAAAAAACTTGTTACATTCAAATGCATCACCACGAACGCACAAACGGACATCAGATTCGCAGCCACGAATTTAAAACTCGCCTCCTTCGTCGCTACGATCTCTCGTTTTTGTTTTTGTTTTTCGGTTATTTTCTTGTTTGTTTTCTTACTTTTGCATCTCTGCATCATCGATTTATTGTTTATATGATCAACGAAATGCTTTTAAATTGTTTTGCTTTGCTTTGTTGTTGCAGTTCAGCGTCCCATGGTCGATATCAAGAATCGACCGCGGATACCGATTCCGGATGAGGATCCGGATCCATACAGCGTTGCCGGAAATGGCAGCGGCGGCAGCTCGGGCAGCTCAGGCTTCGGTGCTAACAACGGCCATCAGCAGCAGACGGCGAACGGCATCGGAATTGGTAACAATGTTGGCGGCGCTGCTGTTGCTTCTGCCACTTCGAATAACATGCATTTAAACAATGGAAATGGAGGTGGTCATGTGGCTGCCACACGCGAGCAGTTGTTGTTGCAAACGCAGCAGTTGGCACACAAACGCAGCGAGAAACCGCCAAAACTACCGCCAAGAGATAATATATACTCGCATGATATGATTCCGAAGGTAAGTGAGGGGTGAGGGTGGAGGAGAAGGGCGAGGAATGTGTTAAGGAATTCTTTAGAGTTTCTGTTCTTCTATGGTAAAGTGTTCTATAGTATGCAAGTTTGTGTCTTAAGTCTCTGGTGGGCAGTGAAATTAAATTCACAAACAAAACTTTTTAAGGCCGCGTTTTTAAATATGTATTTGTATAAAATATACATATGCAAGTATATTTACTTGTTTATTTACTTATTTATATTACTTACTTGTTTTATGAATTATCAATAAAACTAGATTATCTGCTTAGCTCAAATGCCAAAAGAATAAAAAAAATACTGTGAACAGAAGCTAAGAAACTTCAGTTTAACTACTCGACGTTGGTAGCCGAAGGTGGACCTCATGTCGTCCGCTGTTTCTATTGTTGTTGCTGTCGCATACAGTGTGAACATGAGAGAGACAACAAGAAATCCAACGAAGGTGTTGAACAGCAACACGAAAAGCAGCGCTGTTGATTAACTCAATGTGTACTTTTTTCCTGCTTATGTTCTGTTTTCTCCGTGTTTCTGTGCTTCAAAATATTGAATTTCTGCATTTATTTTGATTGACTGAAGTTGTCAATCACTTCAGTTCAGAGTTCAGTTCAGTTGGTTTGATATTTTTACAACTTATTTAACGTCTACGTTAATGTTGTTAACGTTACTCTTGCTACACTTGTTACACTTGTTTACTTCGACGCTCACAACGTAGGTTGGTAGCTGGTTGGACACATGAAAATATTTCGAAATAGTTTGCCAATAATAAGTTGCTGGCCAGCGAACAGTTTTTAAATGCTTACGCCATCGAAGCGGTTCGTGCGTTCGTTCGTTCGTTCACTCGTTCGTTCGCTTGGTTCAAGTGGCTCGAATGAACCAACGGATGGCTGACTGGCTGGTTGCTGGCTGGCCACATTCCACGTTACGTGCTGCTATGCGCTGCGCTTCATCGAGCATCGAGTCTGAATCGCTATCGATGTGAGCTTGTAATTAATATGCGCCGCTGTCGACACAATAAAAGCGAACTAGCAAAATATTTAGGAGTAAAAAAAGTCCAGAGAATACCAACTACATTATCTGTTATACAACTTTTCTGTTATTAACTCGTTTCACCAACAAACCGTTAGTTATTCAGCGGTTACTGTTGCGTTTCGTAGAAAGAATTTTTGGTAAAAACCAGTATGTTTTCCTCTATTTAATTGAATCGATGAACTTTTGTAGAAATCAATTTGTTTAGAGGAACATAGATCAATAGTTTTCATTAAATTTGTACTTACTTGTAAAAACTTGAGTTTTTGTTGGTCATTTTATGCAGGAAGATCGCCAATGAATGCTTTAAAGTTTAAACACTCTCCTCATTTAAAGCAAATGTTTTAAGAACAATAACAACAACAATAATAACCATCATCCTTTCACTTTTATTTTTACTCTTTATTCTATATCTGTCTGTCTCTCTCTTTCCCCTTTCATTCTAGCCGGACTACGATGACATCGCTGTCGAAAGTCGCATTAAATTATCCCGCGGCAAATCGGATAAAGGCAAAGACAATAAAAAATATGGTAAGTAACAACAACAACAACAATAGCAACAAATAATACTTGTAAAAACTCATATACTCGGTCATATTTTCAAAGAGATTCTTTTAAAGCTACACAAGCCCCGATCTCGGAATATTTGACGGTTTTGCAATCGTCATTTTCAGTTGCCTGCGACTTCGATATATTTTCCGAATGTCAGCCTTATTTGGCAGCTAGAACTGACAACAACAACAACAATAACTACAACAACTGCATTGCCACAAGTATGATTGCAGTAGAGTTCAATATTTCTGGCCTTTTTTTATGAGTTGTTGTCGTTGTTGTTGTTTGAAATGTTATCCATTCTCTAAACGTTTTTAAAAGTTCAACGAGGGCAATAAATACATTTTTGCAAAGCATCAGCCCCCACATAGTAATCATCGCAATCACAACAACAACAGGAAAAGCAAAGACAACAACAACAGAAGCAAAGACAGCAACCACATTGGATTGGTTCTGTTTTTGCACAGCTTTTTATGGTTTACGGTAAAATGTTGACATTCGACCCGAAATTAAAGGGTTGGCTTGAAAGCCTTCGAGCTCGAATGTGAGAATTGAGTAGATTTTGAGTTTAAATCACTTAATCAAATCAATTGAATCACTGCACTGAGAAGAAGCTGACACTAGAAGAGAGAGAGTCCAGATCTCTGTCCACCAACAAATAATGTCACAATTCTTAATTTTATTCTTAATAAAAAATATTCTTCTCTTTTCCTTTCATTTCTTCTCTCCTCTTTTAGATGATCCTTACTACTGCGGCTTACGTGCTCGCGTTCCTAACTTCGTCAAATCCTCGAAACCATCCAAGGAGCATCGCCCATCCATCATGGCCTCGAATATCAATGGTCACAATGGCAGCAACGGCATTGGCAACGGCAACAACAACAACAACAACAACATGGGAACCTTGACACAAAAGAAAACCTCAATGATTCACATGCCGTTAGCCACGTCCGGCATGCATCCGGCGTTGCATGCGCCCGCACCACCCCACATGCACCCACATCACATCCAACAACAGCAGCTGATGGCCCTGGCCGCCCAGGCTGTGCACCATCCGGCCGCCGCGGCGCACCATCACCACCACCAGATGTGGCAGACGCGCAGCTACGAGAGCGGAGGAATCGGAGGTATTTATAGCCAAATGACGGCATCGTCCGCCAATTTTTTACTCGATCACAGTCAAGCGCCTCAATCATTGCCTGCACTCTTGCCTCCTGCGACGACGGCACCGCTACCCGTCGCGACCACCGACGAGACGCCCCCAGACCCGACTGAACTGGTACTGGCACGACCCAAGGCGGCATCGAAGCCGCCACCACCATCGCACTTGCATCATCCTCACCACCATCAACGCCATCAGCATCACCATCATCATCATCATCATCGACACCATCGACATCACGGACGTGGCTGCTTGCCACGAGACCGGGCGCCCCTTTGCTACCACTACCACCCAAACGACCACTACAGATCCCAGCAACAACAACAGCGACATCCACCACTTGACAATCGCTACACGCGGGAAACGCACCAGCACTCTGGTCCCTCGCGTTTCCGTCGCTCCAGCATCGCCGCCGGAGAGCAGAACCACACGCCGCCGTACCGCATGCCACCCGTCGTCGGCAGCCAAAGTATTGGCAGCTGCAACTGCGTCAGTTGCTACACTTTGGCGCCTCTCTTCGGAGCCGTTGCACCGCAGCGTCCACCGCGTAGCCTCAGCCAGCAGCAGCTGCGTCAGCATCAGCGTTTGAGCGGCAGTCTTGTCGACCTGCCAGCCTCACAGCCACTGATGAAGTGGTGCAGCGAGAGCGACATCTCCGAACTGGACCGTGAACTTGGCGCCTACGCAGACGAGGACGACAGCTTCGCGGACGCAGGTGCTGGTGCCGATTCGGACGAATTCAAGCTGAATCTGGACGACGTTGACATGGAATTCGATTTGAACATGGACTACATGCGTCGACCACAAGCGGACCAACGCCAAAGTAGACGCAGCGGCAATCGAATCGCAGTGAAGGAAAACAACAGTAGTTCTAACGCTATGCGTCACAATCGACAGACGCAAACGAAGCCGCAGATTCCGTTGGAGCCTAGAAATCTGAAGCAGACGCAAAGATTTCATCTCCATGAACGCACCCAAGACACAAACCGAAATGGCGACGATGACTATTATCACTACTACCACGATAACGACGCGAAGGACGCGACTCAGCTGACAGACGCGATATACGCTGACACACGCGCCCGCCTGCGACAGCGACATGCCGCCGATCGCCAGCTGACGCCGTCTCAAGTCCAGAGACTCAAAGGCGCCGCTTTGTGGGCAACGCGCAGCAAATCGCAGTCCATAGAAAGCTTCTTTGAGCAGCCCAACGAGGAGGGCACCCTGTACATGTACGGAGGCCGACGTCGACGACTGCCCGCGACGCCATCGACGACAAACCTTTACGAACGCGCCTGCAACGCTGCCGAACGAGATCTATTTTATTCAAATCTCAGAAATAGCAATGATATTCATTCGCCATTGAATTTGAATGCGCGACAGCGCGGCACTCGAACAAATCAGTTAGTGACAGACAACAACAATAACAACAACAACAATTCAAACATAAAGACACAGCCGCCGTTGCCGCCGCCATGTTGGCAGCCGCGCGACAAAAGCTATGATTTTATGGCAAGAAAGTATAACAACAACAACAACAAACATAGACTGAGTATTAAATATGGTGGTGGCGGCAACAATAATAATCATAGCAGTGACAGCAACAACAATAACAACAACAACAAGAGTAGCGAAAATTTGAATAACATGTCATCTAAACAGAGCAATTGGGAAAAACATCAGCAGCACCAGCAGGAGTACCAACAACAGCAACAACAACAACAACAACATTTGTACAATAAGACACAACAACAACAACAAAAACAACAACAGCAGCAGAAGACAGACGCGGCTTTAAAACTTGAACAAATAACGACGTCAGATCAACAACAACAATTGCGACAAACTGTGACCAACAATAACAATGATAATCACAACAACAACAGTAACAACAAAAACAATAACAACAACAACAATACAAGCAACAATACTAGCAACAACCACATGACTCATAATAATGGTAGCAATGCCAATAATAATACTGACAACAGCAACGGCGGCAATCACTTTCATAAACAGATACAATCGCCAGAACAACTGCAGGAACAACAGCAACAACAACAACAAAGTACAAGCCGACCAAGCCGCGTTGACGTTAGCGAGGACATGGAATCTATTTATGGCTATCTCAAGCCGCGCAAGCCTCGTAGTTTAAGCCTTAAAAAAGTCCAAATATTAGATTATTAAACAGAGCACAGAAAACCCTTTCATTGCACGCCACGCCCATGGAACGGATAAGACGCATGGACGAAACAAAACCGAACGGAACGGAAACCGAAATAGAACGCCCTCTCTGAAAATAGTGCGTAGTTCTGATTTCTCTTTTTTTAAATGTTTCAAGTGACAAAAGAAATGTTGGGAAATGCTGAGGGACGGGAGGGGGTATTAAATTCGAAATCAAAGACCTTTTTTCCTCTGTATACGTTAAGAATGCTTTTTGTAGATTCCATTCCTTTAACAGAACAACAACAACCAGAAATCCCTTTTCTGTTTCCCTGTTTTTCTGATATTATATTTTTAATAATTGTTCAACAGCATAACTTGCTAAATCCTTTTAACATGTTTTTGGGTTTTCACTATTTATATTATTATCCTTAACAAAAGTTAATTTGTTTTGTAGTCATGCGCTTGTGTGATTGTAATTGTTTTTTACGAGACTTAAAAGTGAGAGTTCTTAGAATTTGCATTCGAATTTATATGACTTTTATAACGAATGTTTGCTTCCATTTTCATTGAATGCTATATATACATCGCAAGACAATTAAAATCCTTAAAAACTTTTTCACTTTGTTCTTCTTCCTTTCAGATGACGATGTGGTTGAGTCACCCTACAATCATATCTATGGACATAATCTAGCGCTGCCAACGCGTGGCTACGTACCAACACCACGAAGCATGTACATCGGCGAATGGGATTGAAAACGAGAGCGAACGAATCATTTTAGTGTGACTTCAAGAGTAAATGAAATGTTAAAGAAAGAAAAAACACATTCAATGATAGATAGTATTTTATAAAAAAATGCTAAAAACATGATAAACACAATTCAACATGCAAATTTCGACATGTATAAATTAATATTATTAGAAAATAGAAAACTATAATTAATAATTATTTAAAAGTGCATAAATAACATTGATAATTATCTATATAAATATTTTTTATATACATATTATGCGATACTTTATACCATGAAATAAAGAACAACCATTATAAAATGTTTTATATAAGAAAAGCAATGCGAGCAAAATCAAAAGTTTTATAATTTTTATTCTATTTGTTAGGTTATTTAAACGCTACTTTAAAGAAAGAATAATCAATTAATTAATCCCTTGAAATTTCATAAATTCGTCATAATTAGCTTTAGATAAATAAATTAAATTGTTAAAAATACAACAAAATACGCCATCTAAATTGAATAGCAAATTTCAATATTTTTCATTTCGAGTGAACAAAATTTGCATCATCGATTTTCTTAAATACTTAATATTTTATATAATTTTTAAACAATTAATTTTTCAAACTGTTTTCTTTTTTATTAAATGTTTGTTTTTCGTTCTAAGAGCTGAAATCTTGAATTGAGAACATTTGAGTTTTGAATATAAATCATACATATTATTATTATTGTTATTATTATTATTATTATTTTATTATTATCATTATTATTATTTTATTATAATTATTATTATTATACTTATTTCTATTATTTCTAGTATTAGTATTATTATTAATCAAATCAAGATTGTTTCTTTCTTCCTCTTCTTTATTTTGGGTTTTCTTTTGTTTACTTATTTTTATTATACAATGTATTCAATCAATTTTAGAAACAACTGATAAATCCATATTTACCATTTTTTAAAAATATCATTTGAACGCAATATTTTCTGAACTTCGTGAATTTATTACTTAAATTTAGTCTAACTTCAAACTTATATTTAAGACGATGATTATTCTTAAAAAAAGTTATTATAGTCTGCGTTTTATTATATTATAATTTACTGTATAAATAAAAACAATAAGATAATTCATTTAAATATAACAAATCGTTAGCTTAGGTGTAAATTATGTGTGTATGTCTATTTGTCTATCCATACAGACCACTGATAAATGCTCAAATTTGTTTTTATTATTGAAGAATATCAGTTTAATTAATTTAGCTTAATTTAATAACAAGTCGCGACAAGATTTTTGTTTTTTGTCCAGATAACAAAGTGTTTTGCATACTAGACGACTTTTTAATTTCTTATGAAATACGATTATAATTAAATTAAAATTTGCTATAATGATTTTGTGTATTTTTCTTTTGTTTCATTTTTATTTTAATATAAAATTTATTTGTATGAATATATATTTACAATGCATTACTTTTGTTACTTTAGAATACGTGTATTCATTTTAACATGCATACTACAACGTCTTCTAACAACTTGTGTATCATTTCAAATATTCTATGCGTAAATAAAGTCTCCTTGATAAAATAACTTGCTCCACGCATTTTCCGTTAATGGAAAAGAATCCTATTTCATGAAAACGATTTCATATAAGTTTTATTTGTTAATTCTTTAAAAGTAATTACAAAAAATATGTTTATTCGAATAATTTTGGAGTCATTTTAAATGGCAAAACTGCAAACTTGTCTTCACTGAAAGCGAATCACTGGTTGTGTTTGGAATATCATGTCAATGCAGTTGCTCTACATGTAGAAATCGTCGCCTCCCCAGTTGGGCGGTTGCAAGTTATCCGGATTCGGATTGGGGCGTATGTTGGGATCGGGCGGTCCGAACGGATCGAAACGTGGCTGCATATTACCGGGATACGGTGGCCGTAGCGGAGGGAACTCAAAAAGATTGCCCGGACCGCCGCGTCCTAATGGGTCCAGGTCCCCACGCCCTACGTCGGGAAATCCAAAAGGACGTGGTTCCGTGCCAGCTGGCATAAATTGCCTACAGTCAGAATGGTTTCAATTTAAATTAATTTCAAACAACCACAAAACATACCCGACCGGTCGAATAGGTTCCATCCGAGTCAAAGCCGTAGTAGTCTGCGTGGTGACTTCCTTCTTGGTGCCAGAAAATACCTTTTTGTGATAATGTTAAGAGAATAGAAAACTTCATATATGAATATTTTCGTAATCATTGCAGTAAAAACTTACCGGATTTATGAGCTCCTTGCGGTAACGATCCACTATCTCCGAAGCGTCCGGCAATAGCTGCTTCAGTGGCCCTTTCTTCTTCTTAACCAATTCATCTGGCTCGAGTCCGATATTTGACACCTTTTTTGTGTTTACATCGAGTAAATTGATAACTAAACAATCCTCCGTCTTTTGTGCGAACAGCAAATAAAGTCTATTGTTGTGTTTATAGCGCAAGGAATATCTGAGTTCATCATTCCATCCTTCCGGCAGCAGCTCAGACCCGGTTTCATCGTCCGATAACGTTTTCTATTTAACACAGATTTCTAGAAACAATTTGTTTATATTAACACCGAGGTTAAACTTACATCATCGCCCAAACCAAGGCATTCAAATTTCGAATGCTTAACAAGCACAAAGTGGGCGAGTGCAATCAGTACATCCGAAGTTTTGTTTACGGACGATTCGATGGTTTTATATAGTAGATCCCAGCCGAAGAAGAAATCACCTTGCTCAGTAGATGCGGAGCCGGCTGATGTGCTCGCTCCCGACGACATCTTGTTTTTGTTTTGCAACTGTTTCTTGCTATCGTTTTGCTTTCGTAGGAAATTTTGGCGATTAAAGCTTTGCTAATTTTTGGAATTCCGGATGCGATTATTGCGATTTTGCTGAGTTGAAAAATGGTTTTCGAAAATAGAAACGTACGAAAATTTTGTTTGACAGTAAATTCAGGGTTGCAATAGAATCTGTTTAAAGGTTCATTTGGTTACACATTACGTGAAGTGCGAATTGCCTAATTATAGATTACAACTGTTTTTATTTATTCAAATATTACTTCTTTTACTTCAAACTTTTACTTTAGTTTCGTGGTCCCGGCCACAAAAGTCGTAGAGCGACTTCTATGTGTTTAGAGCAATATTGCTTTCTTTCATTCGTGAATACACCCTTCTTCTCAGATTCTCTTTACTGACACAAGAAAGCAGTATATATGTTGAATATATGTTTTAATTTTTTCTCTATTATTTTTAACAACTAATAGTTAAGAAAGGTTCGCTATGTATCAAAAACATTAAGCCAACGGCAACCCTCCCTAGCAGGGTTGGTTATCTATTTCGTTTTAAACGGACATCAAATGACATAGGCGTCTTCATATTAGCCTAATGCATTGAACACATAGAAAATCGCACGACGAATATTTCGGTGCGAACTTTCAGAAATCTTCTGCCGCAGCGAAGTTTTGGCTTCTCAAAGTCAATGTAAACACACACAAATAAGAAGAACAAGAGCGACGACTGCGAACAAATCGCATTCAAATCGATCGCAGCTGCCGTTTATTCGCAGTCGCAAGCAGAGGCAGCGACGTAATTTTATTTTTTTCTCGTTTTCCATAAGAGGCCGTGTAATTTTGACAGTTCGCACCGAAATATTCGTAGTGCGATTTTCTATGTGTTCAAGGCATAATTCAGCGGCTGTCAGTTGTTTTCTTTCACTGAACGTACCCTATTGTTTACATTTTCAGAGCGGTCGCCATTTTTTGTACCGAAAAATTTTTACGCAAATTTGTCGGAGTTGCATTACTAAAAGCAAGCAAAAAACTAATTGACTTGATTTTTACAGAGCAAACGTCAAAGTGTTTTTAAAGAATTGGCTTGATAAATCAACGCAATATTAAGTGAAGTAATATTAATTTGAATGTTATTGAATTCAGAATGACTCAACAAAGGAGTTATAATTATAAAAATATAGATTATATAGTTTGGGTGCTTATGGCATTTTAGGTTTAGTAATTTTCTTTTTGTGGGAAACTTAAAATTCGTGTGGAAACATCAAACGTGACAATGACGTTTGACTTTTTTCTCGTCTTTACTAGTTTTATCTTTCCGATCAGTTATCAGGTAGCATACCATTCAGGAACACGTAGCGATCACTGATCAGGTAGCGCTCAAGAAGCGCTCACCCACTGATTGCGGCAGTTTTCTTTGAGGTGCTACACACCACAAATTTTAAATGGAAATGTTGGTGAATGATTATCAGTAATGAAGGGCGCAGTGATAGTGCTGTAACTCCGATGCCATAGAAGACCGACCATGGATGGAGTTACCATATAAAACCACAACAAAAACAATATCGGGGCGTACAGGTAATAGTCAACCTGATAGGTATCGTATGCCTAGTGCTTTTGATGCTAATACGTACATGTGCAAACGAAACAACTTGTTTGTTATAATGTGCAATATCGTTTAGTCTCTTCGGGGTAAACTGGAAATGCATCCTCAATGTAAGTTGGTCCTTACGATAATCACTACTCCATAGTAGTAACTTTTTTACTTCAAAAATACTAGTATATAAGTGACGTCTGTCACTCAGAGTCACTGAACGTACTCAAAAACTTACTAAGTAGATTGTCAGTCAGAATGAACTTGGCTGAGAGTTGATCTCACTATGACGTCACATCGTGAACGTCAAACGAGTAAATCGTTCGAGAAAAGTTGAAAACGGTCGACAATACACAGTTGAATGAAAAAAGCAAAAAATATGGGCGATTGAAATATGTAAATGGGAATATATACGAAATTGATTAGTTACCACCAAGCCCTTCACCTTCAGATATACTTTCTTAAGATATACTTAAGATTCCCTGACTTTAAAAAACTAAAAGGTTTAGATTCAATAACACATATGTAAATGGAAGGTTTTGAGATTCTATAAGGGAGTCCCAAATAAATTGTTCGATTTATTGGGGAAATCCCATTATGAAAAAAACTTGAATAGGTATGTCACCAATTTCCATCCTTCACTTATTCATGTTAAATAGGCGATCGAAAATATAATTGATGCTGTCCAAATAACACCGGTTCTACTTGTCGAAATTAATTTTTTTTATTTGTTTTGTCTTAAGTTTTTTGTCACTGCATTTGTCTGTCTGTCAATATAGCTTGCAGTTTTTTGACAGCTGTGCTGTCAGCTACGCTACCATTGGTCTGCTTCGCTGACACTTCGGCATATTCGTTCTCTTTCATACCTTGTTTTTGGCTGCTGCTCACACATCAGGCATTACAAAAAGAATGGTAGCCATGTTGCCGATTTCTGGGAAAAGTATTTCACGAACCTATAAATGCAAATATACGAAATCGATCTGATGGACGGCCATATTGAATTCGGAGCTAGTAACGTGAAGTTCTACATTTGTACGCGACGCTTTCGTGCTCTTCATAAAAACGAAGCCGTGAGATATTTTGCTTAAGTTGTTGCTAAAAGTTGTTATCGCACTAAGTTGTTTTTGTATACTGTTTATGGGAAAATTGTAAACAGTAGAACGTGCAATTTCGGACGGGAGGCTGGAAATTGTTAAACTTAATTTGAAAGCAGATCTCGAAGTGTGGAGTACTTGTCCATCCACCACATTAGTCGTCGTCTGAGACTCCCGGAATTGGAAAGCAGAGTAAAATGAGTGCAGTCGAAGCGGAGTCTTCACCAACCAGCAGTGTCGCAGAAGTCATCGACGTTGATTTAGGTCAGTTGCTTTATTTAGGATTGTTTTAGGTCTGTTTGATAAAAAAATTTTGTTTGGAATAAGCACCTTCCTAAATTTTGTGTATCTCGTGCCCACATTAGATGAGGCGACATCTTGATTTCCTAACCTAATTGTATTTCTCGTGACTAGAATAAGATATATTCGGACACAAACCGATCAGCAAATACAATAATTTTTGGCGCCATCTGCGGAAATTTTGCCTGGCATGAATTGTTTTGTTAGGTTTATGTACACACTAAAGAAGAGCTTTAGGGAAAATTCGCAATAGGTTATACGAAAAAGGAGACATTCAAAGCTGTACAAAGTTTTGGTATATATATAAAAACCTTGAATATCATTATGGAGCTTTTAGGAAATGATCACAAGCTTTGTCTCAAAATTGCAACGGTAACGGTAAATCACCAAAATGTAATTATGGCGGAGAAGCTTTGAAGGCTATAAAAGCTTCATAATTCAAAAAGTTATTAATGTAAACGGCACTGACTTTGTACGTGAAATTCACTAATTATGCAGTAACTATATTAAATAATTTTCATACTGATCGTTGAAGATTTGAAAATTATTTTGTAAATTTTTGAAGCACTCACTAGATACGATTCAACTTCGCTAATTTGATTTGTGATTTTACGGACACTTACCTGACATGTGTATATATACAATATGTATTCTAAAAAGATTAAATTTAATGCAGAATTTGTTTTATAAAGCTGAATATCTGTTTCCCTGATTACAAATCGCTTATACCGAGCCAATATTTCTTAGAAATATTAGTTTATTATTCCCGATATAAAGTATAACGATTATATTCTTTATTATCAATGCATTCATAATGAGCGTTTGTTGTGAGACCGATGAGTTTTACAAATGATCTGTGCATTGATAAATTTGTGAGCGAATGTTTTTGTAGAGAGCTTTCATTATGAAGACTAAATTTTTTATATACTAACATTTCAGACATCTCACAAACCGTTTTAAATTCGCAATAAGCACCACCATTAATTATGATTGCACAATTACAAAAAAAAACCTTACAAGACGTGCCTATTCTCACTATTCTAGCTTCCCACACTACTGCTAAAAAACGAACACGCGCAATATTAACAATCGCTGAAAAATGTAAAGTTTTGGATAGTATTGAAAGTGGCAAATCGATTAGACAGGTGGCTAAAATTTTCAATGTGTCTAAATCTACGATTTTTGATATAAAAGTAAATAAAGACAAGATTAAAGGACCAGGTAATTAAAACATTTTTATTAGGTCGCTTTCTGAACTAGCAAATTTTAAAAGCCATTTTTCACCCATATCCCGATGATCTAGGCTTTTGAAATTTTGACAATAGTTCAGAACTCACAATGCATGCCTAAAATATATTTACCCGCCACCGCCCATTTTAAGGCGGGAAATTTGCCAATTTTGAAATTTGTCTAAAAAAATACATATATTTTTTGACTTGAGATTAATTTTCCATAAATGAAATTATTTTGACTTAAAAGATATGTTTAAATAATTTCATAAATGAAATTATTTTGACTTAAAAAAGATTTTCAAATAACTGTCCAACCACAACGATGCGACGTCGCAATCGATTGCGATGTTCCTATAGAAAAATGGAATGGAACACGTCGTTGAGCTCTCTCACGTCGTCATAAAATTTTCTAATTTTCTGACAACTTCTTCCGATTTTCTCATTTTTTGAAAAACAGTATGCCCTACTTTTCGATGAAATTCTTCAAATTCCCCAAAAAATGTAAATAAATTTGACAAACGAATTGTCAAACAAGGAAATTATTCAAATTATTTTTATTTAAAACAAAATGTAAATAATTTATGACGACAGATGTCACTCATTCGAAGATTTCGAGAGAGAGAAATCGTTATCGTTTGCGACGTCGCATCGTTGCGTTGTGGTTGGACAGTTATTCGAAATATTGTGTCGAAAAAATTCTTGGACTGAAAAATTTTACCGATGGCCAAAGAAACAGCCACCCAACGTAAGCGGCGATTATTAAAGGAGAAGCAGAAGCGCGACCTTAAACGCAGACAGGAATCGGAGCAAAGCACAGCAGGTGAGCAATTCCCTCTACTAAAGTCACAGGATGACGATGTTCGGTCATATATTTATACATTCTGCAATGAATGCTGCGATATTTGCCAAAAACATGCTATCCTAATCAGGTAGTAAAATATAATATGAATGAACCGAAACTATATTTACCACCTGAGCTCTCCACGAAGCATGATTTACTTGTGTGCTATCGTTGCAATACGCATTTAAAGAGCACAATAATTATTTAAATGAAAAAATCTTTTTATATAAAACGTTTAGAATAATTAAAGAAAAGAATAGAAAAGTTTAAAATAATTTTCCTAGCACCATACTGATTCGCAACTCCATAAAGATGTTAAGATTTAACACGATCCTATTATCGGATAAAAAAATAGCTGAAAATAGTTTCTTGCTTCTCCTTTCAGAGGTTTCCCCATCCGAATTTCATCCCAGCCTCAGTGAAGATGAACGCCGATTCTACACAAGAGCTTACCCGAATGTTGATATGGTCCGCGAGCGTAAGGTCCACTGCACCACATGCAAGATGCACATTGGAACGGCGCCCGCCCAGGAAAATAACATCAAGATGCATCCCGTGCTGCGCGTTACCCACTGCAACAAGTGTCACGATTTTTACAACAGCGGCGAATTCAGCAAAGGCGAAGATGGTTCGGAACTCTACTGTAGGTGGTGTGGTCAAGGCGGCGAAGTCTACTGTTGCTCCAACTGCCCCTATGTATTCTGCAAGTCATGCATCATGAAGAATCTTTCGCGTGGTGTCGTTACCGATATCGAGCAGAACGAAAACTGGAGTTGCTTTAATTGTGCTCCGAAGATACTTTGGCCTCTGCGTGCGCAACACTGGGCGCTAATAAAATACATTGATAAGCAGAAAAAGTAAGTTTGTGAAAAGGGATTAAGTTTCAAAAAATAAATAACTTCTCTTTTCATACATTTTTCAGAGAAATAGCGTCCATGGGCTTGTTAGAGGCTGAGTTAAAACAACACATGATGAAGGACCGCAGCACTTGTTGCCGCCTCGCAAAAGCCAAGTGCAGTAATATAAGCGACTCTATGGAAAGCGTTGATTCTACTTCGCGTCGCAGTGTGTCTGCCACGAGCACGGGTAGCACAAGCAAGAAAGTCCACAAACTGTCGCCGCGCAGTGTGTCACCAGCTGCCAAGCGAGTCAAACAAGGCAACGACGAGGTGGTCTGCACTCCTGATCTGCTAAGTATGCTGGAACCTGACTGCCAAATAACGGTACCCTCTAAACCGCGTCCTCCGCAGTCGCCCATGGCAAGCAGTCCAAAAGTGATGTCCATACAGACACCCATTTTCGGTGGCAGCAATACGATGCAGACTTCAACTCCTAAAAACACTCCCCCGCCATTGGTGTTGCGCAACACGAGTGTGCAAATGCGGCCGCTGACACCTTCACCCGTCGTACGTCGCACAGTTGTGGGTCCTCGCACGCCCACTGCAGGCGGTGCTGCACCCGTTTACCACACCATCAATGGCTATCGCATCGACCTGAATTCAGCTGCCCAGCAGGAAACCTTCCGATTGCCCAACGGCAAGCTGATTCAAGTAAAACGCCAGGGCTCTTCTAACAATGCATCATCTTCCTCCGTACAGCCGCCAATAACAACACCGCAACAGCCTCCCAATACGTGGCAACGCGTCCATATGCAGCACCACCCCACACGACCTGTTCATATAGCGCCTGCCCCAGGTCCACAACCGTATCCACAGATCAGCATACGACAAAATTCGTCGCCACAGCATCCACAAATGCTACGCTATCAGAACACCACAGCGGGCAATACCACGGTGACCACCTTGCAAAACGGTTCACCTGCACAGGTCCGTGTTATTAATGGGCCGGTAGCTTCAGCACAACAACATGCCGCAGCGCCGCCACCACAACAACCACCACAGTCCGCTATGCGTCCATTAATGGTACGATTTGTGTTCCCCGATACTGCTATCGGACATGCCCGATCACAGCTGCAAGATCAAGTCTTCAATGCGATGGACATCTGCCAGCACCTGACCGGTAAAGTGCAGACTCTGACCAACTCGAATGCGTACAAGCAGGCTCGCAACTATTTGGAGGTCAAAGAACTGTACATTCATCTCTCGTATCTGTTGACGTACGCGATTGGAAGATTCAAAGGTTTGCAGGATAAATGTTTGGGTGATATGCGTCAGCTGGGATTCGTTAACGATGCAGATAGTCTGGAGAATGGCCAATTAGCAGCGGGTATGTTTTTGGTTTTGTTGTCTTCCTTGTTAAATGTGGTTTCGTAGTGAGTTCAAATGGACGAGTATTTGAAAAACTTTATTTTCGTTTCAACAAAACTGGGGTCTTATATAATGTGGGAGAAATAGAAATTTGGGAAATTTCGATTATGTGCTGTGCTATTCGAAAATTTTGTTTTAAAACGGAAATCAAAACCCTTAACCTTCGGTTGTTAACTGAAGTATTAACTCCATAGGTTTGAGTTTTGAATTATAGTTAACTTCCATTGTTACAACTGAGAATTAATTGCATTGTCCGTCCGTGGATCAAGCTAAATATAAATCCTAGCCCTAAAGTCTTACTGCTCAAAATTTTAGTGTTTTTAATTAAAATGAAGTCATATTTTTTTTACATTTACTTAAACCTGTTTATTGTAATTTTTTTTTCTATTAATCGTAGATTGCTTAGTTTTTTGCAATTTGTAACTTTAATCATCTCGATCATTGTCTTAAGTCATTTCTTCACATGGACTTTATGTATAAAAAATTAAGTTAATATTACAAAGTGTTGTTAAAAGCAGTGTTAAAAAACGGAAAGCAATGAAATCAAGTGAAATAATTTACGGTTACATACTGTTGTAAGTATTCTTGTTTTCGTGAGGTGCACCTTTTATGTTCCATTTCATTGACATACTTTGGCATTTTTTACTTACAGAGTAATATAATAATTTTAATAAAAAAGGACCATGGACAAGAAAAGAAAATATAACGAAAACAAAAATTTAAGGAATTGAAACGTTCTTAATACTCAATCGCACATTTATTCATAATTAGTTGGTCCATGTGTAAAAAATGTCTTAGGCAATGAAATCGAATATACAAGTATATTAGTTCAATAATTAATAATCATTGATTTTATCCTGCTTCATCATTTGATCGTTTGCAGGTGTAGATTATGTACGTTACGGCCAGCTTGATGATGTGGAGCTCTTTAGTACCGGCTGCAATAGTTTTCATAACCAAGTATATGAATATCGTAAAAGTTTGCTTGAAAATCTGGAAAACGACACAGAAAGTATGGAGGAATCGCCTCTGTCGCCACTGCTTAAGCTAGGCTCGTGTTTCACTGATAAAGGTAACGATAACGATACGGATAATGACAATGACACTGAGAATCCCAATGATAATGATGAGGATGATGAAGCTGATCCGGTTGAGGTGAAGCCAAAACCATTAGTCGAGGAAACGGAATCCCGAGAAAGCGCTAACGATACCCGAGATAGTGAAAATCAAGACCCACCAGAAACGGAACAGCCGATACAGCAGGAGAGCAACACTCTTTTGGCGGCTGATGAGGAAAGTACTAACTTTTATCAGGATTTCGAAGGTGATGATTATGACATGAGTAGGCCAGGCGGTGGCGCCGAAGAAGGTGAATGTAATGGCGAAGTCTCACGACGCGAAAATGAATCGCGCGCGATAGATCACAAGTTAACCCGCCTGATCGAACGATATCCGTCGATTTGGTGCACACGTTATCCGGAATACGGCAACTACGAAATAACGCGCACGTATTGGAATCGCATTGCGTCGCACTTCAAGCGCGGTGAAAACATCAAGTTGCGTTGGAAGAACATACGCAAACGGTTCGTACGGATCGAAGACAGACTGAAGAATGGCAAGCGTTTCAACGGTTACTACAACAAAGCAACAAATTTCTTGTTCAATCGCAATTTGGCTGAATGCGATTGGATGGTGGTGGACAAGGGGGAAGATGAGAATGCCGAAAGGTTTCCAGAGGATGTTGGAGGCGATGCCTGGCTTAAAGACACGGCTATCAATAGTGTTTCGGAGGTCGAGCAGGATGAGCGGGAAAACGATGAGAACGATTTTCGCACTTTGTCAATTAAACCTCTGGAAATCAGCACAACAGACATAAAGATTATCAACTTCGTGAAATGCAATCCGGTGCTTTGGCGCAAGACAAATGATCCTACATGTCAAAAAATAGATGAGCAAACGCGGAAGAGCTTGTGGATGCATTTGTGGAAACAGTTACCAGGTAGATACCTAGAACTTTCTAAGTACTATTAATTTACTAGAAATGATTAAGAGGTCTTATATCGATGACTTGAGATATTTTGTTAACAAATTAGATTTTAAACTGTTAAATATTAGCTTTAGATTGCGATGAACTCTTATATCGATGACTTGAGATATTTTGTTAACAAATTAGATTTTAAACTGTTAAATATTAGCTTTAGATTGCGATGAACTCATGGATCGTTGGGCGTATCTCTATGAACTGTACAAAACATTCCGCCTGAAGCACATAAAAAATGAAAACACTTTGGCCAACTTGGAGGTGAAGTATTCCAAATACCTGGCTACCTTACATTTTCTATACAAAATTGATGAGGACGATTTGAAGAAGGAGAATTTAATTATGATGGACTGTGGTAACTTAGACGAGTTGCCCGAGAAGGATCTGAAATTACAAGAGATGCCAGACGATCGCGAATTTGTGGTGGCGCTGACACGTGCCGTATACAAGCGCGTCCTGCTTTGGAGTCCCAAACATGTAGATTATGACGATCCCTTGCGACGGGAAGATATGTGGATTGAAATTAAGCGTGAATTGAAAGACTTTAAACGTAGGTTATAGTTTTTGCTTTTAATTTGTTGTTACTCTTGTTTAATATTTTATGTTTTCAGGTGACGTCAAGACTATCAAACTACGCTGGCACCTGGCCAGATTTTGTTACTTGCGTCTTTGTCGCGAAAGACAAAAATATTCAAAGGAGCAGCTACCAAAGTATTGTGCAAACTTGCCAATCGATGAATTAAAATTTTTGAATAAAAATTGATCTCTCTTTCCTTGGAGGATGTTATTAGTCTTTAATTCTTAAATATTATGTTAGGCAGTAAATATCTATTAGTATTATCTATAATTAATTATAATTGTAGGATTACATTATCTTAATAAATGCGTTTATTTGTGAATTTTGCATTTATTTTTTCTGCAATTATAGTTTTTTATCCTATATTTAAAGCTGTGTTTTTATTCTATCATATTTAAATGTAGAAAATTCAGTTCAAAGTAATTACTTAATAACTGTAGTAGCATTCCAAAAATAGTTCAGAACGCATTATAATTATTTTCATTTCATCCTCGCTCCCTCTCCAGATAAGCAAGCCAGCGATGATGAGGACAACGAAATCGAAATTGTTGAACCTAAAACCGACACTATTACGCTAGATTCCGATAACGAAGATGATGATCATTCACCGGTCACCCCTTTGAACTCTACTTCCAGTAGCCGCACGCCTTCGCAGCTCTCTTTGGCTCTCACCGGTTCCACTCCAATGAAAACCACTGAGCAAACCTCGATCTCGAACAAAAATGACCAAGAAGTCGAATTCCTAAGCAACGCACAATCCTTCCTGGCCAGTATGTTGGAAATCGATTTATCCGAAGGCGATCAGAACTCTGCACAAGCCTCCCCTAATGGAGGAACCAGTAGCAGTGGTAACGATGTTACTCTAAAGAAGCAGCCGCGAAAGAAGACTACCAATAAACCAAATCCAACGCTGCTCAAGAAACAAGAAATTCTTCAGAGGGAACGTCTGGAGGAAATGAAGCGCAACGACATGAAGCTTAAGATGAAATGCACGATCGAGCTGAAAAAGGCGGAGGAAGAGTATCCATTTGCCAAGGAAATGCTGGACGAAGGCGGGGAGGAAGATTCAAATAAGAAAGAGGATGATAGTGACGAAGTCGTAGTATTGATGGTGGAAGATATAGACAGTCCTTTGGAAGAAGATACATCCAAAGCTGACACTGACGCTGAAAAGGAGAAAAATGAGGATAAAGAGACCATAAGCGCCAACCCAGCTCTGGGAAAAGAACAAGATGATGATGAGAACAACAGCCAGGCTGAGTTAGTATTAGAAAACAAAAATAAAGAAAATGACAGCAGTAAAATCGAGGGAATTGAAGATGCGTTGATCGCTGAACATAACGAAAATTCGCAACTGACTGAAAAAGCTACAGAGGGTGATATACAAAACACAGCTAAAGCAACTGTTGAACTTGCAAAAACTGAAGAAAATAACAAAACACAAACTGAAGACACAAACAAATCGGGATCAAAGGATATAGGAATGACTCCTGGGGAGGAAGAAAAAGAAGGTAAAAAAGAAAAGATCCTATCAAAGAGAAGCACAGAAAACTCTGTTTCAACAGTACTCAAGGAAAGTGCAAAAAAAGTGAAACTTAAAAATCAGAACGATGAGTCGAACCCAAACCTAGAGAAGGAAGTGAGTACAGAATGTGAGAAGTTAGTATATATCACCGTTGGATCTCCCTCTCCCCACGCGGAGCTTATTCCCAACAGCGATGCTGAAATTGATGTAGATAAAGAAATTGCAAAATTACTGCATTCAAAAGATAGGAAACTTGATATAATTGAAACTGCCGAAAAGGATGTTGGTGTAACCAATGATTTGATGAACGACATCAATGAACTGATTGAGAATGCTAGCAATTCTTTGACTTAATGTTGCGTAGTCCTATGAACGAACAAAAACCAGATTTTAGTGCATAAGCATATGTTAATAATCTTAATAGAAAATAACCGAAAGTAAAGAGTTTTCTCTTTACTGAAACTTGTGACTAAATTCTAAAAAATACACACTTTCATCGGCTGTTTTAAATTGCCATCTTCTAGTTTTGGAGTCATTCGTCTTCCTTTATCCGTCGTTATAATTTTTTTTTTTCGTTTTGTAATTAGTATATAATATAATTATGCTTACTTGAATTAATTACTGATAAAACATTATCTGTTGAATTGTGAGTTACACTTGAAATATAATTTAGTTTAATAAACTAAACTTACTTAAAATTATACTTTTAAAAGAATAAACTGAAAATTTATTTAGTTCTACGGTGTATTTTCATTAATATGCGTAAAGGTACATGTAGTTCCTTTTTATTTATCCGATGAGCATATATTTTCCTCGATATTTGAAATTTGTGCTTACATAATTTAATGTTAATAAAATACGAGGATGCATTGCCTAGATTTTAGCTTTTCAAAAAGAACAAGAAATGTATATCGGCTTTAACTAATACAGGCCTTCGTAACAACATTTTTATCCTGTTATCAAATTTGTTCACCAGAAAAGTTCCTTTTCTGGTACTAAAATACATATTTTGCAACACTGGCATTAAACACAGCTGTAATATTTGGACGAGAAAATTTTTGACATTTCCTTTTGTTGGTTGACTGTTTTGCAATTTTTTTTAACACTGGTGTGTTTTGTGTTTTTCGTAAAAGGTTTTCTAATCGAGCGGATGTATTGTGATGGTTGTCCGCGGAGAGCGTCGATGGTTTCGTGATTTCTTTCATCAGTCGTCGTCAGAAAGCCAATAATTAGTTTAATATTTCAGTCTAGAAACCAAATTGTATATTAAAGAATAAAAGTGCATCACAAAAGTTTCGATTAAAAAAGAAATCAAAAATCTGTGACGTCTCAGAAACTTAAGAGGAAAACCAAGATTATAACGATTGTGACAGACAGCGATCGCGTATTTAGTGGGACGGGCAGCGAAAAATAAAAGTACAAGTTAAAATTTATAAAATACTTGTATCATAATTGCTGAAGATAAAATGTACCAAAATTGAGGAGAAACAGCTGCAATGAGTTCGCGTAACAAGTAAGTGACATCACGCACAGCCTGCGCTGGGAGTTGGAATCTGTCCATTTATGCGTCCGCTCCACTGCGAACAGTAGGCGTTACGCTTAGCTGCTTTCAATTTCCCATCAAAATTAAATCGTATTATCTTGGATTTTTAACACTATGTATTTCTCTTGCCACAGAATCGATGTGAAGAAACTGTTTGAGTTCTGGGGCGAAGTGACGCGAGCTCACGGAGTGGATCGCTCCACACGCACGGGAGCTGCTGCACCAACTGGTGTTATTGTAGAAAGCTTTCCGGAAAGCTATCGCGATGAGAAAACAATCGCTGATATTCCAGCCTTTGCATTTCCCTGTGACTTCTCATGGTAAGTAAGGACAAAATCAAAGTGACAAGAAAATGGGATTATTAAGTGGAGTAAGAGAGGTCGATAGGGTATCAACGGATACACACAGACGAGTATATGTATATGTTATGTATTTCCGGTTGATTCAGACAATAGTAACAACATAAATACTTCACTGTAGCAATTCATTTGTTTTGTCTTCACAACTCTGCCGCTTTATTTACTATTATCTGCTTTAAGTCAATCAACAGATGAATCATGCTTTAAAACATCTGCTTCCTCTGCGGTAGAATATAATGTTTCTTTAAATGTTTAAACGTTGCTTCCAGCCAATTATAATGGACATTGAAAAGGAAGTAAACAAGAAGATGATCTCATAATTAACTAGACTTCGCCATATTTTATTCAATAATTATTTTCCATTAATTTTGTGAAGAGAGGCAAACAAGAAAAGAAATGGACTCCTTTGAGCGTTCAAATTCTACACTTTTGAGCTTTCTTAGAAAATAATCCAATAAAATACTTTCAGCTAATGTTGTTCTACTTTTTATTACCACTTTTCGTGGTTATTTGAAGTGTATACAATGCATTTTCCTTTAATGTCTTCATAAATTCATATCATAGCATTCGGTAACATAAAATATTTATTCGTACATTAAAAAGTTACCCCAGCTAATGATTTAATGACCAAAACATTCAAAGCATACAAGTTTACATATTGTTGTCCATGAATGAAAACCTGGAGGGAATCGCACAATAACAATTAACGTAAGCGAAACTCTGCTATGACTCCAACAACAACAACAAAAACAGAAATCCAATCCACTTGGTTAAATTCTGCGTCATCAACGAGGGTCACAGTTTTTTTGTTTGTTTGCTTGAGTAATGAAACGCTAAATACACACCAAGAAAGCATTTAATATAACTAGACAAGAAATTGTAGAAAACGACATTCAAAGGCAAAGACAACGAATGGTGTACGATACTTAAATACAAAGATACGGATATAATAGACAGACACAGAAAGACAGTCAGTTAGACACAGAAACACGGACGATAGTTTCGATGTATTTATGTGCTCCTCTATAACGATAACTTGTTGCGTGTTTGGCTCCACTGCATTGTGATTAAGTAACAATAAAAATAAAAATGTTTGCCTAATTGTTGTTATTGCTGCTTTGAGTGTCCAATAGACTCAAACACGATCATTGAGTTTGAAATTCAACAACTCTTAGACGATAACGAAGGAAACACCGAACATAATCAACGCAATGACTAATGAATTGTCTTTCAGTAACTGTATTTTATTTATTCTTTTTATTTAATTTTTTTTATTTTTTTATTTTAATTCATTTTAATTTTTTTATTATTTAACCCAAGTAAAAGGCGTTGGAAAAAAATACTGATTTAGACAAACAGCAATTTAAACAAATAAAAAAATATTGTAATAAAAAAATGCATATATGTACATACATATGTACATATAATATATAAATGTACGACAGTACATAAGAAAATCTTGAACGTTGTTGTAGTTGTTTTGCATAATCTTTAATCAAAAAAATTCATATCAGTAGGAGCAATAAAAATATTTTAATGCTTTCGTTGTTTGCGATTTTAAGTTTACAGTTGATCAAATAAGTTATTTTTATTGTTTTTTTATTGCAAGAGGGGTTTTCTTAAAAAGTATGTATTGTTTCAATATCTCTTTGGGTGTCTTTTAAACAAAAATATTTCATTTCTTAACCTTTTAATAAAATCCACTCAATCTCTACAAATTCACTGCTCTGTTATTTGACTTTCTTCAGTACTTTCTTACTTCAAACATGATTTTTGTTTATTTATTATACACATGTGTACGTATGTATATGTACGTATATATTTCATTTAAACACTAGATTATAAAAGCAATAATCAAAGTTTCTTGACATGGGTTAAGGTGACGATTGTTGAATGCTCTGAATCTAAGTCGATGACCCGAGTTCGCTTCGTTTTAATTGAACCTACACAAAATACATAAATGTATAAATAAAGCCCCGTACATATCACTTGTCTAATCAACTACATATTCTAATGATTAACTTTTGTACTTTAATCAACTCGACCGCATTTTTTAGACGAAAAGTTTTACGTATCTTATTGTTAATAGCAAAAAATTACTAAACCTTGTTGTTAAGCTTTAGTCAGAGCTCGATAGTGGATTTATATTTGTAAAAAACTAGTATTTATAAAGAAAGTAGTTTTGTTTAACTGGATCCGTGAATACTTTTCGTACTTTGCTACTTCCATCTTCTAAAAAACATGAGTTTATGACTTTCTGTTTCATTTTCTCTGTGAAACTGCTTTAAACTTATTTAGAACAACTTCTAAAAAAACTACTTACATGTCCAAAAAAACACAACCTACGATTATTTTAAGCCGGATGTTCGTAAATTAATTTATATCTAATTCTTCAGCACTGTTTTCTTGTTGCGTTTTTTGCTTAATTTTGTCTTCACTCTCTCCACAGTGACTCTGTACAATCGTATTCTTTTGTGCTCACCACAGACGATTCCAAATGGCGCTACGGTTTTTGTCGACACGATCCGAAAACCGATTCGGCCATGGTCATCATCACCTTCTTACCGTGGCACGATACCTTCCTGCGACTCCTTTCTGTGCTGGCGGAATTGCGGAGAACTAATAGCAGCGAATTTCGCACATTTCTCGCGGAAGCTTACAATCGCGGTATACCTGATCCAGGTGGCAGTTTAACGTTTTTCTATAATGGTGCACAGAGTGTGAGTACTGTACGAGTAAATAAACGTACCAGTATCTTGGTCAAACTAACTATTACAATAGTCATGTAATTATTAACATAACCTCGTGTTTCCTTTTTGTTATCTGCTGTGTAGCCTTTCGTCTTCGAACGTCCGCTACAGTTTCAATTGCCTAGTATACCGGAAAATGTAAGTGGATGTTGTTGTACAGTAGCTTTTATTTATTATTACATGTTAAAACTAACTAAATTCTCTAAATTACTATCTAACTACATTGTAATCTATTCAATTTGTTATTTTCATGTCTCTGTCATCTCTATCTCTCTGTCCACGTTACTTCGTAGCAAATGCTAAGTTTGTATTATAATTTTGTTGATCCAAAGAATATGATAGCAGTTTTCGCTGCGATGCTTGCTGAGCGTCGCATCATTTTTACATCACGGCGTCTGGACCGACTCTCGTCATGCATCCAAGCAGCAAATGCATTCCTTTATCCGATGGTGTGGCAACACATATTCATCCCAGTGCTTCCAATGAAGCTGAAGGACTACCTGAGTGCTCCAATGCCCTATTTAATAGGAGTGCCCGAGATGGTACTCGAAACGGTTTGTATTGCTGCTGAATAAATATTTTAAACTTGAATTGATATTAAAGTGAAATATGAATTGATGATGACACCTCTTTTAGATGACACCCGATGAGCTCGGCGAAGTTGTGATTTTATACTGTGATACGAAAATATTGGAGAGTCCCTTCGACGATGTCCACGAAATGCCTGCTGAAATAATCTCGCAACTAAAGAAACAACTTACGCACTCACACGAGCATCTCGGTGATCGTGTTTCCAAAATCTTCCTGGGTGCGCTGGTGCAACTCATCGGTGGCTATCGAGACGCAGTGGAATTTCGTGATAGCGGCAAAACATTCAATCGAGATAAATTCATCGAAACACGACCCGTTCACTTGCGTCCGTTCCTCGCCAAAATGATGCAGTTGCAAATATTTCAACAGTTTATTGATGAACGCATCGATATGCTGAACACAGGTTTGGGATTCTCCGATGAATTTGAAATGGAGACGGTTCGTTATGCGGAGAAGATGAAGAAACGTGGCAAAAATTATGCATTTCTGAAGAATGTCAAAGACAAAGTGAGTCCGACGTTAACCAAAACAAAAAATACGCGAGCTTTTGAAAGTCTCATAAGATTGCTTGTCTAAGCAATGCCAAATAATTACAGTTTTGTTAACTTATTTTGATGCCAAATTAGGTTGTTAAAAATGTTAAACATTTTGTTGGTGGTCGTTATACTGCTTCGTAGGGAAACACCAAAAAAAAAAAAAAACCGAAAAAATACGCTTAATTTTGTGCGTCTTGTATTTTGTAGTTGGTGAAGCTTGAAAGTTTGTTTGTTGTTGAGAATGTATTTCTTTTAATATCGACAACATTGAATGCCGCCCTCATAATTCTTTCATCATTCATAGAAAATAAATTAGCTTTTTATTAAACACAACTCATAAATGGATAAAGACAACAAATGCTCCTATATATAGGATGGCCCATCGGCTGCTTTCTTTTTGAATTAAAAAATTAATTTAAAAATAATTAAATTAATGCATCCGCATAAATTCAACAAGAAACCAGACGACGGCCCACCTTTTATATGCACATTACATTCATTCAAATCTATAATCTTTGAGGTTTTTTGGGGTATTATAATATATTGAATTAATGTGTATTATATATTAAAAAAAATAATCCTAATCCAAGATTATTGATTATGAAATGAAATAGTGATTATGATTGGCAATCAGATTCCTTTTTATGTAATTGCGGCCACGTTTTGTTTTAGAAATTAATATTTTAATTAATTTTAATCTTCTCATTTCTAGTTTGAATTTGAGATTTTAACTGTAATCTCATTGTTTTTGAGTTGATCGATATTTTAGAAAGATTTTTTTAGGAGCTAGGAAGTTTTTGGCGGTTTTTAAAGTAGTTTTGTATCGATGAGTACTGCGAAAGCTTCAATACTTACTCGTAGATTAGACTGATTGGAGTAGAGACTGAATGAACCTCCCAATTTCTGTATCTTCTGTTAATAATACAAACATCTATATTTCAAGCTCTTGTTAAAGTTATATTGGACAAAAATACATCGAGTGGTAAGCAACAGCGACGTCGTAGTTGTTAGAATTCGAATTCACTTTTCGCTACAGCTGAAAAATGTTAGGTTCTCTCATATTTTCATCCATTGCATTTCCACTATCAACTTGGATCAACTTGTTTGGTTGGTTGGTGCCTCTTTTGTTAATTTATCTTTTGCAATTAAATTGGTAACTTGTTAAAACACACACACACACATTTTCGGATTTCGTTTTAATTGGAATATTTCTCTTTTTTAATTTTTTTTATTAATTTTTTTCAGTATTATTTGGGGAAGCGCAGTATGTCGAAGGTTATCACAAAGAAATATCCTCCCTTTTAAAAAAACAAAAGTAATATGTTGCCACATGCTAAATACATATACAAATTTAGTAGATACGCTTCCACTATTCCACAAGTTCGTAATTTACTATTATTTTTTTCTATGCTCGTACATTACATGTAGAAAGTAGCTGTTAAATTGCTTTTTCATTAGTTTTAGTTTAGTTATTCTTATCTAAATAATGTGTTTTTACCTGTTTCTAACCTGTTCTAACTGTTGAATTGCGTAACTGAAGAGATTTTTTCTGGAAATTCAGATATTACGATTTCTAACATATCATAAGAACAAAAATGTGTTGAGAATAATTGTGGTTTTTTTCTTAACAGTAAATACCAATACTAACCTCTAAAAGTTAGTCTATAGAGTCTAGAAATAAAACAAATTCATTTATTTTCAAGAATAATATAAACATTAAATTTAGTTGACTAAGAGAAGTTTAACAAAATTAACCCGATTTTATAAAGTTTAATTAAATTCATACAAATTGGAATTATATTAATTAATAAGATTGTTTTTATTAATTGGTTTTGAATATATCTGAATGAGATTTGATTTCTATATTTGAATATTCTATTTATATATCTATAGTATATGTATATTTATATATTTATTCTACATTTGAATATTTATTCTATATTTCAATATTTATTCTATATAGGAATATTTTATCTATATTTAAATATCTATTTCGTATTTGAATATTTAAAAAGATAGCAATAATAATTTATAGTGATTTATTAATTTATTTTTAACATAGCTGTGTTTATAATATTTTTTTATTTAAAGTAAAATATAACCACCGATATAAAAAAGTTATTAAGACGTTTAAAAATATACCTAAAATTTTTTTATTATACCTACACTTGATTTACCCCCAGTGAGCCTGTATTTCTTTTGTTTCTTCAATCACACGCTGTAGAAACTGCACTCACCTAGAATTAAGATGGTTCTCATCTAAGGTCTTATAGTCCCCACAACTTCACTCCCCAACCACCGTAACCCCCAGTTTCTTTGTGCCAGAGTCGCTTTCTAATTTTAATCATTCGAAGTTAAACCAACGATGAAATCGCAAACTGATTAGATTCTAGAAACAATTTGGGCATTTTTTTAAAATAATAAATCTAATATAATATAATAATGACCATCATTAGCAACATATCATGCATCGTATGTGGCAAAAACTATATCATTGTGTCCATCATCATCATAATCATACTTTTATTTCGATTTTTTTGGTCATCTCTACAGTAATCATGATATATTATAGATCACTTGACGATCGACTTAAAGTAACCTGTAATAAAATCGTGTCTACAATGATTTTTGTATACTTTCATATTTTCCGTGCATTCTACTCACTCATCTAAATTCGACTTCTGCTCTGGGATATGTTTTGTTAACGTCTGTTTGATCGCTTGATCTTGCTACCAACGCTCGTTTTCTGTGTTAACGTTCACCACAAAAAAAAAACAAAAACACCAATGAAACCAATAAATATACTTAAAATCACTAAATTGCAGACTAATCCCGCTGTTAAGTCTGCTGTAAAATCGGTGAGTGGCTTTTGACTAAATGTTTGTTTCAAAAAAGTATTTATTAATGTAGAGTAGTAGTCTGTTTTTGTTTGTACTCGTAGCTAGCAACTAAGTCCTTCAATCTATTTTATCCCATCCTACAATCCTTTTTTAATGTACCAATCAAAAACCGTTTAAGTTCATGCCTGTGCTTGTATTTTTTCGCTTGCAAACAGGTCAAAGAAGGTTCGCGTGGTGTTAAGACTGCTTATAAGGACCTCAAATCCAAGCTTCGCGACATCACGCCACCCAACAGCAGCAACCCTCACTTCCGTTCGCATCTCTCGGCGACGAACTCACAGCACGATCGCATCGATGGTTTCGTCGGTGCTGGTGGAAAGTCCTCCGCAGGTCATCACTCAGCACCCAGTTCTCCGATTTTCAACAACCGCACTCATCATCGCCCTGCAGCGGGCGGTTTCCAATACGCTGCTCCAGCCGCCATCACAGGCGCCGGTAATGCCATTCGCAAAGCACCTCCACTGGCCATCTCTGCCTCGAGTTCACACATTCAGCCAAACGGTTACGTGAACTATACAACCGCTCCTGCTCAGCAATCGGTCCATCATGCTGCTGCTTCTCCAACTGTCAGCCCGGCGAGTTCTATCTGCTCGTCGGAAATGAATCTATCGCAAGAGCTGCAAAATCATCCGCTATTCAAGTCTCCGATCGTGGATCGCAGCGTAAGTAATAAAAGTCTTCCCTGTCACCATCAAAGCCGTGTTGATGCATTCAAGCATTCATTTGTGTCTTTTGTCCACTTGGCTCTACTTGAATATTTAATGTTGATTTTTGATGTTTTTATTTTCTTTATGTACCGTTTTTGTTTATAATTCGCACATCGTTTGTGTTTTTCATCAAATATAATCATCAAACATAAACAACAACTACTACTACAACAACAATAAACACAGCTCAAACCAAGCATCAGCTTGGAACTCAATCACCGCACTGCAGCAGCTGCACGCACAGGCGGAGGAGCACCGCCAGCTTTTCGACCGCAACCACCAGCATCCACAGCTTACACACAGCCATCGATGGCTTATCGCACGCCGCATGCAACGCCTTCAGTACCAGCAGCAGCGGCGTTGCCACCTTCATACTACAATCATCCATACGTCACAGCACAACACCAACAACCAAAACAACCACCGCCACCACAACCCCCTCCTCCTTCTCAATCAAATCAACCTACACCCATTATACACCCTCCAACATATCCCCATGTCGCCTCAAAGCCGCCACCAGCGCCACGTCCAAAGTCCATTAAAAGTAATCATTCCGACAATAACATGCCCAACAATAACAACAAAATTGTCACTACCGATTCCATATTTGATACACCTCCGGACATGTTATCGCCTCCGGTGCCGCCAGTGCCTCCAAGGCGTTGGGCTGCCAGCGGTGTGAGCGCTGCTGGCAACCCACCTGCCGTCATTGCTCTGGGCATCAATAAGCTGCAGCGCAACTGTTGGGATTCCACCTACCATGCTTATCGAGCATTACACAAAACGCTGCCAGATGTCGACCTGCGAGATTCTTCCTCGTCGAATACATCAGCGTCATCATCGTCAAGCACGTCCTTCGTATCGGCGACATCCACGTTTTCGCAACAACGACTGTGCCACGAAACGCCTGTACCGGCCCCGCGTCTAAAGAAAGAGGTACACAACGGGGAGGGTGGCCGCTCTCCCCCCTCCATACAACCTATCATCATTTCATAATCATGTAGTTGTTGTTTGTCACTAATGTTTGCTTTGTTTTCTGTCATATTCCACTACTAACCAAACACTTCCGTCCTCCTTGTGCCGTCTCCAGCTTTTGTAGTGCTCGAGCTTGCTGTTAAGAATTACTAACACTTATCTTTTTTTAATTTTACCCACCTTCCCTCCCTTCCCATCCGTCTCTGCATCGTGCATCCTTGTTTCCTTAACATATTGTAGATCATTTAATACAAATCTAAAACTTGATCCTTTCTGTAGTGCTTACGATCACTACAGCCGCACCACTGGCAACAGCCAGCAGCCGCCAACTCGTTGAACTCCGTGGCGTCGTCATCATGTGTCTCGCATGAGGACACTATGAACGATCTTATATCGCTGGACGATAGCCACAATACTAGCTTCGACTTGGAGGACTTCGATCCGCTGAATCAGAACGCGCGACCCCTGCCCTCACTCAGTGCTGGTGGTTCCGGAGGAAAGGCCAAAACAAAGTCGACCACGCTGCCGTCGGGTACCTCACCCGCCCTCATATCGACCACTGCCAGTGTCAGCAACCCGCTCTATCCATATTACACACCACAACGGTCATGTGCATCAATGATGCCGCCGACAACTAAGCCACCACCGCCGCCCGTGGGTGTTCAACCGTACGACGATGATTTCGAGTTACTTCGCAAATACGGTCTCGACCAATTTACACTGAGAACAAGCGTTTCGGCCACCGCTACACCCAACACTGGCAGAGTGTTTCGGAACAACGCTGCTGCGACTCCAAATGTAATGCTGCAGTCAACAGCGGCGCCGAGCAGCGCAAGCATGAGCAAGTGGACCACTTTTGATTAGTTGAAAGGAAGATGAGGTGAAGTAGGGTCGCATATGATGCACGGACAGAAGGCCGAAAAAATTGATTTTTAAGTTTAGTTGTGTTGCTTTATAGTAATATCGAGCGAGTGTCTTTAGAGTCGGAACTAATGGATCAAAATGGATCAGATTAAGTAAACTAGCATTCACACTCACACATGCATAGCTTAGACACACATAGTTGGTAATCGACTATAGATAGTTATTATATATATATTTTTGCTTCAGCGCTTAGCATTAGAAATGGAAACAATTATTTCCACATGTCATTGGTAATTTCGTCTCATTTATTTGTAAAATTTAACGGATTTGTAAATATATTGAATTTTTAAAAAAATATAATCTCGTACATACATTATAGTAAACTAAAAAAAAAATAAAATTTAGATATTTTATGTAAAGGAAAGATTATTCAATTAAAACGAGTTCAGTGCACAGAGAACTCGATCATAAATTCACAAAATGACCATGGTAACATCTGAAGAGAAATATTTTCGTAGTTTAAGTTCGGTGAAAATTATGACCGATTCATAAAATTTGGTTAAATTCAATTAACAAAAATATAATAACTTTAGAAAGTGAAAAAATACATATATTCGAAAAATATATTCATATTGTTTGTCATTTTTTATAGTTCATAAATGTATTGTTGCAAACTAATATTAATTGTAACTAAATAAGTAAATAGCATTTGCAAATCTAGGAGTTAAACAGAAGAGCAACATAAAGAATTGTAAAAAAAATGTTATCTTTAAATGTATTTAGAGTAATTATTATGTACATACATTTGTATTTGTAATAAGTAAAAGTTCTAAAAAAACAACTACACTAAGCTTCTTAAGTTTTCATTTTTAAATTTTATTTAATTCCATTTTTAAAAGTTAAATTTTGCAAATTAAATCAAAATACTTTAAAAAACAAAGTAGTACTTAAATTAAAGATTAAACTTCGGTGAATTGAACAAATTAATAATAATATCTATTTGGCTAAATTTCATATAAAAAGCCACAATAAAATTTCAACAGTAACGATAAAATTTTAATATTTTATCTGTGATTTCTCTTTTTTACAGCTACACACTCATTTGTATGTAAATAATTAAATTTGACAGTTTTTATTAGAATAACAAAATACCGTAAAATAGAGCCTGCCATTTGTAAAAACCCGACTTCCATTGAGAGAATACAAACATTGTAGAACAAAAAAGACCTTATTTAAGAACTTCTATTAATTTTATAAACAAAAGTTGAATATTAAAATATTATAAAATCGCATCTTATTTTGCCGACTTGCTTTTATTTTCTGCCATCATAGTATTAATGCGAGTGCACAGAGCGTGGGCGCCCTTCAGATTCACCTCTTCGTAATCGGGTAGGGATTTCATGCGTTCCATCCAAGCGTGGGTTTTTGGATATCTGGAAGAAAATTGTTGAAGCTTTGCTTTGATTTGTACAAAATTATTTACCTTAGCTTATCCACGGGTATTAGCAGGTCTAACGTCACCATCGTGGTATTAATTGATACATCTGCTATCGTCAATTGTTTGCCCACAACGTAGTCGTACTTTTCTAGAAATTTTTCCAAGAATCCGTAAGCATTGTGACACATTTCTATAGTCTTGGGGTTAAATTCGCCCTCGCCCCCGTAGATATTGCGTGCCTGCAATATTTTAAATTATTATATTTATTTTCGGTATAAATATTCTTCTGATGGATTCTAAATATGGAATAAAATGTTTTGCCTTTGGAATACTTACCACCAAATCTTTGATGACCTGGAAAAGCACTCCGTTTTCATAGTGTAACCGATGATCAACGTGAGCTCGGAGCTTCAGATCCTTTGGATAAAGTGCATCTGTTGGTCCATATTTCGAAACCATAAACGACATTATAGCATGACTGAGAAAAGGTAACCATGAATTAAAAACATTCGACCATAGAGTAAATAATTAAGTAATAGTTCAGAGAGAGTACAGTAGATTTGAAGAATTTCGTGTATTTCGATGAATGTTTATAGTCTTCACTTTAGTAACTCTGGCAGCCAAGCAAAAATAACCTCAAATTAGATTTTTGCAAACTAACAACTATATACAATGTATATATGTATGTATGTACGTACCTATCAACATACACCTCACCATCAGTATCGACAAAAGCAGGTATTTGATGTTGTGGATTTATCTATAAATGTTTGACCGATTATATTCACTCTATTGTTTTATATACGAGTACATTTACCTTAATAAAGTCTTCACTTAGGTGCTCTTTCTTGGCGAAGTCGACAAGTCTGGAATTAAATTATGTAAAAAAGCATATTTTCTTGAATGTACTGTTTTACGCACTTTAAATCCATATCAAGACCAATTAACTTGGCTGTAATCATACAAGCCCTTGCCGGGGGACTGAACAGGGCGTAATACAAAACGGGCTTCTGCATTTTATTTGGACCTTCCAACAAACCTAAATCTTTACGTAAATGTTGCTGAGTTGTTTGAGAAACAATAAATTCGTGCGCACGTCGTGAACTGAGATGTTCTTCAATCCCAACAACATAGAAACTGCAAAAAACAGCTGTTCAAAATGTTGGCCGCGTGTTGTTTCTATAAATTTTCTCACTCACTCGCCAAAAGAGTAACAAAGCTTTATTTATCAGGTGAGTTTGGAAAGCTCGACCACGAATCTGTTTTCCTAATAACTGCATGAAGTATTGTTTACACTTTTGACCTTTTTTACAACAATTAATTAATATTGGAATTAGTACGCTTTCATTTCTTTTCATTAAAACCAATGAATTGAAAAGCAATTTTATGTATTTATTAAAATACTTTTTTGGCTTTAGTGGGGAACCGAACACCCTAAAAAATCGGTAACGAGCGGTAATCCTTACTTCAATGGTGTTGTGGAAACAGTATAAACGCTATAACTTTCCGAATTGTTTTTCAATAAAGAAGCGGAATAGACCCATTTATAATTTTTTTACATTATAAATTTTAGGAACATATAATACTATTTACGAAATTCTACAATATTTTAATCAAAATTCTACCAAAACTTAAAAATACACGCAGAACTTTAATTTATAGTATAAATATAAATAAATATAGTGTAAATTTTATACCCACATGCAGGGTTCGGAAATGCTCGCTCTTTTCTGCTGCAGGTCGCTCTTTCAAGCTCAAAAGAGAGTTTGTTTTCGAGAGCAGGAGCGACAAAAAAAATTTTCATCCGCTCCCGCTCGCTCGAAGGAGCGTTTGTTTTTGAGAGCGCGAGCGAGCAGGAGCGGCAAAAACAATAATGCATTTCCGAACCCTGCCCACATGGTATTAAGAAACTGCTTAGCGTGGCAACAATTAGGGAAAAAAGTTTGTTGAATCTGACCGTCAAATGATAGTCTCACTTGTTATCTCTTTCTGTCTGCAGAGGAAATAGAACAAAATTCACCAGTGCATAAAAAATCGGTATTGTTTTCGATCGAGTTAAGAATAATATCATTAATATGGTTTAATAGGAATTTGATTTGGTTACCGATGGACCAGCGCCTTTACCCACAGTTTTATCAAATTAAGCTCCATGAATACATTATTATACTAATCTTGTCACTTTGTTGAATTTTTGAAAATTTAAATCGCTCATGCAGCTGAAAAAAAATTGTAAAACAGAAGAAAGTTCTGTTTGGTTTTTTTTGTTAATTTAAGAGTACTATAATGTTATACAGAAATTAAAAGTCATCAAATTTAACACAAATCATTCAGTGGATGTGGATAACAAAATCATTCATTAACAAAATTGCTAAATGTGCACTCTTACTTTACGTTACTCCAGTTTAATATATTGCAAATTTAACCAAATTAATTAAATTTAATTAATTCGATCAACTAAAATAAAAAATACCCAAACCATTACGGTTAAACCTAAAAATTAAGAAATCACAAAATGTTGTCTGGATAAATATGATTTTATGAAGTTTATAATATAGGTATATGAGTATATGTATATGATATATGAATGTTTATGATAAATGTATATAATATGTATATATTTACGATTTGTTTTTTATTCAAACGTAAAATGTACAGAAATTTTATACTTATATGATGTAACCTTAATTATAACCTTAATTTGAATAACACATTTTAAACGCAACTTACAGTGGGATTTTAATATGTAAGTGCAAACATACACAACCAGTATGCGTGCATCCACAAAAAAATTGGCCACAAATGGCTAAGACAAAATAGGAAGTGCTGTATATTAAATACATACCACGCACATCACAAACACAGATGCGAAATGTGCTGCACAATGTGCCAAACATCTCAGAATGCGTTTCACAAGAACAAAATAAAAATACATAAATATACAATAAAAATATAATATAAAATATATATTATATAATATGTAATATATGAAGTATATAATTTGAAATAAAGTGAATAAAATGTAAATAAAGTAAATAAAGATATAAAATTAAATTTAATTAATTACTATATTTTTTTGAAGTTAAAGTAAATTTTCTGGAAGGTATTTAATAGTAGTATGGCATCTTCAGGTTTTCCCGCAACAGGAATGCTGCATCAGACACAAAGAAATATGGAATTGCGTCGCTTAGGGAGCATCGAGGTGGTGCATCTATGCTTTTCCACTTCAAGCTGCCACTCTAAGCTTCTTCTCCATAATACTTCGGTATATTGGAGCATTTCTAAAAATGTCTGAATCGTGCTGACTTCGCCATAACTTCCAACGTTGACAAAAATGAAAGTATGACGCCGTCTTAAGAACAATATTATTGATTTTTTTTTATTCCAGAATCTGCTTCCTGCATTTTTAACCTCATTTGAAAAAGAATTAGTCAGTTTAATTCTAACAATATGTGCCCTATCTGTACAATTTTCATATGTGGGCGAATTTGACTGTACTGAACATTCTTTCCGTGTTTCCTCTCCTTCTCTAAATCGATCACGGCAAATTCTGCTTTTTAACATAGTGAAATTATGTAAAACCAAGCAGCTTAAGATAATGTGGTCCACATTTTCTGGATCATATCACATAGCGTTTTGCAGAAATTTGCAATACTGCACCAATATGCCGAAGCTCGATTCAATTGTGTTCTGGTTCTCTGTTCTGGGCTCTGGATAATCGTTTGTTGACATTTTTTTGTACAAAGATTTCTTCCCGAATATGGCTTCGTCAAGTTTTCCCGCAACGAGAATGCTGCATCAGCCACAGGACAAAATGGTATTGCGTCACGTGCTTGGCGTGGAGCATCTAAACTTTTCCACTTCAAGCCATAACTTGTTTTTGATTAATAATCACAGAACTACCAGTTTCTTAATTTCTGATTCATTGTCATTCCGAAATCCATTTCTCTTGGTAATAACAACTGTGTGTTTCGGTTATGAAGCTTACAATACCTTTTTCTTGGTTTGTCTGCTCTTGTCTTATTACTCGCCTGGAACTAGGCCCATAACCTATTCGAGCTTAAATAAAACAAGATTTCCTTAATAACAAATAAAAACGTTTTTATTATATAAGATTTTACTAAGATTTCTTCCTGGGTATGGTTTCATTAAGTTTTCCCGCAACGGGAATGCTGCATCAGCCACAGAAAAATATGGAATCGGGTCGCTTGCGGAGCATCCGGGTGGTGGAGCATCCATACTTTTCCACTTCAAGTGGCTTCTCCATAATACTTCTCCCCATTGGAGCATTTTTACAAATTTTTGAATCGTGCTGACTTCGCCATAACTTTCAACGTTGAAAAAAGTAACAGTATTATTGGCGTCGCACGCCGTCATAAGAATAATACTATTGAATTGGTTGTAATTCCAGAATCTACTTCCTGCATTTTTTGGAGGCAGAATGTTTTCCATTGTCCTTATGCAATTGGGGATATTCCATTTCCTCTGAAAATTACTAGCGATGTCCCTTTATTTAGATTGGCTTAAATAAATAGGTGATAGCACAGTCCATAATATTTTGCAGGTGTCCAGTATAGTCTTGCAGATTGAACGAACTGGCAAGTTATTGTCAAGCTATTGTCAAGTTATTGTCATTCCCCAAGCAATTGTCCTGGCAGAATTCCCGTATGCTAGATGGCTAATGGGGAAAGCGTGTTAACGTTTTGTCTAGCTATATTTTTCACCCAAGTATTTTTCACCTTAAAAATACAAATTTTTCAAACTTTTTATTATAGAACGAATATTTGATTAACGATTTGGAAGAAAAAAACCTTCATTTCATATTATATATTATTATATAATTTATATGTTATATTCTTATTGTATGTTTATATATTTTTATTTTGCTTTTGTGAAGCATATTGTGAGATGTGTGGCACACGTGTGCAGCACATATCAAATTTATGATATGTGATTTATGATTTATTAAAAGCATTAATTTATTTAAAGCAAATTCCATTAATTTTTTTGCTTTTTGGAGCTTCCAGTGCTTCCAAGAAATGCATTTTCATAAGTTCTGGCCAAAACTTATGAATATAGTTTATTAACAATCCTTTTATATGGGAACCGTCATCATCCTGATCGGTCATGATGACGATCTTCCCATATCGAAGTTTTTTTAATTCTTCTTTTGTGGCATATTTTTCTTTATAGTTTAATCCAGTAGCTTCACAGAATTTCTTCAACTGTTTATTTGAAGCTACTGTTTGGGCCCGTACATCTCGTACGTTTAATGGTTTACCATTTAATGGTAATATGCCATAAAACTTCCTCCGTGCACCTAAGACACTATTTATCATTTTTGCAGCTGATTCTCCTTCTGTGAGAATCAGACTGCATGGGTGGGAGTTCACACCGCCAACTTCTGTGGCATCAATTACATTTGAATTCTAAAAAAAAAGGGACAATTAAGTATAAAACTTATAACTTTATAAGTATTATAAATTATTATTAAGTATTATAAATTAAGATAAATGCAGAGGTTCTAGTGGGGTGGGGGTGGCGGTCCACAATAGCAATTTAACAATATAACTATATTTTGCCGGTGTAACCTAAAAGTGGCCGGATCACGCCCATATTTGGCATATTAACGGATAATGCTACTCTATACTCAGGAATGAAATTGTCGTTGAATCCAATTGTTGTCATAACTCAAAAACGAACGCTGATATCACATTTCTAATAAAAAATAGGCGTAGTCGTGGACCGCCCATTATCGCCTCTATTTCTATGCGTTATACATTTCGTGACAAAGTGATTATACCCTCAACTTTAAGGTGTAGGGTATAAAAATTGCTAAAGAGCTCATCGTTTGTTTGTTTATATGTATTAAATTTTTTCTCACATTTTATTTTTCCTTATTTTCATGGCGATTCATGTGAACGTTTAAATTAGTTTTGTCAGGGAAAACCATATAGCATTTGATGCATTGGAATCGCTCGTGGTGCCTTAACATATGTGGTCTCAAACGTTTGTAGTACAAACCGCAGTACTTGCATTACTGGTCCACTTTATTGTGTCTATTGTAATGACGTAAAAGTTTTTCCATGCAGGGGAATGTTTTGTCGCATTTACTGCATTCGAAGTTTAAAGGTTCTCACATTTCATTAATATATATATTATTATTATTATATAATATGGACATGGTTATTATACATGACCGCTGATGGAGACGACGGTTATCACAAAAAATATTGTTTTTAAAGAAGTATTCGCAAACAATATTTGAATCAAATACAAACAATCTATATTAATTGCGATTAATTTTTTACTTTTGATGCTCCAAAATAAATAAACCAAAAACGTGTAAGGTGAGAAAGTTCAAAAGACTTCGCAGTTTTTTTTACGAACTAAATAAAAAATAATTACTTCCTGGCGAAGTCAGGCTTATATACTAGTAACATTATAAACATAATGTTTCGTTTTTTTTTATACATTTATATATATATTGAAACAGTTAATTTTTAAGTTTTAACTTTTAAATTGAAACTTAAAAATTGACTTTTTCGTTCTTAGTTTAATAAAGTAAATTTATTAATATCCTTACCTTTGAAGTAGACGCCAACTCTTGCCCATCATTTGAGTTGGCGTCATCCGCATCTGGGTCAGCATTTTCTTTAGCAATCGCGTTTCCGTTGTCTGCGATCTTAGAAGTCATCGGCGCATAATCCATGTTTATGACGCTTATAACCTTGGCATTTGGACTCAGTTCACTGTCGAAATCCAGCGTCGTCAAATTCGGAATAGTTTTCGTTTGCGCTATAGTTTGCATGCGTTTCGGCATATTCGCAATAGTTTGCGTGCTTTTCGGCACTTCAAAATCAAATCCACCGCCGATATCCTCCATCTTCGGCGTAGTTTGCATGCGTTTCGTCAAATTCGGAATAGTTTTCGTTTGCGCTATAATTTGCATGCGTTTCGGCATATTCGCAATAGTTTGCGTGCTTTTCGGCACTTCAAAATCAAATCCACCGCCGATATCCTTCCTGCTGGTGTAATAATTTAGCTTTGGGCACTTCGCAGGGCTTGGTTGCGAACTACCATCCTTTTGATGGTAGCGCTTCACCTGCATTATGTTGTCGAATATTTTATCCATAAATGCAATGACTTCCACCAATTGCATTTCCTGAGCTATGCGATATACAGCACCACTGTTTCCCTCCATTTTTAAAACGCCTGTGTACAGGTACTATATTATTGGTGCGAAGGTATCAATTGTTGCCTCTTCAGGCATATACACCATAACATGGACTTTTCCATCTTTTACGATTGCGGTCTGCGCCAAATTTGTAAAATACTCCGTACACGCAGTTACCACTGCGCCGTGAGCTTCAATCGTGTTGCCTTCAGCGAATTGCAAAGTCCAGTCACAGTTCTTGCGCTTTCGGAAGTTAGCATACAACCTGTCCACTAGCGCAGAACTGAATGTTTTGTTCGTATATGTTAGGTTGTCCATCTGAAATTTTTAAAAATAACAAAACTTTGAGATATATATGTTCTCGAAGTTCATGTTTTTAAAAGAGTGGTAAAGTTTTATAGAAAAAAAGTTATTTCGGGTCTGGCAATACTGCGGTATGTGAATAAGTGCATCGTGCGTTGCGTTTCTCTTAAAATGCAATTGGAACACCCAGTCTTATGGAAGTGTCTGTAATAAGTAACGCACTGACGGAGACGTGCGTGCAAATAGCAACGAAAGTTAGCAACGATTTAGGGTGGTTTATTTTGTTCGTTGCTGTGTGGAACATAGGTTTGATGATTTTTAGGAAAAATTATTAAAAATAAACGGTAATTGCAATAAGAAAACCTAATATGCAGTTTTGAAGGAAAAATTATGGTATATCTCCCTGGATTATTATAAAATATCTAGTAATTCAATAAATTAAGTTCCACTCCTTTATGTCCTTTATTTTTTAAGTTCCACTCTTTTTCAATGGTTTTTTTTTTATTTCCACTTTTAGTATTTGTTTGTTTTTTTTTATTTTTTAAGTTCCACTCTTTTTCATTGGTTTTTTTTTAATTTTACTTTTTGTTTTGTTTTTTATTTTTTAAGTTGCACATTTTTTTTTGTTTTACATCGCTTTTTATAAATTGCAATTTTTTAATTTGCACTAAGTTTTTTTTTACTTTTTCTTTTTATATTTTGGTGTTTTTTTAAAATTGAAATTTTTTCTTCAAATCAAAATCAATAGATGTGCTCTTTTGTTTGGTTTGTTGAAAAATGGCTTCGTTGATGATTTGAATTGCCATTTCAAAATTTCACATCACAGTTGTTCTTTTAGTAATTTTGTTTTACCACTAGATGGCTCTGTAAATGGTTTGTTTTGCTACTTACAAATATATATGTTTCACTTTACATTGTGAATTGACTTGGTCGTTTGCGTACATCTTCTAATTGATGTGTAGATGGCGCTTTACATGAAGTCATGCCTAACTCATGCTTCTGCCTTCATAAATCGAAAAATCTCAACGTAGCAGAAAACAGCCCGTATTAAATAAAATTTAATACGATAATAGTTTTTTTTTATTTGAATCCTCTTCACAGAGGAGGATACTGCAAACAATGCAATCGAAAATGCGATACGCCGATGGAAGAAATTCGTGTAACAATTCATTTAACAGGTCTAATCTAGAGGTTATATTAAATTCAGAATAATAAAAAATCGTCTTGGGTTGAATTAAATTGTCTCAATTAAAAATGGAAAATTTTATTTAAAATTGAATATTAAATAATATAATATAATTACGATTTCTATGGGAATTTACTGGCCGGCCAAGCTTGGCAAGTGAATTTTTTACTGGCCTAGCTCGCCGAGCTGTAAAATCATTCACTTCCGAAGTAAATGAATGTTCCGAAGTGTTTCACTGGAATTTTTGCGAATCAAAAAAGGCTCAAAATCCACTCAAAGAGTGGATTCACTTTTGTGAATGATTTGCTTTTGCGATTGAATCATCTGAATGATTCACTTGGTGATCACAACGTGTTCCGTGCTAAAATAGCACGGAATAGCAATTTTTATATACCAGAATGGTATAAAATTTTTATATACCAAAAATATTGTAAGTATAAAAAAGTTCTTAATTTTTGTAGTATATCATGTTGGTAATTACTGACTATAAAGTCATGGAAAAAGAAATTAAATATAGGATCCAAAAATGTGTCGGTTTGATACCTTCTACTTATAGATTTTAAAGTGCTTTGCATGTATTTCCTTGCATGTTTCGGAAAAGCGCAGTCTATAGATTTTTTATCAAACAAACCTCTTTTGTAAATTGTAAAACTTCTTAAACTGTAAACTGGAAAATAAACTAAAAATAAAATCTCTAAATAATGTATTTATTTTTCTTACTTTTTATGCCAATATTAAGTTTACTAATGCGTCTAACAAGAAACTTTGTATGTTCTATCGTGGCATATTTTATTATCAGAGCAATTCTATTTCCATACTTTCATGCTAATATATTGTATAAAGATTCACGAGTATTACTCTATCGTAAACTTTTCATAATAGTTTTAATTTTTGACATTATTAATATTAGACTTTAATAACTGTTGGATAACTTTGGTTAACTTGAAACAATGATAATTTTTCCAAATCATTCATTTGCAAAAATTTAATAATTTTTGCTATAAACCTATGATTACTATAACCTTTAGATATCACGGTCACTAAGGTAATAAAAATATTTTAAAAATATAGAACATCATCGCTTTAAATATAATGCCAAAGATGATCTTAATAACATTCATACAATTTAAAGATATTCTGAAAAAGAAAAGAACGCTAATTAAGGATCTAATTAAGGTCCTAACCTAATGAACCCAAAATCATTTCTTTTTCTCAGTGGTTCCTTTCTCCGAGTGATTACTCCAGTGACTCCTTTCTCTTGTGTCCCGTGATTGCTTTTTTAAATGTTTTCATGGAGAATGAGCTTTTACAAAACACAATACTTAGGAGTACACTAATATACAAAACTGAGATCAAGTTAAATCTCTTGACTCTGCCTCATTAACACATCGTCACTGGTCACTAAAGTATTGAGCTGCTTTAACAATTCTAAAAGAATCTCCTTAAAAAAAATCACTCTGTGGATGAGTTCTGGTTTTCCCCCCCGCCACGTCTATTGGATGCTTTTTCAGTAATTGATGCATGAGCAGCAACTTAACTGAACTCCTGAGTTGCCTACAATAACAACAACAACGTACTGCTCGATCGATGAAGCACAAATGTTGACAAATACAACACCTACGTCTCAATAATATTGCTACATTTAAACTCCTAAAATGCTCTAAGTAAGGTTGACCGTAACGACTTAATTTGCGAGCAGTATCCGTCCTGCGGCGTGTAGCCAGCCGCTGCGCTGTCATGACAAACGCAAAGCGCACAAACACACACGGAAAATGTAGAGAGCCAACCGTAGGGCGTGCATAATTGATGTCAATAAATGTTGCTGGTTCCATGACTGTGGCTGGTAGCGCTGCTCCTCTTGTAGCAGGATCGCCGCCTGTGATCCTGGATGAAGAACGAAACGAAACCATCGGGAGTCATAAACCAAAATATTATTGTTGCGACCTGCTGAGTTCTACGATTTGCTGTGGTCGCCGCAGCGTTGCGATGGGTTCCACTTTGATGAAATTCGTCAGTGTGGTGACGCTACTGCTACCATTTCTTGTGGATTTCCAACTGTGATTGTTGGTCTACAGGAACCTTCTACACAGAATACTCTGCACTCTGCCGACGATGGACGGCGATTTTTTATGCTCTGCAGTGAGTCCTTTCGTGATCGTACAGAGATCTCGCTTGCACTCATTTGTACCTCACTCGCCTCTATCTCTGTCACTCTCTTTTTTCTCTCCTTGGTTTCGGTTTGTGTGCGTTTTGCGTTTGCGGTTTGTTTCGGGGTTGCTTTCAAAATATTTACGCTGAATTTTTTTGGAAACTGTCTGGCATAACGAAAGCGTTGACAAAAAACACAGCGGATCTCGTATTGTTCTTGTTGTACAATAACACAATCGAGATGCTGGCGTAGCGTTTGTCTACCTAAACATTGAAAATCAAAGAACCACCGAGCGGAGAGGATCTCTTCAAATAATTTACAAGAGCTACCAAAATCAATTTCATCTTAGATCTTAATTTTGGATGGATGACAGCAGGCCATAAGAATTAAAATGAAAGAAGAAGAACTAAAAAAGGATGTTGAACGAATTTAAATAACCACATACATACATATATAGTGATGGACACATCATGTGAGAAAATGTGTTGCTGTCATTCCTTTTTTTGCTAAGGGGACGACATTTTATTCTTTTAAAATTAAGCTAAAACTCTCATTTTAAAGTCAAACTCTCCTTATGAAGTTTTTTTAAAAGATATCTTAAGCCTAGAGAAGTGTTTAAGAGTTTATCACTCACTTTTTTCTAATTTCACTCGATCACTATTCTCATAATTCTAAGTCTTAATCTTAAACAGCTTCGGGTAACTAAAGTTTAAAGGACAACCTTCGGGTAACCAATCGCCTGTACTCAAAAATTGTTTACAAGCATGATCTTTAATCATTAATATCATATGACAAATAATGAAATGAGAATGAAATGAGTTGTCTGTCTAACAAAGAAAAAACTATATAACCCAATTCTTAACCCTTTTATGCACACCTTCGTCCACATTGTGACAAAATTATTTCTACGTTTTTGTTCCACATTTTTTTATGATACTCACTAAAAATTATTCCCGAAGAAAATCGAAGCATCTTCCTATTCTGTTCATCTAACAAAAAAACGAGCTACTGAAAAAACATAACGACCAAAAAATATGTCACCTAATTATTAACCTTTGTGTGGATAGTCTTAAAAATCGATTGTCATCTACAACAATTATTTACCGATTTAGGCCAAGTGTTTTTTATGGTCCTCGACATGGTTGCTCTATAAACGATGTTTATTCTTTGGTAGCCTATTAAAAAAAACACACACCTAATAATTTGCTTGTTTTTTCTCAGCTTCCTTGCTTTGTTTAGTCTCTTTTTTCGCAGTTTTTTGTTTGTTAAAAAAACCATCCCATAACTAAAATATGTATTTTTTTCTATACTCCTCATAATTGAAGTAAGCAGAATCGAAAAAAGAGGCCCAGATTTGTTTATGGCCCATTCGGCGGGTAAAACTTTATGACTTTCTGTCGGAATTGGAACTAAAAATTGGTGCGTTTTTTGTATACCCTCGGATTGTACACAGCGATGAATAGTTTTATTGGTGCAACAAATAAAAATCTGTACGAGCAGCAGAGGCGAGTCATAAACAGACGCTGAGGAAACAGCAACGATTGAAGGTTGCATTTCATGTCCATTCTTCATACTATTCTTGGTCCTATTATGAGCCATATTAGAAAACTAGATCAGTTTTTTGTTCAAATATACCTTCGGTCCTCCGAGAGTCACAACAAAAGTAAGCATTCGTTTTGTACGTTTTTCGTTGCTCTGTTTTCTATGCGAGTCTGCGTTTTGTGTCTTCCACGTTTTGCATGTCATTTTTAGACTGATTGCTAGGAGCGATTCTTAGAAGCGAACGATTCCTGTCGCGTTTGAGGTTCTCTGTGTCGTTAGTCGACGCTAAGAAACTAGATCAAGTTTTTTGTTAATGGTTCATGGCTTTTGTTCGCTTTCGAACAAAACAGCCGTCCGTTTCAGCTGAAGTCCGCGGAGATGCTCTAATTTTTTAATTCTTTTAAGGCTTCTTTCTTGACAATTATGAGTATTTTAAGGACTCACTAAAAGGACTAACGAAAAAGAATGTCTTCAGGTGAAAAAAAAAAAAAAATAAATACAGCTACAAACGATTTTTAAGAAAAATACAAGTATATTTATTGTTTGGCCGTTTTTATTAGACCGTAAAAATTTGAATTTCACTTTCTTAGCCTCAGATTATAAATCATCATTTGTTCTAATTTCTTCTTGTTTTCTTTTTTCCGCTCCTGTCTTTCTCCGGAAATTTTTATTCTTATTCTACGAGTAAAAGAAGTTTTCCAGATTTGTTTTTTTTTTACAATTTCTAGTTCTTGTAAAGTTCTTTAAAATAGTTAATAATTTTTCTCTGTTTTGTATTTGATTCTTTAAGCTTCTTTTTTTTGTCATGATCATTATTTATTATTTATAATATATTAAGTTATGTAACCGAGCTCAGTTATATTAACAACTTTAAGTACATATATGTAAATTCTTCGAATATTTAGAGCAAACATTCTCATTACTATGTTTAGGCCTCAAAACCCTTGAGAGAAAGAACCCACTCACACAAGAGAATTGGGCGAATATTAATTATTATTTTTCAAAACTTACTTAGTTCAAGGTCGTGGATCTTCCGAGGTGCTGTCCTGGTCATCTCTGTACATAAATATGTATAACATCGGTTCGATACTATTTAGCCAGTTATAAAATGTTCCATCATAAAATGTTCCATCATATTTTCTCAATTATAACCTGTATAATCAGTTATTTGCTCTCTTTCACAACATCAACGCCAAGCTATATACGTCAACGCCATAAACTGGTGAGCAATAAGCAGTCCTTTCATAGGACCCTTCCATAAATAACCCGAAGGATAACTTTGTCGAAAAAGGATCCGAAAGGCAACCGATTCTGGGTTATGAGCAGGGTTTCCAGCAAAAGGCTGTTTTCCAGATTCATGTGACAAGCAACACGGTGATTGCAGGTATTTTATGACAGGACTGAACTGAGCGATGGCTTTGTCCAGGACTTTACTATGCTCAAAGGTTACACTTTTACACTCTTTAGGATTCACTTTCCTTCGAGACCTGGAACTGGACCTGGACCAAAGGGTATTATTTACAAAGCGTTTATGTCGCGTTTATTTACTTTAGCTTAAGAGCGGTTATTATATTCCATTAACGTCTTCTACGACGATACACAGGAAAAAAAATAATAAACAATAATGAAGAAAGAGAAATTTAATATTGAGAAATGAGAGACAAACTGTGACAAACAGACAAACAGTGATTTAGTGATCGGTTCGATCGGTTAAGATTATGATGATGTACTGAAAGCTGTTGTGAGATTTGGATAGCTTTTAGCTTTTTTTTGGATAGATAGTCCAATTTACAATAAGATGCGTCAAAAAATATCCTCTAGCTAACCTTTTTCTCTGAGTGTATCTCTCTTCCGTCTTCTATCGTAGAAAGCAATGAGTTGATTATGTCTTGGTTACTCGCTTTCTGCGTCGAAGCCCAGGCTGCGGTTGACGGCTTGAAGATGGACAATATAACCCAACAACAATAGCAACAACAACAATAATAATAACAACAGCAAACACAACATTAGCAACAACAACTCGTTATGATAACCTGACCTGTGTGAGAAAGACATCCTCAACTAAACTCGAACCTGAACCCGACCGAGCCAAACCCAACCGAACCGAACTCGAAGATACCCAAGGAACCATACACTAGAATATACACTGATTTGTTAACGTTAATCCGTTGGCCCATAAGCAGTGACATTATTAGTTAATTTCCAAAAACAGATTCACTTTCCGTTGAGTTATGAACATTTTATTGCAGCATCTTGGACAATCGCCGTACATTGCATTCTAAACTCGTCCAGCGAAGGCAACAACAAGGACGACCCGCAGCGCAAATAGAGCGCATTTCAATGTAATGGCTTGGAACCGCAGTTCGACGGAACTTCGAGTCTTTCAATACTCGCCGTTTGTTTGTTTTAATATTTGTATTTTGCACAATACGAAATGCAAACAAATCGAAATTGTTACGAATTTCCATAAACTAACTCATTGTTTTTGAGTTGCCCTTTAAGTTCTTTCTGTCCGTCCGTCTGTCTGTCTGTTGTCAAAGTCTATCTCCTGTGTTGACTTCGGTCGAATTGAAATTTTTACAACACCGTCATCGTATTTGTTGTTGTTGCATTCGTGTTGCATTCGAAACTGTGCTATTGTGTAACTCTGCATGTTTTTATGTAAATTCAGTTAACTTAAAGCGTAATCAGCTCAACCTTCTTTGAGGATGAGAAACCGATTCTCTGGACGATTGAACTGATGAAGTTTTATGGCGCGACTGTCAAAATGTCACATCTTCTTCTAGCCGCAGTGACGATGGTATTGAAATATTGCTCTGGTGACAGCATCTCTTTTGAAGCTTTGTTTTAGGATTTTCAAAGAAATTCCATGCTAAACGCTAATAAATACAAGAAACTATACACAAGGAAGTAAACTAAAATAAGACTCAGATAATATGGACATAAAAAAGAGTTTTCAATTACGATATGAAATTCATTAAATGAAATCCGAAATTAATTAGACATAAAAAAGGGAACAAAATACTAAAAAATATATAAATATTCAACCGAAGCAAACTTAAAGAAGTTTTAAATAAGTTTGCTACTGAAACTTATTGTCGAATATTAAAATACACAGAAATATGTATAAATTGACAGTGCTTGTATTTATTTTTTAGAAATTTAAAAGACAAAAGCTACAGTAATTTATTTTTAAACTCATCGTTCTGAAGATTCAAAGAAAACATGTTTTCTAAAGAAGAGTTCAGAATATGAAATGAAGAGAAAATTGTTGTTATTCATGTACTTATGCAATAGTAATAGAATAATAATACATTAAATAAAATATTGTAATAAAACATTGTAATAATACTAATACTAAGACAAATAATACTAATGAAAATAATACTAATAACATTTATGAAATACTTTAAAATATATTGAGTATTATTCATTAATAATAATAAATTTATAAATAATATAGTTTAAATGAATACATAAACACATGTTCTTTTACAAAACTTAATCTTTAGTACATGCTTTTGAAAAGAATATTAAAAACAGATGATTCTTGTAGTCAAGTCAAAGAACAAGGACAAGAAACAGTTGATGAATACGATTTCAACAGATTTTTAAAGTCTATGATTGCGATACAAGAGGCTCGTGATCTGGATATGATTTTCGGTATGATTTTGACTATAATTTGTATGGCGTGTATGTGGAAAATGTGCATTGATTTGGTTTTTAGGTGCACTCAATAGTGCACCCCTAATAAGTGGGTGAGCTGTCACTCAGTGCAGCCAGAATCAATCACAGAATCAATGCAGCCAGAATCAATCCATTGGACCATTTCATTTCTCAGATAATTTTTTCTACCTGTGCAATTCTTTTGCTCTTTCGGTGCTTTTTTTTAAGCCTTGACGAATACATACTCGTATATAAAAATATGTATATATAAAGAAGACATAAATAAAAGTCAAATACATAGAAACAATATAGAAATAATACATAATTACATAATTAAGAAAAGAAAAAAAGACTCTCGAAATAAAAACATTATTTTTTTAAAACCCGTTTTTCCAAAAAAACCATAATAAAATTTAATGTCATTACCATTAATTTTTATGGCTTGTCAATTATTCAGGTCAATTATGCAGGTCATCATTTCGTATTCAGGTCAAATTTTAATATGTGCTTCAATCAAGTACTTTTTTTCTTTATTCAAGGAATGTTTTACAATGCTTAGAGTCATAAAAATACAAAGACAATAAATGATTTCTTTATAAATGAATTCGTCCCAATATAAATATTAAGACTTTTTAGTACCTACCTAAAAATGTGTACATCTTTAATTCAATGTAATATGAAACACAAAATTACTACCTGGTTTATGAATATTAGGAACATAAGATAATAATTAATAATAACGAAAGTAAAAAGAATCTTTCAGTGGGAAAATTTAAACAAAGATCTGTTAATATTTTGGTTTATAATGCATATAATATAAAATTTCCACAATTTTAGCATTTTTCTTGCAGATTTACACAATTAAATGCAATTAATTCCGGAATTAAATGAAAACCTAAACTTATATAAAAGCGAAACTCAAATTTAATTGAATTCGTCTGTAATTTTTTACATCTGAGCTGAAAAATATGTTTGGTGAATGGAAAGAATATTTTACTGAGGATTTTAATAGCGTAGTTATTTTTAACAACCTGTTAAATTCAATAGAAAACTAAGGAGCTTAACAGCGAGTGAATGATAATAAAATGTAGTAATTTTTGTTACTTTAACAGTGAACTTTTAATTGTAAAAGCAACTTTAATAGTAAATTCAACTTTTAGTAATTTAATTCACATCTAATGAGGACTTTTTTTTATATCGTATTTAATTTTTTACTTAGTAGTAGCAGTTGGCTATAAAACCCAAGCTAAACAGCTCAATAAATGAATGAGTATTCATTTCTATGCTTCTTCTTCTTAATTTTCTTCATCATCTTCTTCGTCTTCGTCCTCTGTTATTTTATATCCAAAGCAACGTAACAAAATTACCCTAATATATTTTATTTAATAAAATGCAAACTCAAGCTGAGTCAACGAGGAAAGCAGAAAAGCAACAACAACAACGACGAAAATAACAAAAACGTATAGAAACTTTTATTCCGTAGATAAACTCATTTATTACACTGTAGAACAACAAAAAAACTGAACTTCTTGCATGCATCATCCACTCAGCTCCACGACGGGTGGTGGTGGGGCGGGGAGACCAGCATTAAGACGCCATAAAAGCGCAAATAATACCCAACAACAACGCGAGATCCATAAAACGCTCTGAAGTAAGTACGAAGGGAAATAATTGTTTTTATACCAAAGCATGAGTCGGTCGCTCAGCACCAGCAACGAGCGCAGCAGCAAAGCGGACAAACAAACAAACAAGCTGAAGAGTTCACCTCAAAGCATAATGAAACAACAAACAGTGGCTGCGAGTTTCCTGCAGGCTGTCCCACTTTCTTTCACTCTACTCCATTCTACTCCACTCGACTCCATGCCATGATACCCGCCCAACGAAAAGCAAAAGCAATATCCACCATCCACCCCTGAAGCTATATACTCGTATATTCTTTCAGCCCCGGATGCTGCTGCTGCTTCCATTCGGTGCCCAAGCCCTGAGCCCATTATGCGATATCATTCTTGATGAAACAGATAAAATCCAATTATTAAAGGTTTTTCACATCTCATTCGCTCCAATGACTGCACCCGCTTGCGGACAAGTGAAACAAGAGATTCGCTCATCGCTATGAATACGAAATTTGTCCGGGGTAGAAAACGACCGAGCAGCAACTGAAATAACAATAACAACGCTACGGAACCCAACCCAGCCCACCATAATAACTTAATTATTAAGTTTTTCATCTCGCTTCATCCAGCATCAGAGTGGTAGGCAGCAGCTGCTGCTGGAGGGGGTGCGCTTCCTGGAAACCTGCTTCTGTGCTCGTTGACGCGTTTTTTATTCCATTGTTTCAGCATCGTAATCGCTGTCATCGTCACATTATTGTCTGCGTTTTACGAAGAGTGAAAAACGAAACGCAGATAGGAAGAGAGAAATGAGTGAGAGAGAGAGAGAGAGAGAGACGAAGAGCATGAGATAGATGACCAAGAAGTTGTGAGTTTTTTCAGCAACCCCTACATTAGCAACGCATTGGAATCAGGGCCGACTTCGGTCAATACGACGGCCTAAAAAAAGACGAGAGAAAAATAATGTATAAATATTATATTAATTAGTCAATATATTTAATTTTCCACCATTATAAAAAATTATCTATTGACGTATCTCAAATATTAGTGTTTCTCTGATATCGAATAGCTTTTTGAAAACCATGAATAATAAGAAATCTCATTCCCAGTTCTTGGCGCCCGTACCTGTTAAGGGCCCGCATGAACCTTACTCTTGTCTCCTTTCAATGAAACAGCCCTGTTATGTTCCATGCCATCGGCACCCTTAACGTACCATCGTGATATCCTTCGCTACCTGCTTCGCCCGATTTCTCTGTTGTTTTGTGGCCCTGCAGACATCTTCTGCGTGCTCATTGGTGGAAACGAGTTGTTGCCTGTTTGCCGTTGTGTGTGTTCGTGTAAACGCCATTGTTTCGCCATCGCAGAGCAACGGGCGTGCCTCTCCGCAGACGGGTATATAAAGCTTCTGGGCTGCTGAGATCATCACATTCGAGTTGTAGTAAGGAAACAAGTCAGTAGCAGGAAGAATCATCGCACGTTGTCTTTTAACTCGTAAAGCAGCCAAACGCACGCAAAAGAATTTCAGTTGATTCGCAGCAACCACAACGCAACGAAATTCAATCGCATTAAATATCGGAACAAAGATTTTACATCGTTTATTCGAAATATTCAATTCACATTTTTGTACGATTGTTTATCAGTCAACAAAATGCAAGGATACAGAAACTACAACATGGAAAACCATCATCAACACCACGACAACAATTTGGTGGATCAGAAGCCGCTTGTCGTCGATTTGATTTCATCGCAATACGCGAAACCGCACACGCCGCCGCCATCTCCTAACGGTAAGTTGTTTAAGCCGCACCATCTTGTGTAGCCTTTCGCTAATTTCCAGTCTTTATTTTAGATTGCCTATCAAGTCCGGACAACTCAATGAATTGCTCCCGTTCCAACTCGGAGATACCCGCTGATCCATCAGTTCGTCGCTATCGAACTGCTTTCACTCGTGATCAGTTGGCGCGCCTCGAAAAGGAGTTCTACAAAGAAAACTACGTGTCGCGTCCCCGACGCTGCGAACTCGCCGCCCAGTTGAATCTGCCCGAGTCAACCATTAAGGTGTGGTTCCAGAACCGTCGCATGAAGGACAAGCGCCAGCGTATTGCCGTCGCCTGGCCGTATGCCGCCGTCTACTCGGATCCCGCTTTCGCCGCTTCTATTCTACAAGCCGCTGCCAACAGCGTCGGCATGCCCTATCCGCCCTATCCAACGGCTAATCCAATGCTCGCCACCGCCATGCCATCGATGCCCGTTAGTGCTCCACCTTCGTACGGCCAGTACCGTTACAATCCGTATCAGATGCCCGCGCGTCCAGCACCCGGAATGGGCGGTTGTATGCAACCACACTCTATGCCAGGATCTGCTGCTGCCGCCGCCGCCGCTGCAATGAGCGCCGCTGCACCGATGGGCTATCACAGCATGTTGGGTGCAATGCCTCAGAGTTACGCTGCCGCCGCCGCTCTGAATATGCCAAAACCTCATACGCCGCCACTGGATTTGCAATCATCGTCGTCGCCACTCTCGACGCACTCGACACTCTCGCTGAGTCCTGCCGGCTCGGACCACACCAAACTATTCGACCGCAGTCTGAGCCCGATCCGTTCCGAAGCAGGCTTGTGCCCCATGTCGCTGCCTCTGTTGCCGCCGGTTTCGGTCAGCTGCCACGACTCCACCACTTCGTACAGCAGCGGCAGCCCGCATTCCATTGGCTTGTTAATACCCTCCAAGCGACGAGCATCCTCGCCCACGCAAACATCCATCGACGAACCCAAACCAAAACTCTTCAAGCCATACAAGACGGAGGTCTAAAGGACATGGAGTCCAGTGAAATGAGTAGATCGGGCTAAATACGATTACATGGTGCTAAACGGATGATCGCAGCAGGAGGCAAGAAGTGTAAAAAGTGTACAAATAGTTTTAACTTTTAATAATAATTACTCGTAAGTAAAATTAAGTAAATTTAGTGAGATGACTTGATAATGTGTAAAGTTGTGTAATTTTAATGTAATTTATTGAATTCTAATGTAACAGAACCGTCTTGAGGACTGTTTTAGTTAAGTTCTATTGTACATAATATAACTCTTATACATATATAAGGAATACAAATCAAAATTAAATATACACATATATAAATCAAATGAAAATTTAAAACTTTACTTCTTTTTAATTAGATTTTAGAAGCTTATTCTTAGAATCATAAAGGATTTTTTCAAAAACCAACCACGAACCAAAAAATATAAAACCTAATATTAAAAAGGGTGAAGTATAAATATTAAGGACATATTATCCTTTCGAGAAAGGAGAATGTTTTACTTCAAGTTACTTCCTGGTAAGCGGAGTCATTAAAATCAGCAATTAATACATTTGTAACTGTGATATATTTGCATTCACATTTTTATTGCCCACTCATTAAAAAATCGGAAAAAGGTCGGGCATTTTATTTGCTGTGCCTTTAATTTAGGGCCGATAATCCGCAGGTTACTAAAAACTATTCAACCGCTTGTTCGGGCAGCATTAATATTTCGGAAAATTCATAAATACTATCATCAGACTTATTCACAGAAACCAACAACAGCAACATCTGGCGTTGTAAAGTGTGACAAGTAATCAGGTAATAATTTGCATAGAATAACACGAGGCCTTGGTAAAGTGACAAGAGATAATCGATCGATGTCTGTGATACATTTAAAGAATTACTATATTTTCCATCGAATTTATACTATGTATTTCAATTATTATGAAAAAGTGTTTATAAATTATTATATTATTATCAACGCCGAAAGAATGCCACGGCAGATGTTCAAATATTCCATGCATTTAAGACAAGAGTCTCGGAGTGAGTTTGTCTCGGGCCTCCTTCAGGAACGGTTAACTATTTTGGTCGTTAATTGCCAAATTAGTGATCGGTACTTATTTTCGGCACCCTGCTACCTGCGACCGGTGACACGCGCTCGACACCCCCGCCCACCAACAGTGTTAAAATTCCTTGAACGTGCCAATTATATCTGCTATCAGATCTATCAATTAAGGAACAGAAAGGAGAATAAATAAATATTTTCAAATCATAGAAATGTACCACTTTTGCCTAAGCGTACCCCACTGATCGATCGTTAACCTTCAACTACCAACGCTCCAGGCGCTCCTTCACCCACTGCGGCACAAGCCAGGATCGCTGCTCATCTATAGATCGATCGATCGGTTGGTCATTAATATGATCACCGATCGCCGGACACCACTGGAGCGAGAACGCCCCCCTACCGACTTGTGTGACACTCATTTCCTTGCCATGGCCAAATGTTTTCATTTTGCACACTGAGAGAACATCCCAGAAGTGAGACGACAGAACTTCTCAAGGTTGCACCCTGAGAGTTGCTGGCACACACAGTCTACAGAGTGACATGTTGGCAACAGAGCCACGCGTCACGACAGGTCTTCTCCAGCTCTTTCTTCCTCTCTCTGTCCATGCTTTATTTTGCAGTGAAAGCGATTGCCATTAATTGGCCAACAATTTGTCATTCATCCGACTTGAATGAACAAAACACTCGTGCGATTGTCTGGTTTGTCAACAGGAAGCCATCTCAATGTGTTTGGCATTTTTCATTGTTTTAAAGTCTCACTGGTATGCCAAAAGCTGGCATCTGCTCTGTGTAATCTTTTCCCATTATTATTGTTATTATTATTACATGTTGCAATATTATTTTTTGCTTTGCTATCATAATTTTGTAGAAATTTATTGTGATTGCAATAATGGCGAAATTATTTGGAAGCCACCGCATGCGTCTCATCCGCAAGGGTTGCCAAGCGATGTGATGCGATGCGCATGTGGTAATGCAGCAACTTGCATATAAAACCAATTCAATTTTTAATTGACGAAACAAACAAAAAAAGTCAAATTTACATTTAATTGAAATACAAACATGTGTTATCATTTATGTATATAAACATTCAAATGTATTCAAAAGAATACTACTGAATACAACTCGATGAACTGCCTGCAGTGTAGCTTAGGGTGGGCATTATGCGGCTCTTCAGATGTTATACCCATTCATTGCTTAGTGTCATATTTTGTTGAAATAAAGTCACCACTTTAGTTAGAAAAGCAAAAACGCACAAAAAAGTGATACGAGGAAATGACAAAAGTAAGATCTTTCAATTGGCGATGAATTTCAATAGATTTCACGCCTTTTGCGTTCAAAAACTCCTTCCTATTTAAAGTCATTGTCGCCGGGTGTAGCTCTTCAACTGAAAAAAATTGTTCTTTTTCAGTACAGTGGTACAACCCCTTGTTGCTGTCAGTGGTGTTGGTTGCAAACAAACGCTGGTGGGGGAATGAATCACTCTCTTCTTCTCGCAATCATCCACTTAAGCAGTTTAAACACTTTCCTGCGATAAAAAAGGGCGAAAAGGGTGCGTCCCCGTTTTGTTGGGTTTCGAAGGAAGTGTTAACAGAAGTGTTTTTTCAGTGCTGGCAGCCTAAACATAATTGAGTCCGTGTATGTGTGTGTGAGAGAGCTGGTTTGATGTTATTGTTGTTTCTCAATCAGAATTATATTTTGACAAGTTGAGCATCGTAAAAAATTGTCTGCTCATTTTTTAGAAAGGTCGAGTGGAGGTCGGAGGAGGGTTCGCTTTCCTTGCTACGAATTGCTGCATGGCGCAAGTGTTAAATTTTTATTACTTAATAATAAAGATAGCGCGACAAGGGTCGGTGATGCTCTACCAAACAATACGTCAGGGTCCCGCGGGATCGAAGCAGAACGAATGGCCGAGGAGGAAGCATGTTGGCGAAACTAACGGTTAACACTGCAGAAATCAGGACGACTCTCAGGGCGGCGCTGGTGTAACAATTTAATAACAATGTTTTGACGATTAATTATGAAACGCGGGGCGGTTGAATGGGCTGATGTGTTGAATGATACGCTGTGTGTCAGATGTGCGACTCCGATTGCCAAGATTACGAGGGATTACGTTGTAAATTTACAGGTTCGTGTGAGTTAATAAATCATCCGGGATTTGCGAGTGATCAAGATCATTCAAAATATTTATAATGAAATTATTTGCAACTGTTCTGTTGTTTATTCTGATTATCTGTGTGACTTCGCTCGAATCTGATGACGATATGATAACCGACCATCCAAGTGAATAACGTCATTCACCCATTGACGCCTATCATGTAATGAACAATGTAATACTCAGAAATATTTTCGTTGTCAGTAAAGGAACAGATTGGAAAGTGAAGATTTCTTTTTAAAGAGAGTTGGAATAAAAAAGAAAGACGAAAAATATTGGCCATTTTGTGTAAATGTGGAATCAGCCTTGTTTTGGGTCGGCTTAAAAGAAACCCGAATTAATCGAATGAAAAGTTTCCCGAAAATTCCCTTTCTTCCTCCTTTCCGAAACAATATAATCATCTGGTTCATTTACACGTCCGAAGCGATCGTTGTTCTTATATGTTTCTTTATACAATCGTGGAATTCCTCTGTTAAATGAGCCGAAGTCATTTCTTGCAATAACCATTGGATTATTATCAATTAGTATGTTGCTTCTAATTTTTTTTCCATTTTTATTGGGGCAATCAACTTGATCGATTTCATGGGAACCTACTGTTATACGATTGGCAACCGTGGCTTTGTGGTATTTCTGCATCTTCTCGACGAAGTCATCCACAAAACATGGCTTTATTATATTCGGAGACTTCGGAGACAATGAAGCGGCTCATCTGTTGTTCACCCGTTCATCGTTCACCGTTTATACGTCGATGGATGCGATAGTCAAACAAATTAAGTTTTATGATTCTCGAGATTAGTGTAGAAATCGAATAACTTCAGCTGTTATACGTGTGGATACAATGAATAGATGCGGTAAAGAAAAAAGGATTCATTTTTTACTTGTTTTTATTTCTTTTAATAGTGAATTAGCACCTTTAAATTGTTGGGAATGGTTTTATGGCAACCATTGGGATTTGGGTAAAAATATCTGAAGACACAAGCTTTTTTTTCTTCCAGTTGCACAGCTGGTCAGTGGAATCCTCTGTGATGAGGGCATTAAAAACGCCCTGCAGTCAATGAATATAAAGTGATTATGGTCCAGCAGCAGCATCGATAATATTTCCTTCATAAATATTATATTCTTCTTTCCTCTTTTTCTCTCCTGTATGATCAAGCGAAAGAAATTTAAGCAATTTTAAAGAAAAATAGTTTCTTAACTCATTTCTTCCTTTTTTGAGGTAAGTGAAAAATGTTTGTATTTATCCGCCACTGTTTCAGCACAGTGACGGCACACACCTCAGTGATGAGGTGAACAAATGAATTGTTTCTTTTATTGAACCATGTGAATGGGCTGAATTCCGTTGTAAACACTGAGTTGCGTAATTATGATGTTTGATTTTGTCTTTGTTGTTGTTGTTTCTGTTGTATGTGTGTTTCAACAGTAGTTTCTATAAGCCTGTGAATGGATTTGTTTGTTTTATTACAAGCTTAAAGAAATAAGTTTTTAACTACAATATATCATAAACTGATTTTTACACATTAATTAAAAAAAACAACCTCATTTATTGGCAACACGATTGAAGCGTAGCTTTGTTAATGATGCGAGTTTCTTTTTTCATAACTTTATCTATCAGATGATAATTTAATAAAAGCAACAACAATAATTTCCACAGCAATAAAATTCCTAGACATATTTTAGTGATGAATGAGATGTTTTGAAATCAGTGAGTTGATTCTTCAATTAGTATTAAATTATTAAACGAAGAATTTGTATAAATTAATTTATTTAACGGTTAAATTAGGAGCTTCTATCTTATCGATAAAACTAATCTGTATTATCAATTAATGCATTCAGAAGAGTAACAATACTTTTAACATAAAAGGTAGAATAAATAAACCTTTTTTCCAGTCATTATAATCGACGAAAGGACGCTTAAGAATATCATTCAAGAACTATCAAATGACTTCTGAAACGTCGAATTTAATTTAAGTTAATGGACTCAATTGATAAAATCGATTTCTTTAACCAGCTACATGTCATTTCAAAGTCCAGTAAAACTTCGCTAATACATCTTTTCTCATAAAATGAGAAAATCTCTCTTTTTGTTCAAATGATATCGTCTTTTGTATTATATTTTTGTTTATTGCTCATATATACACTGATAAGGAATTACAAGAGCATTGAACGCGTAACCAATTACAGATGTAATCGCGATACAATAGAAATGGACAGAATAAAGATCACCCTACGCCACGCCACCCCGTTTGAAGTGATGTAAATTCGTGATAATCGCACAATCAGAACAAAAGCCATTTCGAAGGATAACAACAACAGGATAACAACAACAACAATATACAAATTACAAGCCCTAAGCGCACAAAACATGAGCACCGATGATGTAATCGAATCGCTATTCTCATTTCTGCTCATAATTTTCATGTGTGTCTCGGCCTGGTCAGCTTCTGATGAGGAGAAGTTGTTTGGGTTGCTGCTGGTGCTGATGGTGGTTCTCTATAATTGGACGCGGAAAGCGTACGACATCCAGAGATTCACACACATGGTCCGTAACAAATTCTGAACATTTAAATGAGCGTTAAACGATTAAACGTGCGCCACGACGTCCGGGTTTTGCGATCCCGCGATTTTATCAATCGCAAAATTCGAAATAAGACAAATTGGAGGGCGGGGTGTGAGCAACGGATATGATAATAGACATAATATGACTCAAGCTCAATCCAGGGCCCATGAATGGACAGAAACGAAGCGACGACAAATGAGCACGATGCAAATATTTTTATCACTATTTATAGCAGTTAATAAATTAGAGCTCGAAAGAAAAGAAGTGATACGAGTGGTGAGATTGTGGCCGCCACTGTTGATGGTGCCGCCAGCAGAAAGTGCATCATTTTGATTGCTTGGCAGTTTCGTTGTTGACGAGCTGATTAATGAAGCTGCTTTATATACGGCGGCGTTGAAGGAATTCCGGAACATAGCGCAGGACTTTAATAAAAGTAAAATGATTGCTGCAATCACGGGTGCGGTGAAGCGTTGATTGAAGAAAAAAAGCAATGGAAAACCAGAAGAACCCACCTTCAAGTACATGGAGTGGAGTATATAAACAGAGACCAACGAAGCGCATGTCCACCAGAAAATACACACCTAAGCAGCATGGAAGCTTCCTCAGTGGGCTAGAATCAGAAGCATGAGTGTATGTGTGTACACAGGGCAATACACGAGTACATGGAAACTCAAATAATCGCTTTTTCACGGTTCAAAAGTGTTGTTGCAAATCAATCGATACTTTCTTATGTTTAAATTCACTCGTAGAGTTTTTTCAGCCACAACACAGTTAAAACAAATCATTGTTCTATAATTTCGCGCTCTCAACCTTAAAATATATACCATATTTTTGTTATATTTCACCAAAGAAACTACACTTTATTGCGGTTTGAGGCGAAAGGTCGCGAAGTTGTTGTTGTCCGTGTGGTTGTCGTTGAATTCTAGTTGGTCTTTTCTTCTCTTTTGGTTCAGCTTCAAACCAAGGTTTACAATCGCTCTGTGAATAATTTTCGGGAATGTTTTTGTTTCTGCCCTCATAAAATTGCAGTTCCTCAGGACGACTCGATTTTTTTAACATTTCTTTGTTTTTTGAGGTTGCATCGCGCACCATTTCTAAAAAATGAAATCAGTTTTTGAGCATTTTTTGTTTTCGAGCAGGGACTGCGATTTTTTGGTTTGTGTTTCTGGGTTTCGTTAGGAAAGGTTTCGGTGCTTTTTGTTTTGTTTAGCGATCGCTTTTGTTAGTGTCACACAAACGGAAACGATTATCCACTTTTAGTTTTTTACAAAAAAACCCTACAAAATGTCGTCTGCTTTCGTATTACAGTTCTACTTATCTAGTTTCATTTCGGTTCAGTTCGGTCGATTTTTTACAATCTTTCGCAGAATTTGTAAAAAAGACAAAAAACCAAAATTGACCTTGCATAGAATGATCAATGGCTGTAATAAAAAGATTGACTCTGTGTGAAATGTTAAAAAATAAGTCAAACTAGGAATTTCTTAAAAATGCTTTTCTTTTCTCAACACTACAGAAATAAAAATCGCCGAAAACACGATGTCAAAAGAGAATCGATTTTAAGGAAAACTCGAGATGAAAAAATGAAATAATTTTTCCCCCCTGAATTTTAACTAACAAATGGATTAATAATATAAGTTACATTATTTATTTAATAAATTATACACAACACTCAGCTACTTTTATTAACGTACATCATATTATAAACATTCAATAATATTCCTTAGTATTAAAATCAAAATTCAGTAATGAAATATTCAGCATAATAAGAAAACTTTAATAATACTTGAATTTTCCCGAATAGTAAAGCAAAATATTTTGGATTTCAGAGTTAACACTGGTTTAAAATCTCTACAATCGTGACGAGTTTTAACAAGTTGCCACCTCGTTACGCTAAATTCAGCACGAAGAGATTATTTCGTAGAATTGCGAAGCATGGAGTTTTTTTGTCCCAACTCCTTCTGAAGAGCCGCCGCTTTTCGGCAGCTCTGCATGCATCCCTGTTTGTAAATCGAACATTAATTCGTGTAAATTTAACACCCAACCGATTAACTACTTTCTGGGCAAATCAGCTCGCCACTACCTAAGTACGGGATACAATTGTGCACCAAAGAGAGAGAAAGGAACAGGAAAGGCGATAGAAAAAAGTGCAAAGACACGCCGGCGAAATTCCAGCAATCAAAACGCATTCATTTGCTTCTAAAGGCACTTCTTTTGACCTTCGAATTTTACACTTTTATTGTAGCCATTTATTGGTGTTTTTCTAAATGCTAGTCATTTATTGTGGTTGTCGTTGTTGTTGCTCTTGCTGCTGCACGTCGAATTCACATTCATTAGAACTAGAAACGAAACTTTAATTTAGGGCTGCTAACTTAACTAGTTTTTTACGCTTGATTTTGGAAAATTCATCATCATCATCATGCTAGAGGCATGCAAACAACAACCAAGCCACTGAAAGTGACCGGTGACGGTGACGACAGCCGCCACTTCGCAACACTCTGCGAAGTACCCGGTTGAACACGAGTTCCCTTGAAGAATTATGACGGCGACCGCGAAAATTACCAAGGAATTTACCAGGAATTCCGGCAGCAGCCTTTGTGACCGGACAGCATCATAAAACACTAAACGTTCACTTAATTTGTATGTCACGCAGAAACTCAATAAAATGAATCAAATGTATAGTTAAATGATTTCATCGAGATCTAAATAATTAAATGGATGTAAATAAATAAGCAAATAAACTATTAATAAAGTTCACATATTATTTTATACGAGTGAAAAATTAACTACATGTCACCAAACCACTCAAAGGACGAGCATTCAGGATCATTTTAGATTTCATTTTGAAGTGGATGCTGCGCGACTGCTGATAGACTAATTGCTAGTTTAATTAGATGCGGAACTAAATAAATGCTGTCAACAAAAATTCAATTCTGTTGCTGTGAACCACTTAAAGGAAGAACCAACTGCAGAAGCCACACTTGAGGATGTCTTTCCGAATGGGACTCCACTCTGGATCCCAGCATGCGTGGTAGACGTGGACATCACGATGTCTTCGTTACGCATTTTTCTTCAGCTTCCTTATTTTTGCATTAGATCCATTAATATCAAAGGAATTAGTTTCCAAGCACCGCATGTGAACGGAACCATCAAAGCGATGACATCTATTTAAACACTTAACAGTTTCATTAAAGCAGCCGAACCGATCTATTAATGCTAATTGTTTTTTAAGTAGATGCGGAACATGACTGGAGTATGAATTGCGTTGCGTCGAAGCCGCATTTCAAGTGCTTTCTAATTTGTAGACAACTTCTGTGGCCAGCAGCGCAGTGTTTGTTGGTGGCGCTGCGGAAGTGCGGTTGCCTCGTTGAGTCGTTGTTCTGTAATATCCTGGAATGTTTAATAGAGTTTAAAATTATTTATAGTCATCAAAGGGAACTCATAAAACTAAAGTAAATAAATAAATACCAGAATATATCCTGGAACCATACTGAGTCTGCTCTAAACGAATATCATTGCATTTGGAATGACAAAACTCAGTGTTCAATTTCAAATGCACATAAATTAACAAAATTCAGTGTTGCAACATTTCGTAGTACAATTTTAAAGCTTCTAAACACTTTTCCATTACTTTTTTAATGAATTAAATTTACAAATGAGGTATTTAAATAGTTTCTGTATATTATTAGTGATCATAAAAATAGTCTACATAATTTCTGAATGTTTATATACTCACTTTGCTTCGACACTGTATTTAATTGATTTTGCCAAGAAACTCAAAGCCATTTCCTCTATACTGTAAATACTATATAGAGCCCGATATATATATATGCTAGTGGCTTGACCTGGAGAGAAATCCCAGTTTTTCTAGGTACCGTCGCCTTTGTGACCTTTCCGAGAAGTTCATAATTGATACAATTTCCAATCAATTATCTGCTTTATCGCTCTTAATTTAATATTTACCAACCCGTTTCGCTGCATTCTTCCGTCCTTTGTCCCTGGGTACTTTGAGCGATACCGCACCGTGTACCACCGCCGGACAAAGGCAGAGAATGAGTTACAAGTAGCTATAGAAATTAGCAACCCTATCATGTTGTCATTGTTTCTCCCCCGGTTGTACACTTCCTCGGCACATCGTCCTCTGCATGCGTGCGTGCGTACCTCTACCCTGAACTACCCCTTTTTCTGTGGTACATTCGCAGCCTGTTGTTATTCTTTAGTTAACCTTGCTTGTTGTTGATGTTTGCTCGACTTCTGGCACATAACTGGATTAAGCGAAAAGTAGGCGCAACCTTACTGTATTTGCGCATCCTTTCGGTGTACTCAACCCATTACTATTAGCTTTGCATCGAGCTGCAACTGATCTGCAGTTCGGAGCAGTTCTGCAGACGATCTGCAGGTCAACCGGTTGAGGTTACTTTTGCGCGAATGTGCAGGCGTTTCGTTTTTAATCCTTTGAACATGACTTTTTAATCTGCACACGAAAGGCTTAAGCGGGCTTCGCCGAGCGTCGCCGAGAAAGGGGTGCGCTTTGTTTTCAGGATCATCTACTTTTAACGTCAACGTTAATTCGTCTGAAGCGAATATCATCTGCATACGTCAACTGGATTATCCATCTTTACTCGACTAATCTACATAAGAAGTCCACTGAAATCGTGATTGTTTTGTTTGAACGCTCTGTTTGTTTATTTGTTTTGAGAATTACTGCCGTCCGATGCGATGTGATCCGTCGATGCCATCCGAGAATCGGGACAGTCGAGGAGGAGCGCACTGGTATTAGGAGCGTTACAAACTGGTTCCTGTTAATCTACGAAAACAGGCTCTCGTATTTTTGAACTTTACTAATCGAAGTTGTCACAGGCAATTAATTTTGTTTTAGCGGACTGGGAATGGGCTGAAAACGGGGTGTAGATGAAGGGTTGAATTCTAGGACGACAAAATGCCAAACAAATACTAAACGCTAACTAACAGAACTACTAAATGTGCGAATGGTGCGGCTACCTGCAGCAAATAGATCAAAATAGAGACACGCTGTTTACGAAAAAAAGAGGCTGGAGGATGGAAGGCGGAGAACCCAGCTAGTCACAACTTTAAGAGGCTAAACTAAACTATTCTCGTAACTAAAACATTAGCGTCTGTAAAAAAAGGTTCTCAACATACGGTATTAGAACTCAAAGTGATTTCCTAGAAAGTCTTAAATGTACTTCGTCGGTTGTCGTTCCTTAAACATCGCGAAAATAATCAATCAACACTTTTTTACCACTTTTTGGGAATTTTTGCAGTTTTATTGTAAGCCTTTTGTTTTGCCCAGTTAAAAAGTACAGACGAAGAACAACAACATAAGAGGGCATCAAAAGACTCATTAAAGCATAACCTTCAATAAAGATTTCGTTTACAAGTTCTTACGTAAAATGTCGTCACTTTAAAGGTTGCGTCAACTTTTTGGCCCTTTCCCAACGCAATAAAAATCAACAACAAAACTTAAAAATGTTTCAGAAACTCCGAATTTTCGCAGAACTCTTTACTCTTTCAAACCCTTAAAAAGTTACCTCTTGCCAATCCGTTTACCATAAAATTACGTACTATAGAAGACATTCTTTTGCCAAAAAATAAGTTACAAAAGGTTATCCTTTAAAAAACTACAAATTCTTGTGGAAATTAGTAAAAACAAGAAGAGTCCAGTTAATATTTATTTTTAACCAGAAACCTTTGATGGTTATTCCGTGCATCATAAACTTACGTATTCTGTGGACGCACAGGTAACAATTCACTACGAGAACTACGCATAGTATTTGCAGAAAATCCGCCACTTTCGCGATTATGCAACCCTATGATTTTTCTTTTTTGTTGTACTTTATGAGTTGCATAATGGGTTGCATCAGTTGACACGTTGGACTGTCATCAGTGCGTCCGTCTTTTACGAGTCAAACGGACAAACGAAGTATTTAGCAACCCGTTAAAGAATACGGTACTCGTAAAGACTTATCAACGGCTGCGTATTGTTGCCTAACTTCGGAGGCAATTTGTGCAAAAAAGGTTTTACAACCGCAAACAATGGAATAGGATGGGATAACCTCATCGAGGGATGAGCGAAGAGTTAGTGAAGGCACTAAACTGAGGTGCTAAAAAAACATGCAATTTCTCGAAAATATTTTTTACGTTAGCTGCCAGCGTAAAGGAATCGGAAAGTGCAGGGAGAGACAACAGATTGTTGTCGAAGATAGAAAAGGACAGAAAGTAATACTTTTAGCTCTTAGATCTATAGTGGCAATGGGTTGGTATAAATTCCTTATTTCGGCAATGATTTTCGCTTAAAAGACGAAATGAAGAGCTTACGAATGATTTAGTTTAGAGTCATCCAGTCGTTTCGTTTCTAATTTGATTTGATCAATTGACACAGATATGGAAACAGAATTTCAATTTATTTTAGAGTCCTTTAAACCAATTAATTACTCCCACACAAACGCAGACACAGAGACTTCTCATCGTTTCGATCATTAGATCTTCTGCTGGCACCGATTTTCATTCATCGAATTTAATGTACGTGATACGAAATAAATGCGCATCGATTAAAACCGCAGAACAATCAATTTACACAGTTTAACGCCGAAATTTGTGTGTGTGAACGACTAGAGGCGGCTTTTAATAGCCTCACAACCGTCAACTGCGTCAATTATTCCGTATATCGTATATCGAACTTGTTCCCCGCTCTGCACAACCTCAATTTTGTCAAACGATTTGGAGCCACCCTCGCAAATCATCTCATCTCACCTCAACACGCAGCAAGCACAATACTCGGAGTTTGTTGCTCGCTTTTGTTGCTATTGTTGTTATTGTTGTGGTGGCAACCAACGACAATTAGCGCTTCCAAACCATATAATTTGATTTTCAATAAAACGTTTCATCAACATCTATTAGCTAGTCGCCATGTCCAATAAACGGTGTCACCCCTGAAACGGTTTTGAATCAATTACATGGAACCAAACAAAGCTGGTTGTGTTGATTTCGATGTTCGCTGCTCATTTTGTTGTTGCTGTTCTTGTTGTTGTTGCTGTTCTTGTTTTTATTGTGTTGTAATTGTTTGTTGTTTTTGTTTTTGCCTGCTCTAGTATAGTGAGAGCGACAACAATGCTCATCGAGGATGCGAGTCGTCTTTGGAAGGGGGGGAGGGAGTTATGTGCGGATGCGTAATTTAGAGCGTTTTCGGTTGGGTTGACAAAAGCGATTTATTGGTCTGTGCCAGTCAATTAAGTGGCTTGAGGTTTTACGTAGCATCGAATGCCTTCATGTGATGAGCTGGAAAATAGAACCATTTTTCTTGACGATTTATTTCCCGAGTACTAAAAAAAAGAAGATTTATGATCATGCTTTAAAAGACTATTAAAATTGGAAGTACATATGTTTTTTTAGCGATTTATACTGAGATTAGAGAGAAGATTTGCTTTAGATACGTTTACGTTTTTCCTAAAGAAGATGTACATTTATTAGTTAGGGTTTTTTAACCCTATGGATAAAAAACCTGATAGAAGAAAATTATTTAAAAAGCTATAATATTTCTATTTACATTATTATATTCGTAGTCGAATTAAAGACCCATAGAATTAAGTTCTACGCAATGGTTTTCGATAACTCATCAGCCATTTTTTTTTCTTATCTTCTACTTAAAATATTTATGTATGTGTATGTATTGCATACTGATTAAAAGCAAACTTCTCTCGCCACAGCATTCAAGCCATAATCCATACTAAGTTCAGCTGTACACTCATACTACGAAAGAAACTCTGTTTAGTATACAGCATTCATTCATTTATCAAAAATGGAAGCGAAAAAACGATAAACGAAACGCAAGAATTAGAATGGGTTGAGCTGAGTTGAGTTGAGGTTATGAGAAGCAGCAATTATTATGCTTTTTACGATGTGTCTTTGAACGTTATTGTTTCTGCTTTAGTGTTTGTAAGGCAAACACACACACGCACAAACCGTTAAACATAGATTATGTATATGAATATATAAATAAACAACGTTTTATAACATGTTTAATATAACAAAAACAGCACGTAACATGTGCATATACGTTAGCCATTGATAATATCGTGTGTGTGTGTGTGTGTGTGTGTGTGCGTGTGTGTGAGTGTGTTTGTGTGTGTTTTTTCTCCAGTTCCAGTTACTCTATGCACGCTGATTGGTTGCTATGGTGGAGCCTCTCTCTCTCTTCACCTCTTTCACTCACTCACTCTCTCTGGACGTGGGGGAACATGTCTGCAGTCATGCGCTAGAGCCACACCCTTCAGTCTGCTTTCTGATAAAAAGGTTGCGATGGGGAGAACTTTGATTACCCTATTTTAAAAGAATGTAGAATGCAGAAGAATGGAGAACGAAGAAGAAGGAAAAATACCAACAAAGAGAAAGGCATAAAAACATTGTTCCTGGAATGTATTATAGAATATAATCTTAATGCACCTAAGAATCATTCAAATTTCCGAATATTTTGTATTTCCAAATCCATATCCATATTCTTACATGTTCTCCAGTTATTCTTAATTGAAAGTGAAGCTAATCAATCCGAATTTAGAGTTAGTAATAGCAAATGAAACTCTTTAAATCGTGTTCTTAGACTACGATTTGAAAGCCTTCGAATTTACATACGAGTACAATCGCATTTTAAAAGTTAATCCTTGAAGAATTTAAAAGAATTTGAAAATAAACCAAAATAAACAAGCATGAACGAAAGTAAAGTGACAAACCGAAAGGGAACTAAAATGGCGACGGCTTCTTAGCAGCAGCAGCAGTGTTGATGCTCCGATGATGCAGTGATTCCGTCGTTCGTTTGTCGCAAAAGCCACTTCATGAATATTGAAGTATTTTTGCGGTTGAATGCAACGTTAGTGCCAAGATTTTTTATTTTTTCGACATGTATTTTTAAATAATTTTGTATGCATTCAAAGCAAAAAACAGAGCAGAAGGGAAGAGAGAAGAAAAATCGATTAACAAAAGAAATAATAAACATTACAAGAAGAGAGACAAAAGAAAAAGAAAAGACAATAATAATAAATGGAAATTTAATTCAATGAAAACTTACTCTTTAAAAATAAAAAATAATAAAAAGTAGGAAGAGAAATAAATTAAGTTTAGATGAAATAATACAACATTTTTATTTATTATTGGATTTAAAAAAGGAATAGTTAACCCATTTCATAATAATAAAGAACAACATTGTTTTTCAAAGGTTTACAAAAATATACATATAATGTACCATAAAAATATAGAAATATATTGGAACATGTATCAATCTCGCCCAACCATATGAGTGTCAAGGGGCTTATCAACGCGTATCACACGTTCGGCGACATTTAAGTAAGCCTCATATTCCACGGTATCCGGCGTCGTGTCGTAGTGATAGTGTCCACCCCAGTTTGTGTCCGAGAACGAGTGGAAATGCTGCAGGCGAAGATCCAAATCCTGAAACAGTGAAAACGAAGATTAATTATCATTACCATCATTATCATCATGGTTTTATTGGTGATAATCTTTAATAATCATCTCTTAAACTAACGTTTTCGTGTGTGATCAGTGTGCCGAGTGCGTTCAGTTGAGCTGGCATCTCGTAGAATTTCAGCCAGTTATTCAGTTCCTCCTCCGTGTTGATGGGAGTTTTACTAAAATCCCGCATCACGTGCTGATGCACTTTACCTTTTTTTATTAAGAAAATGCCACCCATTCCTGAAAAACAAGATATAGTCACGATTCAGCATTAAATATGGAACTGTTAGGTTCTCAAAGTAGCGTTACCAACACACTGCTCCTTGTATTTGGCTTCCAAAGCCTTGCGTATGCATTCCACGAAGTTGAGCTCTCCAATGCGTTGTTTGCAGATGATCTTCAGCACTTTGCCAGGCTCGCCGTGGCAGAGAAACAGGTTCAACAGCAGTGCACAGCGCTCTTCAGTATCAGGAATCGGTTCCAAGACACATTCCTCCTCTTCGCCCTTCACTTTAGACGTATAACTGCCATTGCTGAAAACGTTATCCTCCGTAATGCTTACGTTGTAAATACCCTCACAGTTGGTGCTGCGCAAAACATGGGGTCCAGCGCCGGCGCCAATGGCCAGAATCTTGCCATGATTCAAGCAACGCCGCGAAATTTCCTTGATGTTGTACAGCTTCGATGGTTGCACCAGTGGCAGTAGATAAGGTGGACCGCCCACTTCCAGAAGCAACGCTGAGCCTCCGAGACCTACAATGGAACATTTACTACAAGCAACTATATGAGGTTATGCGGACAAGACAAACCTGGTTCCTTTAAGCCGAACTTGGGTTCAGTTAAATTTGGACAGTCCACTACATCAACATCGATGGTTTTAAAGTTCTTTGAAAGCGCATTTTCAATAACTGCAAAAGAACAAGAAAGAAAACCTAAATTTAATAAAAGAACCACCACTGTAAAAGTTTGCCATTATCAGAACTTTATCAGCTAATCTGAAAGAAAAACCGAAAACTTTGCAGGTGAGCTTTTGAGGTTGATAGAAGAGAAAAGCTTCCACCAACCTCAAGGTATTTGCAAAAGTTTTGCGACATTCACAACAACACTCTGATGTTAATGTTTACAGTATATGAATGAATTAAAATAATATTAAACAGAACAAACATCAGTTTTGCCGAGTGATGTTTTTCGATATCAACCTCCACTTGTTTTAACCACTAAGCTTTAATTTCTTTTCAATACCGTTCTTTATTTCTTTTAGTTGTGGCACAAAAAGCGGCTTCTCCTCAAAACGCAACTCGGCGGTGTTCAGTTGTCCGCCGGTGTTCATTCTAAAGAAACTGGAGCTCCGAATTTCCGACAGCTTTAAATAAGTTTACAATGGAAACCAACAACAGCTTTTGCTGGATGCAAACTCTAACTGAGTGAGAGTTTCTCAGTGTTTTCTTATTTAACTTGAACTAGTTAGTGGCTCAAGTAGCTGAACTTAATTTCTAGACTACGTCAGGCGTTGTGCTAAGTACCCAGTTGGAAGTTCTCCCCTTACGTAAGACACCTGTTATCGGCTCTGTTAACCGGTGAAGGTCATGAATGATCTGACTAAGCATAAGATTGCATATTTTGTGCTGACGTCAGAAGAGGTGACTGAAACACTGATTATAATTAGATTCTGGATGCTCTTTTTTAGATAAGATTTAAAAGTTAACACTTCGAAATAAAATTTAATTCAAATAGATTTCTTAAAAAAAGTAGGAAAGTCTAAAGTTATGTTTAACCACTTTCTCGGCTGAAATTTAAATCCTTTGCAACTTATTATAACAATAATTTATTTAAATAAACACCGAAAATAGATTACTAGAGAATCACGTTTCCCGGCTGGGTACTTTAAGTTTTGAGAGGTACTCCAGATAAGATTATTACAGTCTAAACATTTGATTATTTATTCACCTTATTACACTTGATATATTAATCTCAGTTGTCTAAAATCATTTTAGTGTCAGCAGTTCTATGCACATGTACATATATGATATGATTATGATTTTTTTAATTATTTTATGAGTGCATGTGATTGCCACTCAAGAAAACTCACGAAATTCATCTTGAGTGCTGTGTGCAATTTTGTATAACGTTCAATGTTTTGAGAATTAAACAAAGTGGACGCCATTTTTCAGCATTATAAATTTGTTATTATATTTATTATTATTATTATTAATTAAATTAATTATAAAACTACAAAATTGATGTTTTTATTTATTTTTTATTTTTCTAAAATTATCACCAGTGCCTAAAAGTATGCCACATAATAATGTACAATGACACAATGCATGACATCAGTTTTTTGAGAAGCGCCGTGAAAGGCCGTATACTAGAATATCTTTTCTGACTCGAAATTTCTACGTTGCAAAATTGTTTGGCACGCTGTCAGTTAAACTGGCACAACATAAAGTATTCAGTGTAATATAAACTGATATTTTTTACTCTTTCTTGCTTTATAAACACCTATTAGCACTTTTATTCCACTCTTGTCAATGTCAAACAACTTAATTTACTGCAATTTCGAACGCACTATCGGTTGTCAGTCAGCAATTATTTATTATGTTCTCATTGAACGGACCCCGTACATTGTTTTCAGGAATTTTTCACTGAACGAGTACCCTGTTTTGTGAATGTTTCGGTTCGTACGTTTTTCCCTCCGCGACAAATAAAAACCAACAAATTCTGAGCAACTCATTTGTTTTGTTGTTGCTGCCGTTGCGATTCAACTGAATTATTATCCCAATTCGGTAAAAGTACATCATCTCTTGCAGATCATCGAATACGAACAAATTTTCATAAGGAGAGGCTAATAAAATATATGATGTGTGATCATAATTAGTGTCAGTGAATATTTTCAAGTCAACGAATCGAACGTGATATTTAAAATTTCAAGAAAAAACTGAAACGAATTTGAATAAATTAATATTAAATTTTTGGAAAATGGGAGTCGTGCTGGCAAAGTTCAAGGTATTTTTCGTGTATTTAAATTTCTTTATTATTCACTGTCAACGCCTTTGTTGGCATTCCGTTGTTGGGCTCTGCATAAAATTGCTCTTGCTATTTATAGAAGGAGAAGACTACGACAGAAGTGCTCGAAAAACTGGAGGAACGCATACAGCAAATCGAAAAATATTCCTTCACTACACAGGAGCAGAAAAAGCGTTTCGTCAGCAACTTTCTAGCCATATCCATCGGCATCTATGTGATTGCGTTTTTGGTCTTTTATTTTCTGTACTTCCCGGTAACATGGAAAGAGCGTTTCTTATACTCGATGCCGCTGCTAATTTTTCCGGTGTTGTAAGTAAACTGCAGACGACATACACACACGCACACAGAATTACCTGACTACCATCCCACCCACACCTCGCCAACTTCGCGATAGACAGTTTACTTTCTTTTTCTTCCTGCAGCATAGCATTTTTCCGGAAAGCGTTTACGTGGTACTTTCAACGCAAGTTGAACAAAAATTCAACACAACTGAATGCGCTGCGAAGTGAAAAGAAAAAAATCTTGGAACAGGTCATGGATAAAGAGACGTACAAGGTAAGTAGTGAGGGTGGGAAGAGAGCTAATGCTTTCATAAGGTTCGCGTTGGTGGCTGTTGTTCTCCTGATAAGAAACGACTTTTAACATTCATGAGAGAAAAATAAAATGTTTCTTGATGTTTGATGCTTTATAGTATGAAACGAATTTTTATTTATTTTTCATTATTTTCTTAGTACGATTTGATTTTAATAATTGAAATGTGATAGGCAACCACAATATGATCAGTTGGCGGTTTAGAATTTCTCCTCGAAATTGCGTTGTAAATATTTTGTTTATAAAACCTTTTAAGCGTTAACTTGTAAACAGTAATCCGATTTTTAAACACAACTCGACGACCACAAATTTTACACAATACCTTATACAGCTTTCCACAGAGTGGAGTGATAAACAATTACGTGTCTTAATCAGCACGTTATTTAGAAATGTATTTTTAATGCTCTGTGACTGCAGAAGAATGCATTCATGAATCATGGTAAATTGTGTCCTAGCTTAAATAAATTATTAAAAAATATATTGTTAAAAATAGAAGAAATCAGCTTGAATTTAAAATTAGGTACTCATTTTTCCGATAAGATATAAGAAAGTATAGATAAATAATAATAACACAAGTTGAATAAATTCGCACGTACATAAACAAAGTATTATTAATTTTTAAAAATCGAACATAATCTAAATCTGAATCCATATTTTTCTTTACAGGTAGCAGTAAGTCTTTTAACTCGATTTGCTGATAAAACAAATGGAGCCAAGTCAATGACAGGTTAATATCCATGCCATTACAACGCATCTGACCCATCTTACAACTTTCAGAATTTTAATATTCTTTGTAGCATTGACTCCACGTGCAAATATCACCACACCAGCTCGTCCAAGCCAGTCGATGCGTACCTTGACAACGAACTGCAGCAATCCGTCAAACATACCGCCACGCAGTCTCAACACATCTGTGACTACAACGCCGAGAGGCGCGCAACCACCGAAACCTGCAGAGGAACTTGGAGCCGCAATTCAATCCCGTCAACTCGCCTTTTCGCCTCTTGGTCAAGAGTTGCGCCGACAGACACCGTTTCCGGTAGTTAATCAGCAGGACAAAGGTGTCTTCGAGCGTATCGTGGATATCTTGGTCGGTGATGGTCCTCAAGATCGATTTGCAATGATTTGCAAAGACTGCTTTGCGCACAACGGTGAGTACGCAAATTTTGGCTTGTTTTCATCTTATCTGAGTCTATATCTTTCTCTCAGGCATGGCTCTGAAGGAAGAGTTCGATTTTACCACATTTCGTTGTGCATTCTGCAATACTCTCAATCCATCGCGAAAGTCGCGTCCTATAGCACCGCCCTTGCCGCTACAAGTAAGCGTCACAGCCGGCAGGATACTAGCCCGGGACAGCTCTGACTCGTCTGAATCTTCCGACGATGGTAGGAATTTATTAAGTGGCTTTAGAAGCGAACAAACTAGCTAAACGAACGTGTTTTTAATCCTTAGATAAGCAAGTCGTGGTACGCACCGTTCCAACCATAAAAATGAGTGAAGTCAGCTCACCGGAAACTGAAGTTGGCAAAACTGATGACGAGAAATCGGGAACGGAAACGGAAGAAGAGAATGAAAAGGAAAAGGAAAGGGAAAAGGATCAGGCGACAGGCACAGTAGAAGAAAATAAGAAGGATATCTAACCGTTGTTAGAGTCGAGTTTATACTTAACATGTTTACGAAATATTTATTTTAATTTATTTATTCATTTCGGCGTAAACGACGCGAGCTGTTGACGAACGCTAGAATATTTTTTGCTGCCCTCTGTTTTGAAAACAAATTTTAAGTGCGTTTAGTCAACTTCGATTTATTTCAAATTTATATTATATCGAAGTAATAATAAACATTTATGAACTGAAATTCTTTTCGCTTTTAAAGCGAAGTAAAACTTTAAATAAAAAATAGTTTTATTATAGTTTTGCCTTTTTACTTGATCAGAAACACCCATTAATAAATGCAACTGAAATAAGCTTAATGGAAATTAGAACGGCAGAGGGCGAGATTTTGAAAAATTGCCTAAAACCTAATCTTATTCGCTAAGCGTTTATTATGAATTGCCTCATTCTCCACACCTCGGGCGGCGCACACGTTGACCACCTTAAAAAGCCCGCTAGCGTGTAGTAATTCATGGCGTAATGATCTGGCAAAAGAATTGCAAGAATTGCATCTCACCGCAAAAATCACTTACAGCGAATGCATGCATGCTGGCCAGTTTGGAATTGGAACTGCAGCAAACTTTTCCGGACCACTGATCAAGGCTAACCACCAGAGGAGCAGCGAGAAGGAAACCACAGCAAGAGTGAAGAAAGAAACACTGAACCGCACCAGAAACGTCAGCTTTAAGGCGACGACAATCTTCGAAGGGAGGCGAATTAAAACCTGACCAAGTATGACGCCACCTACTGAGTGATCCGGCCAAGAACTCGCCATCTACTCGGTCATCTACACACAATAACAAAGATCAAAGAGGGTTGCTCCCGCCGCGCCTCGACATTCCTCGGACCCCCACCCCACCGACCAAGAGACTGCGCAAAGTAGACGCACGCCTACCTTAGAGACCAGAGCTGAACTGGAGTGCGCTTCGTGTCAGTCGGTATGTAGAAATGCCAGCAGATATACATATATATAGAAGTACAGCGGATTGCTCAAGCTACCTACACTAAGGCATCAGTAGCCGACAGACGGCCGGACAGATTGACCGACGTACAGACATCACAAGTCTTTGGCTTGAATTTTGAGCTTGACAATATGACTCGTGGCGCTATTAAACTACCGTTAAAATGCATATGATAAAGTGCATGTACGAGAGTATGCCGTGTGTATGTGTGAGTGTGTGTAGAAGTAGCTGCATATGTATGAGTATGACTAAAAGTAGACCCAAGGTACCAAAATGTGTAAAACGCCTGCGGTCATCGATACACGTTAAGAAATTGTGTGCAAAATTATTTAAAAGACATTTTATTGTCTCCTTAATTCAGATAATAATTATTAAGACAAATAAATAAAAAGTGGAGTTTTAATATAAAATATTAAACCCGCTTTCCAGACAAAAATGTCGCAAACTACAATTTGACAGCAAGTCAAAAATCAACTTTAATAATAATAATTAATATAAAAAATAAAATGCATTTAAATGAAATAAAAATCTAAACACTAAACTCCAATTGATTTGTGTTTTTGGATAAAATTAAATTTAGTTTTATTAATAATAAATTTGGTTTTATACTTTGCTGTATTATTTTTACTACAAAATGTTTATTCACTTTTCTTTTACAGTGTATGAAACATTTTAAATGTAAGGAGTTGGTAATTTAAAAAAAATCTAACTAGCAATTAAATTCAAGTGAATTGAGTACAAAATACAAAATTATTGGCTGGTAAGAAAATGATTTAGATACGCTGCAAAAACCACTTCAAAAATATGAACGAGTACTCAAAAGTTTTTGTTTTCAAGAAGCCTTGTATAATGAAGTTTCAACTATTAAGTGTGTATGTGTGTGTGTGTGTACAGGTGTGGGTGGCACTGGTAAAGTATAAATCTAAATAAAGACATCAGATATTTTTTAAAGCACAGCCTGGTTTCCATAAAACAAGTATAATAAATGGAATTAATGACACTTATTTACAAATGTTCTTGTTATGAACAAATGAGGAGGGGTTGATGGGGGTTAATGTCGCACGTTATCAAATTATTTCATTTCTATACAATCGGGATCTTAAGAATCATGATTTCAGTGTACAATTTTTATCAAAGATCCTTTAATTCCATGTATGTTACAATGAATATGTTGTTACTTTGGAAATACTTGTGAATTAGTTTCTAGTATTGAAAGGAATCACAACTCCTACGGGATTATATCATGTGACATAATGATGGTTGATCATCACAACAATTTTGTATCTCACTCTACGGTAGCGCATTCAAAGTGTCACCAATGACAATACACATGACAAGTTAAAAACTAGTGCAAGTTCGCAAAAAACTCGGCTTTATCGAACCACGATTTTTATCTTCCGGTGAAACATTCATACTAGTATACTTGACTACAAAGTAGCTTTGTAAGTTACACAAAAAAGGTGAGGTTGGCCGATCGCCCTCAATGTGTTCCTTGTACAAAGTTGTATAGTGTACAATACGAACATACATACGTACATACATATACTTTGACAATAAAAAACTGTATTGTAAAAAGTTTTTATATTTGAAAATATTTGCATTTGTTTTTCTGTAACAGAACATAACAACGGCTGCAGTGCGGGGGACCATGAAATGATTTTTCGATATCCGCAATTGAACCATAAAAGATTCAAAAACAATCTGAATTCACTTTCTTTTTGTAAGATTTCTCTCAATCCAATCTTTTATTATGATATCATTATCTTTCCATTGAAATCACTCTCTGCTCTGATATGTTCTATGAAGGGAAATTCTTGTTTATTATTACGGAAGAACTCTCTTGAACATCCCAAGATTATTTTATTTTCATTTCATTGCATTCTCCACTTCAGTCATAATCTGTCATAAAATCGACCTGTCTTTAAAGTGTTCGGAGCCTTTTTTAAGATGTTAGAACGTGACAAACGCTCCTGTATTTCAGAACCTGAACCTGCATGAATGAAAGTTGACTCCATTGTCACCTTAAGTATATCTGTCTTTCCGTATCTGTGTCTCCTAGCCCGTCAGTCAGTAAGTCAACCAGTCTGTCTGCCCGTCCTCTCGCTTTGTCGCGCCCACTGACGGCCCTGTCACTTGATCTACATACATACACATATATACATATATATATATAGATGAAGCTAATAATAAGCCATATTCTAAGGCAGAAATCATGCTAAGCATTCGATCGTCAACATTACAACAACAACAACACTTGCAGCTACACAACGACTTCAGTGCAGCTCCATCACTACTCTGGCCAGCCAGCCAACCAACCAGTCAGAGTGAGGCAACAATAACAAGATCAATTTTACGTCGCCCAGCGCACAAACGCAACTTCTATTCGGGGTATATAAGTGTCAACTTTAACCGGACCATATAACAGTACGGTTCGGTACGAAAACCCAATTGGAAGTTTAAATTCAATTTTATAGTCCGATTGGAGCTCCCAGAAGCACTCCACCGCCACCTCAACCACCTTAACCGCCATTTTAAGGATACCAACACTTTAAGGATAATCAAAATGTTTTTCAAATTGGTAAGTAAACGTGTGTGCGTTACGGAGTTCGCTTCATCTGGCGAGAGAGAGTATTAATTCCGAGTTCTGCAGGCACTCGTGTCCCTGCTCTCAGTGGCTTTGGCTGCTCCACAACATCAGCAGGCTGCTCAGTATCCTGCCGGTGTGAATCCACAGGACTGCCCCAATTTCCCCATCTGTGATAACGCAAGACTGCATAACCCACAATCGCAATGGGGAGCACCGCAACCTGCCTGGAATCAGCCCCAACCATCTTGGGGTGGACAACAACAGCAATGGGGTGCATCAGCTCCTGCCTGGCAGCCTGCCCCATCCTGGAACGCTGCACCCGCTCCGTCCTGGAATGCAGCACCCGCTGCTGGTGGCGGCGATAAGTACCCCGCTGGCGTGAATCCACACACCTGTCCCAATTATCCCTTCTGCGATGTCAACGGAGGTCAACATGGCGCTGTCGCCGCCCCGCCGCTGCCTGGCTGGAATGAACGTTTGTATCCCGCCGGCGTGTCTCCACACGAGTGCCCCAACTTCCCCTACTGCAACTAAATGCAGACGTAGATGGATGTAAAAGACGCAGACAGTTGCTTGGACGTCTTCGGTGCGCTTTTTCAATTAATACACGTGCAGCAGAATTTTCCAGCCAAAATTCCCAAAATTATCCCCACTAAAAGTGTTCTTAGATTCATTCTGTTAGAATTTCAAAAAAAAACAAAACAAAAACTTTACACTGAAAATTCCTTAAAATTGTTGGCGAAATAGAAATGCTTGTTTCGAAATCGAAAGTGGATTTTTTTCTTGGAATACATTCATTGCAACGCGGTATCTTAACATAGTATATATACCACATCAGAGGTTATGTCACTCATTATGTACAATCACTTTATGACAAATCCATCAAAAAGCTAATTAAAGCAGCTGCAACGCCCACGAAGCTGCTCAAGAATTCGCGGAACTCGTGGCGCTGCATTTGTGAAAGTGAACTCGTTCGTTCGTTTGTCAGCACTTAACTCATGAGTCTCTGCCCGTTGGCCAGCCAGATACGCAAGGTCAAGTCCATGTAGAGTAGAACCTGCCTTAATCGCTGTTTGTGAAGTTGAAACAAGCAGCTGCATGGGGCACTATCACTCGCGCAGTTGGTGATCTTGTTTGAACCAGTTGCAAGACTGGAACGTCTTGTTGACGTTCCATATAAAGTGGTCAAATCAGCCCCGTGGCGCTCAAACGCAGTGCTGCAAAAGAATGCCGATGCGAACAAAATTAATTGAATTAAACTGCAATTAATAATTTTATCCATACAACTCACGGTGTTGGCGTTACTTACAGAGAGTGCATTTATACCTCTCCAAAAGAGTCAAAAACCGGATCAAATTTGTTCTTCCTAAACATGACAGGAGGGGGGGGGGGGGGGGGGGGAGGTGAAGGATAGAGTTGTATCGATCTAGATTCTGGAACCTGAAGTTTTTGCACCCTGAACCTGAGCTCGATCTACTAAAACGTGTAACCGGTTTGGGTTCCAAACTGAAATTCCTAAGGTTTTTGTTTTAAAAAATTGCACACTGGCAATGATATTTTTTTTCTTTTTTTTTATTCATATGTAATATTAATTCAAGTTTGAGGTGAGGAAACTTATTTTGTGACAGAGTTTTCGAGGTGACAACTCCATTGTTTTCTGTTATGATTATTTTCCATTAAACACTTTCTTTATAAATCTGAACCATACTGAAACCGTTACTCCTTCATCGCCAATTCTTATGTTTTAAAAAGAAAACAAAGTATATACTATAAACTAAGAAGTTAATAATTTTATTTACAAGTTAAAAGCATATTTAAATAGATGTTGTAAAGGAGGAAAAGAAAACTAGATTAAGAAGAAACATAAGATTTGTACAGATAACTTAATTAAGGTTAAATCCAAGAGTTCAGTGCATTTACGAAGGTGTTGTTGTTGTTCTTCTTGGTGTTGGATTACAATTTTGGTTACATTTCCTCGTTGTACTTAAAACTCCTGTTTAATACCAGCCCGAACCCGATGACCCGTAACCCTTGTGATAGTCAACCTCATGATGATCCTCGTGGTGATGATGATGATCCACATGAACGGGCACATGGACGGGCACGTGTACCTCCTTGACGACTGGTACATGTACCTCCTTAATCACTGGCACATGCTTAATCACCTGCACCTCCTTGTAAATAGGAATCTTTTGCACATGATGATGGTGGACTGTGTGAACCTTGTAGGGAACATGGATCAGGTGGTGTTCACTAAACGGAAGGGGAGAGAAAATAATACAATACAAATACTAAAAGGAAGCATAAATATTTAACCAAGTAACGGGTCGGTATTTTGTTTTTATTGTAATGTAATTAAAACTGATCTAGCGTAGTGTAAAGTTGAATGTGAAGCTGAACGAACGAACGAACGGACGACCAGTCGGAAAATCGAAAGTGAAAATTCAGGTTTGCATGGGCGCAAGTATGTGAGTGGATTAGATAATGCAAGACGTCTGTCTGTCTTTCAGGCAGTACAGACAGACAGGCTGATAGATAGACAGACGGACAGACAGATAGATAGATAGACAGACATATAGTATATGCAATTAGCAGCACTTCGAACACGCAGTAGTTACATTTATCATTTATGAGGAATGAAATTAAATGGAATTCCGCCTGTTGTTGTTGTTGTGTCGTGGTTGAACCTGTCATCCAAGTGGTTGATGTTGTTATTGTTGTTGTTGTCGTCGGTGGTGATGGTGGAGACGGTGGTGATGTTTCTAGCTGCACTTGGCCAGCTTCCAATGAGCCAACATTCAACAAACGACTGATTACCGTTAATTTTATGCTAATCACAGACAATTAAACGACATTTGGCTTCAAAAATTCCTTTTATTGTCACGAAAAGGTTCAAAATCTACGATTTCTAATTTTATTTTTACACGAGCACGCATAAGATTTTAAAGTTTTTCTTTCTTTACTCATATATTATATAATATGTGTTCGCGTGTTAAAAATGCCGAGTTTTTAATTTTGCATTCCATTTTATAGTCTTTAAAGAGGTACAAGGAACAGTATTTAACATGGACATGGGAGATAGGGGGCGTTTGCGATGGAAGAGGTATATATTGAATGAAATTAGTTATTAAATTCATAACATAAAATAAAATTATTTGACTTTCGAGGTTTTCATTAATGAGATTTTTAGTTTTTCTCCTATAAAAAACAACGTTGAGAGAACTGACGATCGTTCTTGATTTCCTCCCTTTTATATACGTACTGTTTGCCGAAAAATCCTGGTTTTGGTGCTCCGTATGTTAAGGAAACCATCGCCGAGAAGATTAACTGAAAATAAAATAAAAGAAACATGAATCAATTCTTAATGCGACGAAGCTTTTAAATAATATTGTCATTTTATCATAAAAATCCAAAATCGAAAACATTAAAGCGACTTTATTTTTATATATAAACATAAATTTTATGTTTAATAGAATCATAGGTGTATCCAGTGGAAGCTACAGCTTTGTTTCCATTTATTATAACATAAATGATCCTCGGCTAGCAACATGCATCTTCAATAAATAACTCCATAAGCAACTCCTAATAATTTATACAACGGAATCCGAAAGGAACATAAAACTTGAAGTGTACCGGAAGTTATTCGTATGCAAAATGAACCTGTTATTATGAATGCGTTTAAATTAAAATATGCTATGATTGTTAAGTCATATTTTTGTATTTTCACCCCTTCACTCATTAAACGGACCAAGAAACATTCATCGGGAATGCACACTAATTATTTGAAGTTAATTTGGTCTTTATTAAGCGAAGTTTTAGTTTGGAAACTTAGCTAGGAGGAATTAAAAAGATTGCAAAGAAAACTTTTTTAAGTGAATGCAAAAGTCTTTTATGTAGTTGAGGAAATATTAAAGATCATGTAGGTAAGGTCAAAAGTCATGTAGATAAGCTCAAAAGTCAAATTAACTTCTTATTTCCACTTAAAATTATCCGAAAGTAGTAATAATACTAAAAGAAATGCTTTCTCTAAAGCAAAACATTTTAAATTCCAATAAATTAATTTAACTTACACGATTAACTGAAAACTTTAACTTTAAAGTTTAAGTATATAATTTGCAGTAGAAAGAAGAAAAACAGGCGAATCACGCCCATATTTCGTGGTCTCTATATACTACTCATTAGTGCCAATTATTAAAATAATAATATTAATTGTTACAAATAAATCAATATTGCAATTTATATAAATGGTCACATTTTTAGTATTCTTATATTTATATCTCATACAATTAAAAATGAGAAAGAACATGCCTATTATTGATACAATATATAGTTCTTTGATTATTGTATATCGCAGGTCTTATATTTTCAGGTCGTAACTACATATGTTCCACCAATACTTCGATGGGTTTTTATTGATATTTCTTGAGTTCTTTAATAGGACTTTGTTGGGGGATAATATATAGTTTTTATTATAGTGTTATATAGCAGTATATTAGAATGTATCGATGTATATAGGAGTATAATACTCTTAAGTGGTGGAATATTGAATAGAGTCATGGAGAATGGAAAAGGAGGAATCAATTAATAAGCATCAGGGGTCAGTCAATAAGATCATTATCACCCATAACTGATCATATCAATACTTATCATATAAACTCATCAATAATGTGTTCTTATCCATTCATGTGAATCACAAAATATTAATTAAAACTTCTCCATATCAACTTCATCTACAAGATTTTTTCAATTTATCCCGAGTTTGTTTGTAATTCGCTGTTATTAATATTATCAACACGTAATTCGATCATTTAATTTGATCACGCTTCGAAAATTTTTTGTTTATAAATCTTTGCCAATCTTCTTCATCGATATTTTTCAGCAATAATCGATGTCGTAAATTTTCAAAAAACTGTCAAACTTAAATAACTGTCCGTTTTTATTGATTATTTATTTATTTATTTTTGTTCTTGTTGTTGGTATTTTGTTGAATATCTGATATTTCTCATCACATTTCAGATTTACTACGTATTTTGAAATATTTTCACATATCATGCGGAGAAGAGTTCACTTTTTTCGAAATTTTTTTCTTGGATTTCCATTTTCTTTGCTGCGGTTTCTTTTTGTTTTATTTTATTAATATTTTTATAGACACTTACGATTACTTTAAAGACCACCATTTTTTATGTTTAAACCACTGGAACTGTTTAGTTTTTCAAAAAACCGTTGCAATTCGGTTGTCTTCTTGTGACTGTTAACCAGACTGCGGCTAGCGATCGTATTTATACAAAAGAGGCGCGATCGTTTCGTATCCACAGTGAAAAAAACGAAATTTTTGTGCGTTTTTGTAGTGTATGAAATGAAACATGAATTGAGCCCGGTTCCGTTTCAGCAAATCACACAAATACACACGCATACACACACACACACTATCAAACACACACATAAAAAGCACAAGAAAACTAACAGACCTGCAATGAAAAGTTTGTTGGCTGGATGATTTTTTTGTTGGCTGGATTGTTTGTTGGTTAGTCGGTTAGACGACACTGTTTACTGTAGTTTTGTTTCGTCTGGATTTTCAACTCTTGATTTTCTTTGAATTAATTGTGGTTGCTGTTGTTATAAACCATTCATCCTGTTATCAGAGCTTTAAACAAAACAGCAGCAGCACTTTTAACGCAGCTCTGTTAAATTAACAGCGGCCAGGGAATTTTATAGGGAATTTCTTGCAATTCGAATTACTCAATAAGCAAACATTTTGACAGCACTCAAATTTAGCATTTTATTGCGTTTTTGTTGCTCGAGATTTTATTATCTGCTGTTGTACGTATTGTTAATGTTTTTGTTGTTGTTTTTTCACTTTCTTGATGCTATTATTGTATATATTACGTTATATTTTATTATTGCTATTATATTTCATTCGAATGTGATGGTTTTTCGCTTTACACACTTGCTCTTTAATCTGTTGCCGGCAACATAATTAGTGACCAATGTCAACGAGTTATGATTTTACTGCCACACTTGAACACCTTTTAATTCATTCGTGCTTCGTGTTAATACGTGTTGATATGTTGTTGTAACTTCGGTGAGGCGCGTCCTTGCCATGGTTTGAACTCTTCCAAGTATCAAATCTAATCTTGGCGCTGCGATATTTTTCAGGTATTTCGATAGTCGTTTTTACAACAAATTACAATGCGATGGTTTGCTTGCAACATACGAGATTTCAATGTTTTGTGTTTTAATTCGAAATCCATGGAGAATTACAATACATTGTGGGGATATACGGGACATACACATACAAACACACACACACACATACACATGCACACAGACATACAAGAGACACACACACAGAGAGATCATAAGGAAACACACGCACGCGTTTCATAGTTTCTTGGACTCCGTTGAACAAGGAAAGTGTTGCTTTGTTGTTGTTGTTTTTTCCCCACATGTACACCGCGCTGACATGTTTTACATTTCAGTGCGTGACACTTGAAACTTGGACGACAGATATGATTGCGTCTGGTTTAAATGATGTCATTAAGTAACCGTTAATTCATTCACAAGCAATGCTATTGTTGTTGTTGTTGCTCGCTTGCATAACAGCGTGTAACGCGTAGAGTCCAAAATTATTATGTTGCGAAGTGATTTTGCACTAGATTCAGTGGCTGTTATTATTGCAGTTGAAAACCGTGTGACCGATGCTATCAATCATGACAACTACGTTAACAGTGTATAAAATTTGTCAAGGTTTCAGTTGTCAAAACATCTGCTAACAGCATTTTTTGCTACATTAAACAAAAATCGTTAAAAGAAGCAATATTTTAATATAAAGTGAATAGATTTGAATATCAGAATATAAATATTAAGTGTTAATAACAATAATTTTCCACAAAACATATTTAAGATTGTATTTAGATTTATTAGATTATAAAAGACATTTAATTAAATCCTTTAACATTGGCTACAAACTGAGCCTTAATTTTGCCTCCTTTCACACCGATCAGTCTTTTTATTGGCTTATATAACCACAAGTTGACCCCGAAACAGCCAGTGACCGCTTTTATTCTTCATCACCATCTGTTGCTCATCCTTTCTTGCCTTCCATCATCCTCCTTCATCGTCTTCTTCTGCTTCTTCTTAGCATATCAACCTGCTCAAACCTGATTAAAAGAACCTTGAAGGCACTCTTGCGTAACCTTCTCTTCGTCGTCGCCTGCATCGTTTTACGTTTACGCAGCTGTCGTTACATCGAAAGTAAAAGGAACGCGCACAGAATCATCAATTCGCACATTTCTTTGCCTTTTATTTCTCCTGTTAAGAAAAAAGACAAAAGAAAGAAACATTAAGAAATTCACACAATTCAATCAGGAAAAAAAAATATAATTACCTCACTAGCGTCAAGCGATGTTTACTGCAACAACTGCAACGGTACAAAAAATGTCGCCTGCCAACGAGTCACAATCACTTTGCGACGGTCACAATCACCATCGCCGTTGGATCGAATTTATTCCAAACTGGGTATAAATTCGTCAAGCGTTGAAACCGATTTTTTGTTTCTTTTCTTTGTAATTAGATGGCACTCATAATAATATTATTTTTTTGGCGTCGATCTGTTTTCCTAATGACTTTAATTAGCGGTGTCTCGTCGTTCAATTTGACCGAAAAATCGACTGCGAAATTTACGAAATTTGCGAAATTTGGCCGCAGAAAAACGGGACAAACAATAAAAAGTAATCGCATCGAAGACTGGTTTCGCCCCTCAAAAACGTTCCACTAAAATGCTTTCGATTTTGCAAGTGATTTGAATTATATAACAAAATAAATAGAGATATCATATTATATGTCAATAGAAACCACATACTCTATGCTACAAGCACCACACTCTACGTTAATCTACTCTACGTTACTCTGTTACTCTTCTGCTAATCTCAATGATATCAAACTATGTATTTCCATGCAGTTTATAGTCAACTTTTCACTTTCATTTCATCCGGCAGCAAAGAAAATTCAGCAACAACAACGACGACGACGACGACGGCGACTACTTCCTGATAAGTGGGTTTAAACTGGACCAAAATGTTGCCAGTGGGGCGTTGTGTGTATTTAGACGAATATGTTAGTGTGTGTGTTGCTGTTCCTGTTGAATTATGACTCAGATCGGGTCGACAAGGAACTCGCTTTAGACTCAAGCCCCCCCACAGACGTAATACTCAAGTGAGCATGCTCCAAAAGTGTGCCGCATTTTGTTTTTGTTTCTGCTTCGTACACAAGCGCATTTGAACCCGTTTGACGCGTCGTCGGCACCACGGTCGCTGCTGCAACATCCACCGAAACGGCTACCGATTAAAAACAAATCGCGTCAACGGCAGGATTTCTTAACATTCATTCGCAACATGTTGATGCTCGTAAGTATGTTAAAATCCAATGTTGCAAAAAAAAAAGAGTTGTACAACTGAAAACTAAGAAACCAAAAAAATATAAATAAAAGTGCGATATAAAATATTACAAACACCTGCTAAATACGAAAAATTGCTACTCACTTAAATGATAATTCGTTTATAAGATATTTCCCGATAATTTTTGAAGAATTCGAAGAATCATTGGAATTCTTTTCCGTCTATCGAGTGTTCAGATGAAGTTATGTAATAAATCAAACCATGACTTGATTGAGGAAAAAATACTATTAAAATGGGTTTTCCAAATACTTGGCTTGGCTTGATTTGGTTTGACTTGAGTTGAGTTATGGTCCGTAAAGTCAGTTAACTAAAATTAGCCGCTGGCCCAAGTGATTAGTAATTAGCACTAAACACTAAACTAAAATTAGCTACTGAAACTGCGGTAGGTTAAAAAACATTTCCAACAACAAATGTTCAAAATGTTGCCAATGCGCGATTAGAGTTCGATTAGGTTTTAGTAATGATTCGATTATTTTTTCGGTGAACTCAAAAGAATGGCCGATTTACTTCAGTTGGCCTGTCCGAAGAATTTTAGCCCCACAGCAGAATTCTTTCCATTAAAATTTCTACCATAATTAAAAGCAATTAAAATTATTTACACAATATAAAAATATTTAAATCAAAAATCTTGTCTCTAAGTTGATATCTATGGTGTATTTTATAATCTCTATTGCGTTTATTACCCTGAATATTTAGTTATTTGAACTTTGGCCATATTAATATATTTGTCAGGAACCTTTTTTAATCACAATCGGAACATACGTAAAACCAGATAGAGTGCCACTGTAAATAACGGAAGGAAGAAGACAGCTATTTGTCATTTCGGCGTATGTCTGCATGGTGCTTGTCACGGTTATCATATACAAGTGCTGACTGTACGAGTGCCAGAGATTTAAAAACCCGATTAAGATGCGTTGTGATTATTTAAATGCAATTTTTCCGGATATTTTGTCAGTTTTTTTTTTGTTCCCCAACTTTTTGAACATTTGTTTGGTGTGTGCTTTTGCTGGTTCACTTTTTGTTTCCTTTATTTTGTTTTTTTTTTTTAAATATTTTTCAATATTTTCATTTCTATTTGTCGGTTATTTTTTGTTTAGTTTTTAAATATTTTTGTCATTGTTTAGTTTTCTTTTTGGCAAAGTTAAGTTTCGTGTAAAATGGATTGTATTGTTAATTTTTTTATTGCAGTTTTTCGGCACCAAGTTTTGTTGCCCTTTACGATCGAATTAGTTACAATAAAGCGACAACGTCGTCAGCGACAATCATGGAAATCTTTGTAAATAATAACGGTTGACTGGTGAAGGCGGAGGAGGGGAGCTTAGAAGCGGGAGGACGATGAAGAGGAGGAGGTTACAATTGGAGCAGGTGATGCAACACCAAAACCGATGCCAATCGCTAAAATGTTTCGTTTACTTTTTCACTTACTTCGCTTTTGGCGATGAATTATTTGTTTGTGAAGCCGCCGCTGCTGATTCTTCGATAGATTTTTTATTGTATTATTTATGGTTTTTGTTTTTTATTTTTTTAGTTGTAATGAAATGTGGCAGAAAAGATTACTCAAGAGTTGAAGAATTTATTATTTAGTGTATTGTATTATATTATATATTATTATTCGAATACTAAACTTTTACTTCGATAACATTAAAAAATCTTATTTAAATAATTTCACATGCAACGTTTGTTGATGTTGCTTTCACGTTTCTTGTTTTGTAGAAAAGTGTTGCCGTGTTAAGAGTTTTCATAACAATGCTACCGACGATTGTACCATGTAATCTACGTAAGTAAGTAAACATGCACAATTTAAAGCCTGCTTTCAAAAATATGGTTTATTTAAAGTTAATGTATTAAGAATGGTCTATTAATTACAATTATGATTAATAATTTGTCTTATTTTTAGTTAATTCAGCACTGAAAGGATTAAAATTCACAACACATTTTAATGCTTATACACAATTCACAATAATAACAGCGTATATATACCATGTATTCAATCTTTACTGTTAAAAACTATTGTGAATTTTAGTCCTTTCAATTCGATTTCGTGTTTTAATACTAATTAATAAACTTTCTTAATATATTATTATTATATTTACGACTATTTATTATTTTTCTTTATTAATCTTTATTTAAAGCTTTTTTGTTTTTGATTCTATTCCATAAACTAACCCGCATTTATTCACATTAATTTTTGTTCTTGTTTCTATTCTATTCTAGTCTTTATTTTTATTTTTTTTTTTTTGTTGCTGCCGAGCTTCTTTAGAATTCGTTTTTATTTCGATTCACATTTAAGACCTGTAATTAAATTTGATTCCAAAGAATTTAAAACAAATTAAATAAGATGAGGAGCGAACAAAATTCACTGGAAATTAATAAGGAAGTAAAAATACAGCAAAAAAAGACATCCTTTTAAATAAATTGATTACTTTCAGAGACGTCGTTAGGAAAAAAATGAAGGATCGTCGTTAGGAAAAATGAAACAATAAGAAACTCAGAAAATATTTGAATTTTTTATGAAATATTTTGAAGATGAAGAAGATGAAGCTGTATAAAAGCATTGATCCAATTATGCGTAATTTTCATAACACTTTCAAATGTTTTAACATTTTTTCTTCTCTTTTATAAAAAAATTCAAAATAATTACTTCAAATTAAAGTCCACACCTAGTTAACAATCCTAAGCTATCTCTTCAAAGGCACTCCAGATTTAATAACGAACGCTGACCAAATTAGACGCCAACACGCGTGACAAGCGTGTTAACTGTCGTGTGTGTGTCACCTGAGTAACTCAGAATTGGGGCCACTTCTGTGAATGCAGGCAAGTCTTACAACTCTGAGTGCCTCTGACGATGGTTCCAATATTATTATAGAAACATCTACGCATGATCATTTGGATGTCATTAACTCCAAGACGATAGAAGTTCAACTGGTTCAAGCGGCAAAAATAATAATCTGCAACACTTACGTTACTGTATTCAGTTGTTTCATCTTCTTTATCTGTTGTTTTTTTCTCACTTATAATATAATTTTTTTATAGTATAATTAAGAATCTTGTTTTACCGCCTCTTCTTGCTTTCTTCCTTTCTTTCTGCAAATTAAAACGGTTCTTTAGTTACTTTCAGCTCAGTTTTTAATGATTGTTCATCTTAACCCTTGCATAACCCGTTAGAAAGAAGAGTCACTCATGGACTCATCCGGTTGTACAATTTAATCACAATAACGACTTTTTTAATGACTTCACCACGAAATCAGGTCACATTTTCGATTTATTATTGCTTTAATTCTTTAAGTAGAATTTAAGAATAGAATTCAGGCAAAAATATAGTTAGAATTCATTATTATGTTTAGTAATAAGTGTCGAGAGTAAAGAAGAAGTCAGAGAAGGGTTAATTGTTCAGGTAATATAAGGGTCAATCACTCCTTCTGTGTCTCTCTTTTTCTATCTCTCGGCGCCTCTGATCAAAGTGGAAGTCACTGAAGTGGAATCGCGGTGTTGCTTCAATTAATTCAATGCTTTTTTTCTATTCTAGGTTCCTGAACTAACTGCTTTCATACATTAATTTTATTCTTGTTGTTTTAATGGTTTGCTATTATTATCATTGTTGTTGTTTCTATAATCATTGTTCCTGTAATGTGTTTGGTTTCATTGAAAAGCACGGCGCGAAAAACGCAAGAAGAAGAGTTTTTGTGTGAACTCATTAAAATTAAAAATTGCGTTAATTATAAAAATAATGAACGTGACTCAGCAAAAGAAAAAATTACTAAGATTTTTAGGAAAGATAGGAAAAAAGGGTACATAATTTTCACGAAAAGACTTTCGTCTCACGAATTTTAATTTGCGATCTAAAATCGGATCGCAAAATCTTACAGATTTTCATGAACTTCCTGTCCCTTGAAACATTGGTAAGTATTTTTGTAAAATAAGCCCTAAATAACGAGAACCGTCTTAATAACGTCCTGCTAAAATAACGTTTAATTTAAATCATCATCATTATTATTACAATTATCGAGGCTGGGTGACGATGTTAATCATTATTTTAGAACATTTCACAGAGAGAGATTATAATCTCTCCAAAAACAAAAAATCTCGCTAATGAGTCGATTTAATGAGTCGCTTAATGAGTCACGTTGGAGTGATGGGAATCGTGGCGATACAAGAGCCGATAGACACAAAAATACACACACACGCATACGATTATATTGTATTTTGTTCAATCAGATGGTGAATTTTGATGGATAGATGGTGGTGAATTCTAGTGGATGGTAGAAGGTGGGTAAACGCAGCCCAAACACCCAGAAAACAACCAACAAACACCTGAGAGATTCCACAAACACACACACTTCACGCGCTGTTTTGTCTCACTTCAGTTTATTATAGATTTAAATACTATAGAAAAATAATAATAATAATAATAATAAGTATATCTATCTAACTAACTAACTAACGCGAAAAAAGCCTGAAAGCGAATAAACCAACAACTAAACATTATACAGAAATAACACCAAAAGAAAGAAGAAAGAATAATAAAAGAGTAACAAAGCAACAACAACAAAGCAGGCAGGGGAAACACATAGTAAACAGTGAAGCAAAAAAAAACAAATTAAGTATGTTTTTTCATCTAAGCTCATCGGAACAACTAAATCAGAATTTATTCAGTTACGATTGTTTAGTGAGTGCGGACGACGGAGATGGTGCTGTGAATGGCAACCACTACAACAACAACACCAGCAGGAACAAAACTAAAAAAACGTATAAACTATCTATTAGAAAAAATAGTGGGAAAAATAACAACAATCCGATCGTTTCCTCAAAACATAAAGTGCAACGTATATATTAAATAATGCAAATCAATTTTTTGAACCTTTAGAACATTAAAAAAAAATCTAGAACATTTATTCAACCATTTGTAGAGTCATAAATTGTGTAAAATAAGGTATTTCATATAAATTAACTCAAAATAAATCAAATAAATTATAATAAATTATAAAACAGAGAGAAGTTATTTAAAATAACAAATCGAAAGTATTGTAAAATAATCTTGACAAAAATGCTGATATAAATAATAATAAAATAATGCTAATAAAAGTTATCTACTAAAATAAAATTTGTAACAGAGCAAAAACTAAAAAAATATAATGAGAACCATGAAAACGGGGAAGAAAAAAGAAATAAAAAATGCGGAAAATTCACATCAAGAAAAAAATTAAAAGAAGTTAATTCTTAATAATTAATACATAATAATACGAGTATAATATTTAAATAATAATTAATTTAAACATATTTTTTTATAAAGAAGAACTGATTTTAAAGCCGAAGCTATAATTTAATGAGCTAAAAAGCTCCATATACGTGATTTTTCTAATATTGTTAGACTATACCTACACTTTTGTGGAAGACTGTATAGTATATCAATGGACCATGAGCATATAATAAAAAGCGAAAAAAATTGGCCTAAATACTGCAAACATGAGTGATAACTTAAAGAAGCCAAAATATTAGAGGCAACCGACTGCGACAGTGGTTCGGAACCGTGATTTTGCTAGTAAAATTTTGCAAAATTCATTACTTTTAACTCCGTAAAGAATTCGAATGTTTTTGTTTTTGAAAGAAAGAGAAGATCACTTATTATAATAATAAGGAAATTCCTAGGTTTCGATCCACAACATGTCCATAATTATAGAGGCCGAAAAGTGTGGAAATATTGATTAATTTGCTATGATCACGTCTGAAGTGACTGAAATAATGAATAATCTTTTGCAGTTTCCTAAACTTTCACAGACATTTTTGCCAAATCCTATGAAGTCGGATTTTCTAAAAACCTAAGAGAAAAAGAAGAAAGAAAGAACACAGTTCGTTAAACAGCGAACTTGAAGAGTCATGAAAAGAAGATTACTTCGCTAATTTGAATAAATTATCTAAATCTTCAGTATTCGGTTCAAGAGCAATGATTTTTTTAAAACTTTGAACAACAACAACTACACAATTTAACACAACTTCACCTTTTTTTCACCTCATTCGCTGATTCAGCCTATTCGCTGATTTATGATTGTAGTCTTGTTTTAAAAAAAATTGTATTATTGCTCCCTATTTTGTAATTAATTTCTCTTCAGTCAACGTCAGCTATTTTATGCATACTTAATTAACATTAAAAATAAAGACGATGCGAAACAAAAGCTAAATTAAGCCGCCGTGGAACGACTGTGACTTTTGTCGGTCATTAATCAAGGTTCCTTAATTCTGAACAAAAAATAGGAGAAAAAACAGAAACAAAAAACAGAAAAATTGAAGTAAAAAATTCTGCAAAGTTTATAGTTTAAAACTATGAAAATTTAAACGACCCTTTTTTATGGCTTTTAAAGTCTTCAAATCTTTAAACTCATATATTTTTTCATTAGAAAAGACAAGTTTTCGATTGTGAAGAGGTTGTAATAACAACAACAACGTCAAAAATAACAACAACAACATCAAAAATAACAACAACAACATCGAAAACATAACATTTCGCGAAGTTGAACATTTTACACCAGATTCTGCTTCGATTGAGGCAATGCTTAGGTACTTCTTGCTGTTGGTTTGTTACTAATTCTACTTGATTTGGTGTTCATCTTTAAATAGTGAAATTTTGTTATATTAATGCAAAGTACAAATCGACGAATACAACAACAAAAATTGGTGAGAAAGAAAGAGGAACAGAAAACAAAACGAAAGGCCTAAAGTAATTCATTGAAGCTGGTAGAAAAGTCGTGAAAGCGGAAGCTTTAAAGGAGGTCCGACGGATCTTTGCGTCGGTGTGATTCTTCAGTCTCATCGCGAATTTTGTTTAAAGTGGAAGATTTTCAGAAAGTTAAAAACTTATAATAAATCTTAAAAAGTGCTTAAAAGTGCAAAAGCAACAACATATAAAATATGTGAATAAAAAGCAACTAAAATTACAGAAGAGAAGAGAAAAAGAAGCATTTAATCATCAATCACATTGAAGAAGAAATTGAAATTAAATAATTGATAAAAAATTACAAATAAAAACGATTTAAAGCTAATGAACTCAAATGAAAAAGAAATTATTTAAAAATTTTTATATGAAACTTAGAAACTATTTTAAAGTTGTTTTAGTTTAATAACATTTGCGAACTCATTGATGAAGAAAGAGAGTTTATTTTGAAATCAAATAAAAAGCATTGCAGTAATTTTGAAAAATGTTCGACTTTAGAGAAGTTTTTAAGATATCCCTGTTGATTTCCGGTATTTTGCTAATCTTTCCCACTGCACTGAATGGATTCACGGTGGACAATCATCTGGTGTCAGCAAGAAATGGTGAGTTATGAAAAACGTATTGGAGCAAAAAGAATGAAATCAAATCCTGTCAATCAGCGTCTTTACTTCCCCTAAAAAAAGATTCTATTTATTCTCTTCACCATTTTTTTTCCTTGAATAATATAATGAAACCATGATACTAAACCATTCTTTAATAAACTCAACTTGAATTGCAAAAATTCAGACCAAACATAACCGAATTGTTAAAACATGACATTTTAACACATATTTTAACCGCGTTTTAAATATAATACATTCATTAATTTTTTCCACATATTGTCAGCTCATAAAACTGACACAAGCTTAACCTTGTACAGAGGTACCTGTGATATTCCTGGCAACCAACCCCTTTCGTAGTTCGACCTTTTTGAATAATTCATGAGCATTTGTTACAAAATCCGATACAGAAATCAACAACAACAAAAACACCAAAGATACACAAAACATATACTTAAAAATAACAATAAAAATAAATAATAACCATAAAAATATACTACATGAAACTAAAAAATATAAAAACAGAAAAATTTTAAAATAGGTACAAATGAAAATAAACTGCAGCCAAAACAATAAATAAATAAATAAATTATTCTTTGAATGGAAAATTAAACAAATGGTAAAAAAAGAAGTTCGGATTTATTATTGTTATCATATTTACAATAAGTTTCGTACATTTTAATTACATTTGGATCAAAGCTGAAAGAGAGGTCTTATTTACGTGTACTTTCAATGGCCAGATTTCGGTGGGGCAAAACTAACCTACCGTACAGTCAGGCAGTCAGTCAGACAGTCCATCAGTAGGTTGGTCAGACATACAAACAAACATAGGTACGTCCAAAGCTGCTTACCAAAAAATGTTGTTATAACATCAAATGGTCAGAATTTTATCATTGTAGAACATCACTGTTATGTTATGCGTGACATTGAGATTTGTGCCGATTTGAATATAAAACGCAAAAAACTCATTAAATGCACCCTGTTTTGGGTACAATACAGGTGCAGTACCATCGGCGGCTGGTGATTGATCGCTGGTTTAGCGAAACTAAAAAGTAAACAGAAGAGTTGAAAATTTCTCGCCCAGAATCTTGCGACACATCATGTAATCGATTTCGTCAGCATCTCATCGGCCAACCCACTTTATTTGTTAATTTCTCTCAAACTATTGTGCAAAATTGATTGCACAATACTTGTAAATGAATAATCGTTCAATTGTTTAATTAATCCACCTTCCATTTCGATTTCAGATTGCTTCGAGCGCATCGCTTTGGAGGCCATGCTGCCGATCGAGAAGACTTTTCGCACCGAAGACACCAACGCACTGAAGATGTGCAAAGACAAATGCACTCAAGCGGGCGAGAGATGTCAATCCATTTCATTTGGGTGGGTCACAGCACAGCCAGGCATCAAGCATGTCATCTCTGTCTGTTTGACTTAAATGGCTTTGTAATAATTTGCTTTCCTTGTCATTCTCTTGCAGGGTGCATCGACGCGGAAACGGCACCTGTCAGTTGTCCACGGAAAAGTTCGCCGCTTCGAATGGACGACCCCGTGGCGTCATTTTCGATCCGGACTTTGATCTGTATGCCCGCAAAACGAATTGTTTCGATTTAAATGACAACACGATTGCTCAACAGGAGGGTGCGGTTGCAGCTGCGGGTGATGCTGCAGTTGCTAGTGAAGGATATGGGGGTGTGGTGGCAACCACTCAGCCCTTGCACGTTCTATCCAATCTTCCCGGTGCGGACCCCACTCTTCTGATTCCAAATCCCTCCATCTCAAGCAGCACAACGCTAAACATGGATCAGTCGCCGCCACCTACACTCGTCTATGGCTCCACGCAGTTTTATGCCGAAAGCCCCCTAACAACTCAAGCTCCCAAAGCAACCGAGGGAGATCGTTTGTTATTCTCGCATGATATCACTCCGCTGTACAAGTACCCGATGCTGTACGAGCAAAATTATCCGGCGCCCAATGAGGAGGTTTATATTCCCGGAGGTTACGCATCCAATGTGCCCGAAGTTGAGGGGCACTATAGACCTGGCCAACCGTTGGACGATAGCGCACGACCAAGTGGACCGCCGCGACCTATATTCGGCATGGGCTACGGAAATGGCTACAGTTATGGCAAGCCAGAGCGATACAGACCTGCGGAGTCGCGTCCCCATGAACATGAACAAAGCAGCACGGTTTTCGGTTCTCTGCCAGATCAGCGACCGACAGCTGATCGAGATTATGCATCAGTGCCGGGTTACTACACCAGTGATCGAGCTGAAAGTCCAGAGCGACCGGATCGCCTCAATCGACCAGGTTATCCTAATCGACCAGAGCAAACAGAACGACCAGATCGACCTGAACAGGATCGACCCATAGGATCTAACAACATGCCTCCAAATAGACCGGGGTACGGTCAAATATCTCCAACGTATTACCCGAGGCCGGAATATGTACCGAGCACCATGACTCATGCTCCAGCTGATGGACGACCTACTGATGTATTGCCTACGATGGGAAACCGGCCACCAATCGACTACACAAATCGTCCAGATCCACCGCAACAGAATTACGGCCCCCAGAGCAGTACGTCACGTCCACCCGGTAGCCGGCCAGGTACCATGACCCAAGTGAATGAATCAAACCGCTATGATTACGTCCGCCGAAACGGAACCGGAGTTCGACCCATGACCACGAGCTACAATGACGACAAAACCATCGCAATCTTCTTCAACCCTGAGGATTATCAGCAGAACAAGAGTGAGTTTAACAAGTGACAGGTTCTTTCTGTTGAGAAGTTTTTTATTAAGTTTTGTTTTTTAAAATTTGCAGGACGTCCCGGCGGACATCATGACCGTAATCGGGTTGGTTATCCCATGGATGCTATGAAAGGTATGGTTTTTTGAAATTCTTATTTTAAAGGAAGATCGAGAAGGTTGGGAAAACTGTTAACTCGCTTGCTAATTTATTCTCACCGAATCATTTGCATGAGATTGTAATTAATTGTCTATGTGTTGTTTGTAACTGAAACCTAATCATTTCATCGTTTGATTCCTTAAATTTACATGTAATCATTATCACTCAGCAGTTGATTATTACCACGAACTTTACTAATTTTTTATAAAACTCTTTCTTTTTATTTAAGAAGAATAAAAGTTTGGAGTAAACATAAAGTTATGGAGTACAGAACATAAAATCTCTCAATATTTGACACAATATCTGAAACTTTACTAAACGTCATAAATAACTGAACCCAATAATAATACTAATAATAATAATTGAAAATAAATAAAATTATGAAAGTCATCTGAATTAATGCAGTACATAAAAATAAAAACTGTTGCAAAGCACGTGCTTATTTCATGCCAAAAACGTAGTTGGTTTATGTTACGTCACTGAATTGCCATCAGTTTTATACGCATAGAAAAAACGTAAACAATCGCAAGAAACGTAATTGTTTTATAATTTAGTTTAAGCCATCTGAATTGAGATCTGAATTGTGTTGGTCATCTAAATTGAAAGCGCGAAGTTACGTCATCGTTGTCACTGAAGTCACTGAACTGACCTACATTTAAAGAGTTGATTTTGTTTTAAAGAGCTTTTAGTGAGTATCGTTTAGTGTGATATAAAAATACGATAAATACTCGTATTGTATAAAAAACAACTAAACATATTCTCTTTAGTGTTAAATAATAGAACATTTAATTAACCTTTCTTTACCAAGTTCAAGATTTTAACTAATTCAAATTTAATATAGAATTGTTTAAGAACTTTTTAAGAATTTTCCCCAAAATTAATCTTCCCCTAATTAATTAATTAGCAGCTAAGTACAGCGATTACAGTTTCCATCGTGAAGCAGAAGAACTTCAAAAAGAACTCTGATACTTTAGACTGCCAAACAAACCGACAAACAGACATCTGATATGACATTGAGATCTTTATATAGTTTATTGTTTATTTCTGTGAATTGCAGTCATTCATTAATTAATCACTGTCACAATATTTTTGTAAAACATTCCAGTTGAGAACATTTCAACAAAAATTTTGCTGTGTCAATCGGTTGGTTGGACTGAATTTTAGTAATATTTCGGTGTTTTATTTTTATGGTCTGCGGTTGAGTATAGCATCTCAACTGTGACGATGATGATCACACTTAATTACACACACATACACACACAAATACTGACATAAGCTGACATATTGTGTATGTATTTGTTTTGAAACGACAAAAATAATGCTTTTAGAATCTGTCTGTACTAATAATTCTTAAATTTAATTATTCTCACATACTATGCAGACAGTTAATTAACTTAATATTAATATGTCAATTAATATAAAATTAGAAAAGGAAGTTCGTTGCAACCAAAAACTGTTTATAATGATGATAATGATAATAATTCTGTTATTATTTATAGCCAGAAATCTTTTATGGCCATTTTGATGACCTTAAAACTAAGCATAAATCTTAGAATGTAGAAAAGCAACCGAACGGAGACAAAAATAAATCATTTAACTAACAACTATATTAAGCCACTTGGAAAATGCTGAACAAAACCTACAAAAGACTTAAGAAGCGAACGTGACTTTTAAACAAACCATCGATAAATCCAGACACACATGCAATCAAGTCAACATTTTTTTTTCGGTCGGTTTTATTATAGTTAGCGGATTCCTTTTAAACATTTTAAATCATTTTAAATTTTTTTCAACATTTCAAATTTTTAATGTCAAAATTAATGCTCTATTTACACACCTAAATTCTTAAGATTAAAGTATTTAAAATGTAATTTTGACGGGTGTTTTTTGTGTGTGTGTGCTGTGGATGATGATGAAACCATCAGAAGCGACAAAAAAATTACAAACAGTCTCCCTGCCTTGAAAATGCTGTAGCTGTAGAGGTCCAAAGAAGAAATAACAACAACAACATCCACAACAACTCCAACTAAACAGCGATTCACGTAGCAATGACTTAGAATTTTTCAGTAAATTGCATTGTATGCAAATCTTAACACAAAGACAGACATATATACATATTGTATATATAAACATAACATAAGATACAGACACAAAGACTTCCATATACTGAGATAGATAAAAATAGAGAGTTAGATAGGGTATCTTTTAAGTATTGAGATGTAAAAAAAACTGTATTGGTTACCATAAAGTCTTGTAGACGTCTTTTTTAAACTTCTTCTCAAATCGCCTGCTTCTTCTCCAACCGTCTTCTTCTTCTCCAACCGTCTTCTTCTTCCTTTCCAAGCATCTTCCTCATTCTCATCGTCCATAAACTACGCTGACTCGTGTTGAGCATCTGAACTGTTGAGCTGCTGCTGCGCTGGTCTTCAAGATGCACTTTAAACTGTTCTTGAACAGTAAACGGATGTGGTTTTCAAAGTTGATGGTGTTCTTCTCCCCATCCCACTTCTTTTCCTCTGCCTTTTGGAGTTCTTTTAATCGGCAGTTCATCAAAAGTGGCCGAGATATTAATGTAGATTGTTGCAGCAATCGACTGAAGAGAGATGAATTATGAATGACGCTGTATAACAGAAGCGCAATAAATGATATGCTGTTGTTGTTGTTGTTGTAGTGTTTCTCTGCGTTTATTATTGTAATAATTCTATTTTTTCAATTGCTCGAACCGCACTGTACTGGAAGCAATATTTAATATCTTATTATGAAAAATCGTGACGTGAAATTAAACCTTCTGTGATACCTTTAAACTTCTTTACGAAGGTTTTAGTCTTAAATCTTCTGATTTGCTGTTTGATTTCTAGTACTAAGAATAGAATATATACATCTACTAATAATCACAATATCTATAAATACTAAATATTCACAACATTCATTTTATGCAAATGTTTTCTCAGCTTTAACGAGGCCAGCATTAAAATCAAAATTAACAAGAAACCTCTTTTTTTGTCAATGTCAAGGTTTTGCTGTGAACTAAAGTGTGAACAATTCCACAAAAGTTTAACGCAACTTTATAACAACCCAGCAACTTTGTATTTTAATTCGAAAAAGTTATTCGTGTTGTTTTTCTTTAGGAAAAAAAATAACTCCGATGAAGTTAACTGAAAATTCTTATGCTTTATACAATATTCAGGCAGACGAAAGACTCAGAAATAGTATACTAAAGAACATGCTTGATTCTGGTTGTTTATTTGTGTATTTTTGAACGATCAACAATTGTTTGGCGCTTTTTTTTACCACTTCTGGCGTGCCTCATTAACCTCTGACAGCTTCCTGCACGTATCTTCATTGTTTGGCCGAAACAACAAGACAGCCAACAAACACATGTAACAAGATACCACAGAATAACTTATGCTGCAAAGAGTTTTACGGGCCTCTTGGGGAAGAAGCTCTGTGTGTGTGTTTATGGAGCTACATACTGGAAAAACTCATAATGTTGGGTACTAAAAAAGTACTAAAATGAAGAAATTAAATTTGAAAACTAAGACTTATGCTTGATATATAAAGAATAGTTACACTAACCGAACCTTAATTAAAAGTCTAAGTGTAAAAATGTTCCCCATGTAATCCATCCATTGAAGGCTACAAAACTCGATGGAGTGTAATGCTCCAAATACAGAAGAATAGAACTGATATTCTTCTGGTAGATTTTCAGTTTGCTATCCTAAGATCGATTTCCCAAAACTTCCTGAGATGAATTCAAAAGCTAAAGTCTCGAAAACTTCTAGAAACAAAGGTTCTAGAAGGTCCATAGAGGGCCTTAAGTTAAGTTCAGTTATTTTCGGTAATTTTTAGGGTGAAGTTCATTTGAAATCTGACATTCTGTTTTATCATTTTACGATCTCACGATTGTTCTTTCAAACTAATCATCGTTCTCTATAAATCATGATACTTTAAAAGAAAATCATGATACCATCTTCCCAAAAAATCAGTCGGGTGTTTTTTATTGCAGTCTCTGCCAAAAAGCGGATCACACAAATTTAAACAAAAAAAAAAGAACAGCAAAAAATTTATGTACGAAAACACTTTCAACCGCAACGAAGCTCAGGCCATCATTAGAAGAATTTCCCATTCAGAAACATACATATGTATGTGTACCTTTTTTCATTCATTTAGATCCCAGCTTAAAAATGTTAGCTCAAAATATAAAACCAACAAACGCACGCCGCAGAGCGTTCAGTTGCCGAGCATTTTTCAAATTAGTAGCAGGTGGTGGAGCTCATCTCGAATAGCGATGAGAAGTTAACAACTTAGACGCGCACAGGGACCGATCAGAAGCAGTCGATCCACCCAGAAAGTGACACAAGTGAATCGGATTACAAATCGAACTCAAGCGAACGATCGGAAGTGTTCGGAAAATAGAACTCTTGTGCGCACGCGTACTCTCGTAACTCTTTCGTGAAACGTTAATAAATTAAAAAGGATAACGGAAACGACACGCAGCCTGCTTCTCCTCTAATATCGTGGTTGTTTTTGGTTTTCAACTCGGCCGTATTTGTAACTTTTAGTGTTTTGTTCTCCTTTTCGTCCCCACAATCAAACAATTGTCCCAAAATGAATGTCGCTAAAGAGCGCGTGTTGACGTAATAATTGTGTAAAATAATTTCACGGTTGATAATTTGATGAAGAAGCCTTTGTTAACCATCGAACGCGCAGTGGAACTCTTGACGGGCTCATATGTATCTATGTTGTGAGCACTGCACTCAATTGGTCATAATTTGTTGTTGGAGGCCCAATTAGCCCAGTTTAAAAACGCGTTGCGTGCTGCTAACGCAGTGTATGACATCAAAATGTGGCATCATTCGTTGCTGAGCATCGTCATCATCACCATTCTGTTTGTTCATTTTCCCCCGTCAATTACGCTGGCACACGAATCACACGAAATCTCCAGCACCATCATCATAGTTGAGGATGCTAAAGGTAGGCTGAAGATGTAAACGGAAAGAAGAAACAATCGTGGAGGTGAAAAATCATTCAAGATCAATGTTATTGTATGTACAGATATAGAATTCGGAATTCTCAAAGGATCGAAGGGGCATAATTTTTATTCTATCTGCTTTTTTAATTAACGAAATTTAATACAGGATTATAATTTTGTGGATTCTTTTACTTTCTTAAAATCCTTTAAATCGTTTCAACCTCAGCGGTATTTTATGATATTGGACATTGCACTGTGGGTTATAGTAAAGTCTTCAGTTATTTACCTTTCATATTTGAACTTTATATCTCCCCAAAGTCCTGTCCCTCTCTTTCCTTACTCTTCTACAATTTTGTTATTTTACAACTTCGATTCCTCGTTGTTGTAATAGTTTCGTGACATCCCCCTCTGTCGTTTCTTCTGTGAAATATTACACCTTTTCTAACAGCCAGCTTTCCATTGCAGCCTGCTTTCGCCGTGTCCTGGCAGGCAAACGTATTGCTCCACATTGGGTGCGACGCACCATCGCCTGTGAACGCGTCGAAGAATGTATGCGCGAGTGCGGCAATGAAAAGCGCTTCTCATGTGAAGGTTTCAACTATCGACTCGATCCTTCAGGGCACGGTCAAGGAGACTGCGAGTTAATAGAAATACCTTTAGCACAAATGGATCTTTATTCTAGCCCCCACCAACGCGACTCGAATTTACTCCGACATCCCGACTACGATTACTACGAACGGGATCGTAACGCGCCGTCGAGTTGCCGGCGCAACGTCTGCAAGGATTGTTCGAAGGCTCCTATTTCAAGTCCACCCTTGCATTTCAAGCCCAGCGGTTGGGGAGACAAAGCTTCGCATGAAGAACACTATTATTCCTCACAGCCGCCGAGTGGAAGCAGCTACAGTGGCGACCCTCACCGCTATTCACGACCCAGTGATACAGCTATTGATCACTACCGGCCGCTTGTGCGACCTCCCCCACCTGTAACATATATTCATCGCCCTTCAAGTTCCGATTATCATCACAACTCTTACGAGATTTCATCACATGGATCCAGTTACTTCGAACATACTGCACCGAGCAGCTACGGAGGTAGCAGCAGCGGTGGGTCGGGACCAATAGATCGCTATGACTTCATACGACCAGATGAGCATCGCTATCGCCCAAGTCGTCCCGATCGATGGGAATCTATTCCCAGTAGCACTGGCTACGATAGTGGTTACCACCCACGACCAGAACCAGATCGTATTGACAAATACCGTCCCCCCTACCACCCTGGCCCCGACTACTCGCCCTACAGACCCAATTCACATTTTGATGGCCCAACGGGACCCAGCTCTTCCTACCATTCCGGGCCATCGCCTCCAGCTTCTCATAATTACCTCGATCGTGGTGGCCCGCCTCCTCCTCAAAGTTCTAACAAATTTGTACCTTATTTGGTGGGTGTTGAAACAGATTGGGGCAGTTATGGTGGCGGCTATGGTGGCAATTACAACAAGCAGTCCTCGTACTGGGGACTCAATGATTATCGGCCTCAGAAGGATCCTCAAGGCTTTAATTATTTGGAGTTAGGTGGGTCACAGAAGAAGCCGCCACATGATTCGAATTCCGTGAGTTACGGCGGCTCCAGTCACGGTAGTTATGATTCGAATAGGGACAGACACGATTACCGGCACCAGTGGACAAGACGTCCGGGACCCGATGGTATGAGCAGCAGTATTTTTACAAGGATCAGAAAAATCCTAATCTTTTGTTCTTACAGAATGTTCGGCGAAAACTAGTGAGGGTTTCCGTTTGCACAAAACTGTGGTGAAGCACAGTTCCTCTGTGCCCACTTTGACTGAGTGTGAGCGTTTGTGTTCCGGACAGGACGGCTTCGAATGCCACACCTACAGTTACAGATACAGTCCAATGGGCAGAGACAATTGCATGCTGTGTGATCGTCCCGTTAATAACCTGGACTATTACGTAGACATCGAGCCCGATCGTGACTACGACATTTACTCAATGGCTGACGATTTGGATGTCTGCAAGAAACCTGCACGCATTGACGCACCTGGTTCGACCACCGCACTTTCCGATCCGAGGAATGCACGTTAGTAGTTTCACTTGTAGTTCAAGTATTAAAGTTATCGAGGTTGAACTTTTTTCGGCAGAATGTTTCTTCCGCGCCATCGATACAACACGATTCTTTAAGTCGATCGTACGAGACTCCCTGACTGTCCGCTCCGTTGGGGAGTGCGAATTGGAATGCATTAAATCCACCAAGTTTACCTGCCGTGCGTTCGCCTTCCGTTACGGTAAGCAACGCAATTCGGGCATCATTGACAACTGTCAACTCAGTGACTGGCCAGTTCGTGACATGGACAAAGAACGTCATCTTATACTGGACACAGCTTTCGATGTGTTCGAGCGCGCCAGTTACGGACACGGTTGTGAAATACAACCAATCGTAGATGAGAAACACAAGAAATGTTAGTATTAAATTAGAGAGAAGAAAGATGTTAAGGAGATGCATAAGTTCTTTCCAATTACCATCTGCATGCTAACAAAATTCTATTTATCAATTCAGCCGTGTGCTACCTTGGTTATGGAGCGCCCGCAAAATTGCTTTCAGCAGCCATTAAGAAGGTGGTTTCAGTGGCGTCAGTGCGGGACTGCAAAAAAGAATGCGTACGCTTCCGTGAGACGACACAATTTAAATGCTACTCATTCAGTTTTGGGTAAGTTGCACAACTCGCAGTTGGGTAGACGTGGCCTTCATTGTTCCTCATTGTTTTCAGTACCCATGCAACATCGTACAACTGTGAGATGTCAGATCTCGATCAAACGGAACTCAAGTTAGATGTCCATTATACCCATACTAATGAACGCGACTACTGGCTCTTTGCCTGGAATCCCTTCGACTGGACCTGTCGCGATAAAGTGAACACTATCGGAGGTACGCGTGTGAACAACGACCGCCGCATGGATATCTTCCGCGAACCTGGTAAACTAAAAGTTTTAACCTGTTGCACATCCGCACTGGTGTAAATATTGCGTGTAACTCATATTGGTTCACTCCAGGACAGACAAACTGTGTTGGTTTTAAGTTTCTTAAATGTTGGTTTAAGTCTTTAGAAATCTTAGAAATCTGTATATAAGTATCGAAATCATAGGTACATAGGTAAATGTAAATAACAGTACTTGACTTTCCTAACAACCCGCTCTAACCGCCTCGATTCCAACCGTTTGCTTTCTACCAAGTTGTTTAATTCCGTCTTTATCCACATCTCATAAGGAGATCTAGCCTGGCGTCACTACACCGTTTCCGGCAAGGCCTGTCGTCGCAGCAGCCCATGCGCCAAGAACCTCATCAGTGGATTTTACTCCTGCGAAACGGATGGCGGTGAAATCGGCTCTTGGGACTACTGCTGCAAATCGGACCACCCCTGCGGATACTCTCAGGGGTTCGATTATCCATGGTAACACTTTCTTTGCAATCAGTTTCTTCAACACTTGTAACACTGATCGTTTTTCTATTCTCATTCAGGTGTTTTGTGGGCGATGAACCAGATCAGTGGCGAAAGTGCAGCGATCGTTATTATCCTGGAAATCAGACGCAAACAACTTCTAGCGCTGATTTAACGCCTTCTAAAGAAGATAAGAAAAAGCATATTCAGTCACCATCTGAGAGTTCAAGCAGCGCCGAATATCAACGTCCTCCTCGTCCTGGTGGACTACAGAGCTTAAGCGACTTCGCTGCAGCACGTCTGTGGCCTGTAACTTATCTTTACAGTGAGGGTCCACCAAACTCAACTGAATTTAGCAACTTTGTCGATTGCAATAAGGAAAATTGTTAGAGTAGATTAAGTTCTCGAGAATGAATCAAGTAACTTAGGATGGGTACTAAACCAGTTTCAGGAAAAATTCATCCCGATATGGGCTGAAATGGGAAAGTGTGATTAGGATTTGAAAATCGATTTCAAAATTACAAGTACTTTAGTATTATTTATTTATTACGTAAGAAAAATAAGAATTATTATTAAGTAAGAATTAATACAATATATGTATATGTAATTTTTGAATTAATGAGTATTATATGAGTATATAATGAGTAAAGTAAATTATTATCTAAAATTAGAACTAAAAGTATAGTAATATTATTTAAACGTTGTGTTGTATTTCAACCATTATAGATTAAACATCTGTAAAGGATGTGAAGAAATTCTGCAAATATATAATATAAAGATTTCAATTTGTAGGGATGATTCTATCAGAAACAAATAAATTCCACTCTCAATTTTTATAGAAACTCCAGTTATTATGTATAGTTTTAAATATTATGAATAAATAAAAAATTGAATAAAATTAAAGTGAAGGAAATGATAATGAGTGAAAAACCTATAACCTTCTTTCAGTGTAGCTTATTACAGAATAGCGCCATCTGGACGTCGTAGATAGCTGATTTGATAATCAGCTGTTAAGTTGTTGCACTCGATTGAATAACAAATAATTGGACAGTTTTTATTCTATTAATTATGAATAAAAAAGTACTCACTCGTTTTATTACTGTATCCAGCATTGCTGCTGGTGCTTTTTATTTTGGAACGGTCATCGAACGTCGGCGGGTGCTAACGAATTTCGAAACTACAGCCGCATGCGATGGATATCTTTTTTCGAAGGAGGATCGGCTTTGGAAAGACGTAAGTTTGTACATTCTTTTTTCAGAGGTATTAACTTTTTATATCAAATGAACAGATCGAAAAGAAACCAGCTTTGCCCATCTTCGGTACAGTTTCCGCCGCTGTTCCCGCACCTGTAGGCGATGTCAATTTGACCGCTACTCCTAGCCGTGTTTCGCAAATAATGAAGTATGGCTTTCCCAGTCTCGATAACGTGCGTTCCTTCTCCGATTATGTTCTCTCTTACAATCGCCGAAATCGTGTACCAAACTGGGTTTTTGAACATTTAACCGCTGAGAGCGTGGCGAAGAATGAAGAAGTCGACCGTGCCAGATGCGATTTCCGCGCCGATGAAAGTATTCATCCCTACTTCCGTTCAGAGAACACCGACTACCGACGCTCGGGATTTGATCGTGGGCACATGGCTGCAGCTGCAAATCATCGCCGCCATCAGAAGCATTGCGACGACACATTCTACCTCAGTAACATGGCTCCTCAAGTTGGGCAGGGTTTCAATAGAGACGCATGGAATCGTCTTGAAACCTACGTTCGCAAACTAACCGGAATATATCCCAATGTGTATGTGTGCACAGGTCCACTTTATCTGCCGCGCAAGGAAGACGATGGAAAAATGTACGTAAAGTATCAGGTGATTGGTGCAAACACGGTTGCGGTACCCACTCATTTCTATAAGGTGGTCATTGGTGAGACAACCGATCGACGGCTGGAAATGGAGTCATACGTGATGCCCAATCAGGCGATCAGTGATGATACTCCTCTGGAAGTGTTTCGAGTACCTCCAGAGACGATTGAGCGCGCAGCCGGCCTCCTATTCTTCGATAAAATTAATCGCAAACAGTTAGCGAAAATTAACGGCAGAAAGGTGTAAGAAGGGTATGATTGATCGTCATATACAGAGCCATCAAAATAGTGCAATTTTTGTCCCAAAACAAATGTAATTTTTTAAGTATTTATAATAAATTTATTCAAAGTTAACGTTTGCAATTATGGGCATTTCCATATTCACAAATGTGATATTCATACCTGAAAATACGTCTTCAATATGAAGAAACAGATAGATGCAAATGTTTTGTACCTTGTTTTAATTTTTGGATAGTACTTTAATAGCGCTATATTTAGTGTACAATCTGGGAGCGTCTCAAAGCATGGTCTTAAGATATCAGCAAATAAATAGGTGTAGGAAGAATACGTAAATTCTTACGACTCAAACAACATTTTCGCCTAAAATCCTGCACCGATCCTGATAAAAAAATATGCGTTGAAGGCACATAGTCTACTTTCCTAAAATTTATAGGCTAATTATAAATTTTTCTTAAAAAAGCAATCAAATTATAAAATTTTATTTTCTCCAAAAGTAAAGGTTTTTCGACAAAATTTTATTTACATATATAAAAGGCATTTCAAATTCCTTTATAACGGTACCGATCCTATCCGAATATCTTTAATAGTGCACGAGATATAATTTTTAGAATCACAGTCCGAAAGAGAAGCTAAATAATAGGTCCATTTAATGAACCGCAATAAAATATTCCAACTCTTTTAAAAGTTCTACATTTTCTAGTTACTAAAATAATTATTCACTTAGCACTTTCAAACACTTTCAGCAATAATACTTTGAGCATTTGCAACCATAGTATTTTGATCTGTCTATGCCTTTGTTGTCATTCTTGCAGCTGTCAGTATTATTTGTCAGCCATTTTCTTTATGAAATTTCATTCGTGAGGTTTCATGTTCGAGGGAAACATCACATTATTTTACTAGTTTTCTGATTCCTAGTTTTTATGTTGTGAATATTATTTAAAACTGCATTAAATTGAAAGCAACTCCAATTAAAGTGGAATAAGCAAATAACTAACTGTAATTCGGGGAAAAACAACAGTAAACTAAAACTGGTAATAAGATAATTCCGGTTTGTGGTCGCTTTGCTGTATATACTTTTATTTTATTTATTCTTTTCATTTTTAGTTTTATCAGCATTTTTAATTGATTGCCAACACTATGCCCTGGGCTCCGAGTACAGATTTTGAAAATGAATGTGTTTCCTTTCAGCCAGACCACGATTTTATATATGGTACTCTCAGTGATCCGCCAGAGGATGTTCACTATCCAAGACCGGAAAGTCATTTACGTTTTATCGAAGAGAAGAAGAAAATACACAAGGCACAGAATGAGATAAGTTGCAGCAGTAAAAACTACAAACTAAAAATCATAGCAAAGGTGCAGAAAATCGCTGGTACAAAACCACTTGGAGAGCTACCAAGTGTGGAGGATTGGGATGACGAAACGAATGTGGAGCGTGAGGCGATTGGAATGATGCGCCACTTCGGTTTACAGCCGAGCATAGAGGAAGCTTTAGACGAAAAATGCACTATCGCAACGCATCCACTGACGGAAGAGATGCTTGTCATGCACAATGGAACCAAACGAATGCCGATTTTTTACAATGAAAAGTTTTTTAAGTTGAAATCGCGCGTACCTTTCGAATTTTTGGATGAAGTTACGACAGAAGAACAAAATCAATCAATGGCTTCCCAATCTACAACCGATGAGGACGGACGCTTCACTGATAAATCGAACTCGAAGTCGACGGCAAGTGATAATCACTTCGAAACTCCGGATTGTAGCTCGGTAAAAGTGGACTCTCAACATGATTCAATAGCAGCCGATAACAGCTTTAATACGGCATGCAGCCAAAGTTTTACATCTTCACGTTCCTGGACTCGTAGCAATGAATGTATGAATAACTCGGTTAGTAGTAAAAATTCCAAACCCAGTGTCAATAATGACCAACACCGCAAAAAATGGAATGTTCTGGATGAAGAACCCTATTTCACACCCAAAGAATTATACTTAAAGAATCGTAAACATTGATGTTGAAAAGGCAGACAAGACAAATTCAATATTCCAATACCAATGATTCAAATCAATTCATTTCAATTCAAAAAAAGAATCATGTTATCCCCAGTCATGTCTGCCAAAGCGTTTAAAATAGATCAATTTTTTTAAATCAATTAAGCTATGCTGCAAGTACGAATTACGGCATAGTACTTATCAGTATGTATATATGTATGGGTATCCCAACTCATGGCAAACTTTTAGATCGAAATAAGAAGTTAGCGTACTTTGGGAGTGAAAATACTTTTAGAGAAACTCAAATACATCTTCCAAAAAACACTAATTAAAACCATCGAAGCCATTTTTCAGAATTTTGTTTCAAAAATATTAAAAGCAGTGTTGGATCATTAACCACATAACATGTAGACCGCTAAAAGTCTCCTTTTTTCTGGTCCGCAAGTTTTCTGTAGCCTGGGTTTTCACTCACAAAATTTCTTACACTCATTTTCTTTTGCAATATCATTTACAAAATATTTTTTTCGAAAACCAATCGCATAATTTGTCCAATAATCCAGTATAGAATCTTATATTCTGGCCTTCATTACAAAAATTATATCCTGTATTTCCGCAGGATAAATATTTCATTTCGCACTCTACGTATCGACGTTTTAAGGATAGAATATTTTTTTATATTGAACGATTGAAGAATCCGAGCAGAATTTTCTTGAGAATAGAAAACGCAATAATTAAGTAATTAATAAAACGCATTGAATTGTGCTGCAAACATTAAAAGCATTGTAGATAGATCCACTTCATAATCGTGATTCCCAAAGATTTTTATATAGTCGGTTTTTCACCGCCACAAGTTTACCACTCTACAAATTTCTAAATTTTCGAATGTCTGCTTTAAATATGAGGCTCAATTTGAAATTATATGAAGACTATATTTATATGGTCATGTCCATTAGAAATTTAATTTTAGGTGCTAGCAAAAATTTTACGTTTACTGTATTAAAAGCAATTTGAAATTCATATTTAAATATGTCATTGAATAATAAAGACAAATTATGCAAATGTGCTTCATTATTCATATCTTTTATCTTAGTAAATAAATACCTATTTTAATTGCAAGAAGAACTATTATGTTTCAACAGAGGTTTTTACATTTTTTCGTTTAGGAAATATACATACAATATAATTAAGCCATCATTGGAATTTATAATACTTTGCTGAGTTTCGATTTTTTTTTTTTGCTTGTACGCAACTTTTTTACCTCATTAAAGAAATGTTAAAACATATTTTTTTTATTGTTTTTAAGCATATTGTATTTATCCATAGTTTACCGAACAATTATTTTAAAGTGTTATCAAAGCTTTTACAAAACTGAAAAGCTTTTACTTTTACACACATGTAAACTTATACAAATGTGATATATGTATAATCACGGAGAAAAATATATTTTAATACATATCTTAATAAAAATTTTAAAATGAAAAACCAAATTATTAACTTGTGTTGAGAAACGTAAGTATATAAGTATTAGCGGTAAGTGAGTGTATTTAGTAATGGGATGAAATGCTGTTTTTGTTCAATGCTCGTGTTTATTCACCGGTATTCTTCGAACGCACATCGTCGATCTTCAATATCATTTTAACCATTTGTGTAGCCAATAAAATTTGTTGCTTCTTGGAATACAAAGATTCAACGACATGATGACTCTTCATGTTGGAGTCTCCAGTCAGCATACAATCGACTCCAAGGCTGGGAAGTTTTTCAGCAACTTGACGTGACTTCAACTCGGACAAAGTCTCGATTGGATGCAGTCCGCTATTCTCAGCCAAAGACAATGGTATATTTTCCAGAGCCACGCTAAAAGCACGGAAAGCATACTGTTCCAACGTAGAAAGCTGGTCGGCTTCCTTGGCCACAGCCAGAGAACAACTGATTTCTGCAGCTCCACCACCATAAACAATGCGAGAATCCTAAAAACAAAAGAATTACCATTTGACAACCTAAAGAATAATGCAAAATTGTAAATCTAACCTTAATCAATGATCGCACCACACAAATAGCATCGTGAATGGAACGTTTGGCCTCTGCAATAATCATTGCGTTGCCACCACGCAAGAAAATGGTAACAGCTTTCGAATTTTTGCATTCCTCGATGACCAACATCTTGTCCTTGGAAGTGCCAAATGCTGTGAAACCCAATCAAAGAGATATATTTATAAATAAAATGTATGCGAAATGCAAAACAGAAGCTTACCCATTTCTCTCACAAGACCAGCTGAACCCAACTTATCAGAGGTCAGTTCCTCAAAGCGTGGTACGATTCTTCCACCAGTGGCGATGGCTATCAATTCGATCTCTGGTCCTCCAACCCAACGCACAGCCGGCAAATCGTGTTGCAGCAACAAATGATTGGCCTCGTCATCGAAGCCCCACTGGCAAATGGCCAAAGTGGCGCCGGCGTCCTTGACCTGTTTCACCATCTGTGTGAACTTCTCATGTTCGTATTCGCGCAGTGCCTTGTAGTCTTCGGCTGAAGTGACATCCAACTTATGCTTGGTCTTTGGCTTCGGCGGTTCGAAAGGACAAGTAAGAATAGCCAACTTCACGTTCTTCAATGTCTTTGCCATTTGAGTGTGACTCATTGTCTTGTCGATTACGACACCTTTTACCAACATCGAATCCTCCATTCGTCCACCTACCTTAGTCTCAATCTTTATCAATTCAAAGTTGACATCCTTTTTCTCGATATCGGCAACATTCAACACAGCATCGACTGCCATCTCGGCCATTTGACGATGGCATTTGTTCACAATCTTGCTGCCCAACGTGGTCATAGCAATTTGCACCAAGGGCTCCTTGTTGTTGGGATCAATCGGGAAAGGTTCAGCAATCGCTTCCAGCTGCTTTACGGCGCACTGAGCGGCCAACTCAAAACCGTCAGCAATACGAATGGGATGAATGCCACGATCGATGAGACTCTCCGCTTGCTCCAGCAGTGCGCCTGCTAGCACAACGACACCTGTAGTTCCGTCGCCAATCTCGTCATCCTGCGACTGCGACAGCTGAACCATCAATTTACCGATCTCATGGTCGACTTCCATCAAATTCATAATGGTGGCTCCATCATTAGTGACCGTGATATCACCGTCCGAGTTTACCATGATTTTGTCCAGACCTTTGGGGCCTAAGGATGTCTTCAATATAGACGCAATTTGGCGTGCGGCCAAAATGTGACTCTACAGAAATAAAGATTTCAGTTTTTTGGTGCACAGCAGTGAACATTTCGTATTCAGTTCGTTAGAGATTTAATTGAAAAAGGAATTGTCGGTGAATAAATATTAAAGCGAAACATTTTAAAATCAAACCAGTTGATTCTTAATTCAAGATCGGAATACATTATTACAAGGCACGACGTTTCGTTTTCTGTAACGATTTACATATATTAGTCATCCCCGGCCCACGGATATCGATATTATTTCTTTAGCGTCCTTAACCTCAAATGAAAATGACGTCACACACCGCTGGAAAGCGAAATTTTCAGACAGACTTGAGAAATATCGAATTTTACTATTCCATTATAAAATACTTTAGGTTTTTAAAATTTTTTGTGAATCCAACTATAAAAACTGTCTATTAAATTAACAGAAGGAAGACTTTTTTATGGAGGAAATGAAGTGAATATAAACAGCTGCACCGGCTGACTTTTCCAGGTACAGAACCAGATAAAATTACCTTTGTTAACCATTTTTACTAAAGTATTTTGAAAACATTCCTTTAAAATTGTACTCTGCCCTAGTTTGTGATTCCTCCAACACCATTTCAGCTAAAACTCACCTTGATAGCATCTGTTCCTGTGATGCGTTTCTGATTCTCCTGGTCTCGAAGAATTATGAAAGGCCTGCCGTATTCATCGAAAGCAAAGGTTCCCGGGAAGGTAGCCATGGTTCAAAATCGATTCGTAGCGTAGGATTGCTGGATTTCTATGGATTTACTTCTCAGTCCAGAACCAAATTTCTACACGAAAAGAAGTCTGAAGAAACGAAAAACTTCAAAAAAGCAATTGCAATAATTGAGCACACCCGCCGACTGTCGAATTTTGACAGCTGTTAACAGTATTGAACAGGTTTGCAGAAACGATTGCCAACTTCGTATTATTTTAATATTATTAGGACCAAGTTCCTGATGCATCAAGCACTGATGGATACTTAGAGGCCATTCTAACATTTTTATTTTTGCTGCTAGAGTGAGTTTTTGGTAACTAGCGAACCATTTTAAATTATTAGCTGGTAAACATAGTTGTTTTAGCAATAACGCATTTAAACTTACCACCAATTGTCAATTCTATTCTTTCCTCAAGTCTCTTGAACTTACTTTATGCCATAATGCACAAAATTAACTTATGAGACGCAATTAATTTTCCAATTCCCTTCGGAAAACAACAACTAAAATACTGCCAGCAATATCACAATGCAATAATAATAATTAATAAAATATTTTATGATATAATATAAACAATAATCGAAATTAAAATCTCTTCATAAACAAAACTTAACAAAAAAATTGAGCAGGTTGAGGACGCTGACGCAGCTCCGATTTTGTTGTTGTTTTTTACGGAGACTCCAAGAACAACATAATTTTGCCCGATTTCGTTTGGTTTTTTTCATAATATTTCCTCTTCCATATATTTAATTACTACACAACTATGCAGGTTTTGCATTACCTAGAATAACTAGCATAGTTTTCAAAAGTCTGGCCCCAATTTCTTTGTTTTTGTACACATTACTGAACGCTACCATAACACCAAGCAATACACAGAATCTAAACATGCGGAATAACAACAACAAAGCAAAACAAAAACGTAGGAAATACGAAGAGCGTGTGAACGCGAAAACCACGAAAGAAAAAAACGAAAACAAAGTTAATATCGTGAAAAGTCGTCGTCGGTCGAGAAGAAAATACTTTTCTCAGTCGTCGTTTCTTGCTGTTTCACACTTTGTTTTTGTTTATTTTTTCACGGCACGCGATGCGATGGATGATTCCCGTTTGACGGACCAGAAATACACCGAATTGGAGTACCTTTTTCAGGTAAGCATCTTGCACACGAAGGTGCAAAACATAAGTTTAACTCCCACCGCTGCTCTCACACCTCCTTTTGCAGACAATCGAAATGGCCAAATCCGGGCAAGACTTCAAAAATTTCCGTGACGACACCGCGGCTTCACCTACCGCACCACAGCTTCTGGAGCAGCCGCTGCATCAGGAAGATGAGCTAAACGACAGCAACGATCCTTTGATTGATCCATATGCATGGAATCTAGTGAAGCGGCGGCTGAGACGCCACCGTCGCTTCACAGTTTCCCACGGCACTCCGCCGCCGGCTCCACCGTCCACGCCGACATCTTCAAGCATGACGCTCGCGTCGTCGTCGATCAGCAGTAATGGCGGCACCAACAGCGTCGACTACGATTCCGACTGCTTCAACTTTAACTTGCTCTACATTCTTGACTACGCACCCAAGTACAAAAAGAAACTCAAGGAACAACAGCGCACGGACTCCGAGTTGGCGGAGCTGTTCAACGTCGTCACCATCACTGGCAGTGGGGTCGACAAGCCTGCTGGAATGCATTCCAGTCGCGCACTCAAGTCTGCTGCGTCCACTGCTGCTTCGACGTCATCCTCTAGCAAATTGAATCCGGAACACGGTATCAGCGTCGCTTCGCGGAACATACGCAAGCACGACAAGGGCATTAAATTTTTTAAAATCCACCGAAATCCTAAAGAGTTCTTCCGGGACCCGGACGAAGATGATTCGGTGTCGGCGCCGGAATACGATACCGAAGAGGACACGCGTCCCCGGTGCACGCGCTTCACGCCCTTCACGCGTCTCAAAGCATCGCGCCGTTTTATGCTGAATAAACGGCAGCGGCGCTATGCCAAATTTGAGCTGCAGGAAAATTTCGACTCAGTCGTGGATAATTTTGACGCGGCCATGAGCTTCGCTGACGCTTAAATAGGCTGCAAGTTCGGGACAGAGTGACAGACAGACGGTCAGCTAGAAAGAAAGTTGAGATGGCGTCGAAGGCTGTAGAGCTGTTCAACCGTTTTTCCAATGGTTCATGTGATGAATTTAAGTTTTGAATTTTCTTCGTATAATTATAATTTTTAAATCTAAATAGTTTGTTTCCTAATTTAAAAAGAAAGTTTATTTTATTTTAAATAAAATATTAATGATTACAAATTTTAATTAAACAAACCTAAACAATTTGATGTCTAGAGTAGTGAAGTGAAATCGAATCGATCGTTGTAAAGGGTGTCAGATGCAGTAGAACAGGTAGCACTCTCTTGTTTAACCGTTTAAAAAACAGTTATTCTCTTCAATATCTATATAAATAACTAATTATGTACTTGTAATAGTGAGTGCATGATGAATATACTATTTTCATAAATAAGACAAAATTCCGATTTCAACCAACAAGAAACATTAACTTGAATTAATAAAATCAGTTTTCTATACTGTATACTAAATGTAAAAAAAGTAGACACTTCTTAATTATCAAAGAGTCGGATGCCTGAAAAAAGAAGGACGAAAGCGCTAACCAGAGTCCAGGGAAGAGGCAGCTTGGTAAGTCGATTTGATGCCTGGGAACAGCAAATAATTTCTCCAGTAAACATATAATATGATATTTACATGCGAGTGTGTATGTGTGTGTGTGTGTATGAGAATAGAATTTTCATCCGTTTGCGCATGCGTTGCTAAAAATACATTTTTTAGGTATACAACAATTTTTCAAAGCTAGCCATCCGGAAAATACCGAATACAAGAATACAAATCACGTTTTTCGTTCGTCAATGAATGAGTGAACAAGTAACTGACGAACTGACCTTGTAGTGATTTGAAAGCACATGAGTACGTTTTACGTAAGATTTGCCGGTGTCTCATACGAGATAATGATTTGTTCGAAGATTACTAATCAATAAGAGTGAAAGGTTTTACCGTAATATTTACGAGTGCTTTAGTGGACAAGGTTACTTTAGTCGGAACAAACAAAACTAATTTAGAAAAAAAAAAACAAATAATATTTGTTAAACGTTTTCCATTTCCGGGTACGGAGATAATAATGGTTTAACGGTTACGCAATCAAACTGGTATGAAACCAGTGAAGGTGGGAAAATTTTAGGGTGTTTTTAATAAATCGATTTCCATTTAATCAAAATTCTTTTCGCGTTCACAAAAGAAAACAAGAAATTTCATTTTCAAAACATGCATTTATTTTGAAATATTTGATTATACATTACAACTCTACATCAATGTACTTAATTTGAAATCCAATCTTGTCTCTAAATTTTCACTCTCTGCCAAAAGACGTTTCGCTTCTTTGATAAAACAGTACATACAGTATATTTATGAATTCACCTAATAAATTTTTTACAATTCTTAATTTTGAAAACAGAAATTTCGGTTATCGTCGATTAACAGAAATTTTTTTGACATAACCTTATTAACAGATTAATTATGTCTTATTTTGATCATATTTTGAAAGGAACATCCAATCACGTCATCACACACCCTTCTACGGCTCCATTATTTAAATTGTCCATAGACTACATCAGGGATTTCAGTTTCTATTCCTAAAGAGATAGTTTTCCGTCAGATGCTGCTCGAGTTGCTGCGGATCGGTGACGGGCATGCGGCACACTTTTTCATGGCATATATAAACGGTCGGTTTGCCCTGCACCATCTTGAACTTCTCTTGGACACGTTGGTTGTACATCTCGGATGGTTGGTTCGGATCTACGTGCAAGATGATCATGCCGGGAATGTAGAACTTACGGCAAATTTCGACAAAGCGTTTGGTGACATCCGAGTCGGGTCCGACGACTGCAACGAGATCCAGGCCGTGCTCGTTTAGCAACAAAGCGCACATCATTTCCGGCAGAGCGTAACCAAATGGGTGTTCATCGGCAAAGAATTCCAGGAGTTTGCTAGCACGTTGACGATAATTTTGATCATCGAAGTAATGCGACAACAGAATTAGATTGCGTGCAGCGACGCTGTTGCCGCATGGTTCTGCTCCATCGTGATCTGCAAACAAATGATTTAAAACCAAAATCAAAATATATTTCTCGACAATTGTAACTAACCAGATTTTAAGCGCACAACGACGTTGGGTAAATCGGCCTGCGAGAAATAGTAGGCGCCGTGCTTGTCGTCCCAGAACAGTTTGTCCTGCACATCTTGCAGCTGCTTGGACCACATCAGAGCATCGGCATCCAATGATGCTTTATAGTAATCATGCAGGCCTTTGATGACGAAGGCGTAATCATCAAGGAATCCGTCAATGCGCTCGGAACTACGCAAGAATTTAACGTAATAATCTAATAATTCGCATTATTCTAATATAACCAACTCACAAGACTGACTCCAATGCGCTGTTATCGGTGCTGATGCCATAGCAGGAGCGCAGCAACTGCTGCCGCTCAGCATCATACAGATGCTCCTTTATGAAATCTACCAACTGACGTGCTGCTTGCATATATTCTGCTCGCTGTCCGCTGCCACAGTTGGCCAACTTGGACAAGCCAGAGAGCACTAGGCCATTCCACGAAGTAATGATTTTCGTGTCCAGATGAGGACGCGGCCGCTGGTCTCGCCGCTTGTGCAACGCCTCGTTAGTGATGCACAGTACTTGCTGCAATTGCACATCAGTCAATCCGAACTTTGCACAAGTATCTTCCTCGCAGTTGCGTACTATCAGTATATTTTTGGCATTCAGATGACCGTACGGATCGCTGCTCGGCTCTACGTTGCCCATGGGACGTACATCGTAGTGATATGAATATATTTTAAATACCTTCTCAACATCAAAGGACTCTGGATATAAAGCAGCATTCGCTGCAATTTCTTCACGAATCTCATTTGCGGTCCAGGCATAGAAGGCGCCTTCTATCTTCTGAGTATGCGCAGCAGTGGGAAGCGAATCTGCATCCTCACCGGCATAAAACCCACCACTGGGATGACGGAGATCTTTCATAATGTAACGGAATATGCCGTCAGCAAACCGCAGGAAATGTTCATCCCTGGTAACTTTGTAAGCGTTCGCGTAAGCAGCCATCAACTGGCCCTGATCGTATAGCATCTTCTCGAAATGAGGAACGTGCCACGGTCTGTCCACCGAGTAGCGTGCAAAACCACCAAAGACGTGGTCGTGGATGCCGCCGTTGCCTATCTTGCGGAGTGACTGGAGAACCATGTCCAGCAAGTCGATGTCCTTGGTTACGATGTAGGCGTGGAAGAGAAAATTCAAACGGGACACCTCGGGGAATTTCGGATGTGCACCGAAACCACCGAACTGTTGGTCGTATCGCTGTTTAAAGATTGCGAGTGCTTCTTCTAACTTAGCATCAGCACTGCCAGGTTCGAAGGTGGCCGTAGAAGATTTTTCACTAAGTGTTTTTTGTATAGCAGCAATTACAGTGATTCCAGTCTTCTTCAATTCCTCCTCATCACTCTGCCACTTCGAGGCTATCGCTTTGAGTACGGTAGAGAAGGAAGGCATGCCATATCTAAGGAGATACTATTAACGATGTTATATGCAGTTAAATATTTGCTTTACCTATCATGCGGTGGAAAATATGTGCCTGCCGTGATGGGCGCCAAATCGGGGGTCAACCATACAGACATCGGCCAGCCACCGCTTCCATTCATCATCAGGACGAATTGCATGTAGATTTTGTCGATGTCCGGGCGCTCTTCACGGTCCACTTTAATGTTGACGAAATTCTCATTCATAATCTGAGCAACGGCCTCAATTTCGAAGGATTCCTGCTCCATGACGTGGCACCAGTGGCAGGTAGAGTAACCGACCGACAAGAAGATGACTTTGTTTTCCCGTTTGGCACGCTGAATTGCTTCATCTCCCCAGGGATACCAGTCCACTGGGTTGTGGGCGTGCTGAAGCAAATACGGTGATTTCTCCTGAGCGAGGCGATTGGTGTGCTTGGGCGATTTGGATGAAGTTTTTTCACTGGCCATATTGCGACTAAACGATTGCCTAAAGGTGCCGAATAAAAAATAATAATAAAATTAGTTATTATGAAAAAACAACAAAGTACATGAATACTGCTCACTTGTTTAACTGAGTAGAAATATAATTCAAAGTGCCCCTCTGCTGGTGAAGGCAATGATGAATATTAAGAGATGATCCGGCGCTAAGACAACGTTGATTGGATGCAAGTGTGGTTGATGTTGTCGCTGGTAGCGGAGGTGAATTGGAGGTTGATCTGCGTCGTATCCAATGCTGGGAGCGTCCAATACTTTTCAACATATCAAATTACAAGAGGAGCAAGGACGGGAAATTTAGCGTGCGTTTACACTTTGCTTCCCTAGAAAGTCGGAGAGGATTTGAAGTTACCTACTACAATAGTATCCTTCCTTCTTTGATCAGATCAAGGTAATTTGTAATTCGTAAACTTAATGCGCAAGCACTTGATTCAATACGTCTAGTTAATTTATGCACAAAAACTTGGTTTTTCTTTTACGCTGCTTCGCATTTTAATTCATCTCTTTCCATTTGTATTGCAGTATTGCATGAGATGTTGTTGTTGTTCCAATTCCAAGTAGAAAATATAATAATAACAAACCAATACAATAACAACAACGAGTGGAAAAGTGCCTTGATCGTAGCGAATGAAAATCTCTTTTCCACTTGTAAGTCAGAAAGCGTCATTTATAATTCAGAATAGTCTCTTGTAAATCACATAGCGTAATTTGTAATTCAGAATAGTGGTTAAAGCTAAAAGCCTAAAATGCTGCACCGATTATGGTAAAAAAATGGGTGTGGAAATCTAATCTAATCTCTTAGTTTCTTATTTTCTACAAAATTATGTGGGTTAATTTTACACATTTTACTTAGAAAAAAATTAATTAATGGGCGGAAAAAAGTACTAAAAATATTAAAAAGGGGGTTTCTCCAAAAATATGCGATTGTCGTTAAAATGTTACTTCATATGAATGAAAGATATTTAATTTGCTTTTCTAACGGTACACACTTCAACCCGTAATCTTTTACAGTTAACGAGATATAGGCAAATAAGTTAAACTTTGAAAGGGTTATAACTCAGGAAGCGGGTCCCTATTCAAGCCCAAGATGCTATAACGTCTGTTATTTGAGAATTGAGAGAATGTTCGGTTAAATGTTTAAGGAAAACCACATGATGGCACTGTTTAGCGTTATCACGTGAATTTTCTTCATTATCTTCTAGCACTTCTCAATTTTCTACCTCATTCGCTGTGTTGAAATACTCATTGTGTCGGTCTGTCTCGTCTTGTGTCGTTGTCGATTTTAACAAGCAGAGGGAGGCGAAAAATTTTTCAAAGCAATTTTTTTCCATTAACTTTGCTCAAAAATCGCAATTTTTATACGGTTTTCAGTTTTGAAAATCCTAAAATTATCGTGAATTCACGTCGTACGTCACAAGAAGTAAGTGTTAAGTTTACTGAGAATCGTAATAATCATGTGAAAAAGTGTCTAAACTGGGTCCAGAAAAAACCTTGAGGGTCGGGGTGACCTGGCTATGACTAGAGATCCCAGAGAATTCATTGTCTTGCGTCTTCAATTATTGAAACTCAATAAAACTAGTGCAGGAACTGACGATTACTTAATTTCCTTCTGAAAAATGAATGCTTCAGTTGTATTTCTAACGAATACAAAAAGAAAATTCGGTTCCAAGTCTGTGCACAGAAGTGAAGGAATTGAATGATATCCACAGCGAATTGTTAATTAATTTCGCTGTGGAATTTCTGTACAGTGTTCCGTCTCCTACATTATTGATTGTACGAATATCATCGTTGCATTCGCTTCCTTTTCTTTTTCAATATAACATAAAAACCTGCCAATTTTGCAAGTTTTTCGCTGAACTCGTGAGCGAAAGAAAATTTTATCGATCGAAAAAGCTGTCATGTGATTGTCAGTAAACAGCTGACACGCAATCTATATATTCACCTTATGAGCACCAAGTTGCCCACAAACGTCAACTGCAAATATATGTTGAGTTTGCTGCTTTGTTGGAAATTATTTACCTTTTCTTTGTCTTGTTTGTTGTTTTTGTTTTTCTCTTGGGTTTGAAATTTTTTTAAATATACTCATTAATTAAAATGCAATTTGAATTTGAATTGACAGATTTAATTTGAATTAAATCTGTCCTCATTTTATTTATTATCAGAATGGTCAGGATAAATATTGAATGAATAATCCGAAGGCAACCATTTTTTAAATAATTTATTATTATAGAAGACTAGAATAGAATAGACAATCTATTTTCTTAATTTCAGTTTTAAGTAATTTTAAGTATTTGCTGAGTTCAGAAAATACTTCTCTTTTGATATAACTTAAATAATAATAAATATTTGCTTAAGTTATGACTAATTTTCGTTATTTGTTTATACGGAGTTTAAAAACAGTAGAACATCAATGTTCTTGGGTTTTAATTAACACGCGTATTTATTAAAGTTTTGCACTTAATATTGAAATTAAAAAGTATTCAGCCATTGCCATCAACAATTCATCAGCGATTTTTGTACACGCAGTTTTATAAGAAATTGTATATAAGAACTAATTAATGTTTATTATGACATTCAAAATTTTGTTCTAAATTTCTTCAGACAATATTAATTACCCATTCATTAACTTTAATTGACAAGATTAGAGAAAATAAATCATCGTAAATTTTTGTTATCATGATTTCAGGAAAATCAGACGCTTTCAAATAGCTTCCAAGTGTGTAAGTTAAACAGTGAACCCTTAAGTGACCTTCCACAACATTAATAAATGTATTATTGAAATGCATGCAAGGAGTTTTTAATTTAGCACGAATTTATATATAAATACAAATGTATAAATAAATATAAATACATTTAGAATGAATGTAATTTTTTCTAGCGATAGATAAAAACAAGAACACTCTCCAAAAGCCACTCCTGTAAAACGAAAAAAGCACAAAGCAACTGTGAGAAATTTATTTTCGTCCTCGGAAGGAAGTCGTTACTAAATTTCCTTGAATATACTCGTAAATTTGTGTATATAATGAAGCTTTTGTTTAGTATTTTAAATAACTTGAGATTTTTGAAAATTAGCCCGTGAATTTTATAAAGAATAAAAAAAACCCAAAATGTTGGGTGGCAAAAAAAAAAAAAACCCCGTTGAAAGATGTAACGCAACCATAGAATCATTTGTCATGAGGCGCCACCGAATAATATACGAGTGACAACCTTGCACATGGTATCACAAATGAACCCCCCCCCCCCCCCCCCCCCCCCAAAAAAAAAGAGGAAAACATCCTGAAAACATTAGTATAGACACTTCACGCATACTTATACAGTGGATCAATAAAGTATTTGTTGTTCTCCATAAGCAAGGTAAAAGTTTACGGCAAATAGCAGCAGATATAATAAAAACTCACAGAACAGTATATATAATCCGGAAGTACAAGCAATACAATAACAAAGCTCGTAGCGGCCGTCCGGAGATTTTAAATAAACGCAATGAGGCAAATTTTAAAAGAGGTAATACAAAATCTACGAATCATCATCGGGAAAGAAAAGTATTCGCATATTGAAGACTTTTTATTCGATTAGCCTCGCTAATGGTTTTCTGCGTGCTACACGCCGATGGTAGTTGGACTTTCTTAACACTTTTCGAACTGTTTCTGTACACAATCCTTCCCGATGATAATTCAATATTCGTGGCCTACGTTCTTGCACTAATTCGCGGATTTTGAATTACGTCTTTTAAAATCTCCACTAATTCAATGCAATTTTCGTTGTGTCTGTAGATACGGAATGTAATGTGCTCAAATACTTTATTGACCCACTGTAGTTTGTTTGGTTTTGTTGCTATTATTTTTGTTTTCGGTGTCATGATGGCGATATTAGAAGCGTGGGTGGTGGGTGGGTTCCATACAATGCCACTGCCTAATTAATTAACAAACACATAGATATTTTATATGCTTTAAAGTTGCCTCCAGAGTCCTGTCAAACCATATAGAGTTGTGTAAACAAATATCAAAAGTCAGACAGCCAGACAGAATGTCATTGTTAATAGATATAAATGGAATATATAATAGAATGGGTTCTAATATTACATACGTCGAGAAAAAATTAAAGAAACTGTATTTTTTGTTGTCAAAAATAACATCAAATATTTATTTTGTATGACAGGAAACAATTTTCAAGGATTTTCTTGAAAAGCACTTTATTTTATTTTTGTATCCATGCATACTTTTTTATACACATACTCGTACATACATTAATTTTATGTACACATACATTGTTTTTATGTACAAACAAATATACTGATTATATTGATGATAGATAAACACGCAGAAAGGTTTGATGGATACAAAAGTATTTCCATTATTATCATTATCATTATTTTTATTCTTACATTTTCTTGAGGAGTTTTCAGGGTAGTTCGCAGTTAGCACTCGCTTAGTGTCAATTAATCCATTGATGGGTCGAGAAGAGGCTCGTATTTATTTACACTCTTCACCAACCGAAAACTATTTAATCGCTTAATGTGTGTGGAGGTGGCTCAGCCATACATCATCATCTTGAGCTACAGCATCTCATGGAAGTAACGCTGAATTTCATTGTCCTTCATTATTTATATCAAATTCTATTTTGATAGAAAAACATACAACAATTGATGGCGCCAATATTGCGCTGTATGTTTAAGTAAGTTGAAATGCATGTTCCAACCATGTTGGTGCCGATAAAAAAAGAGACTTTGGAACTTTGGCCCTGACCTGTAAAAAACTATCTGAAAGCGAACAAAGAGATGAAGTTTTCGTGGCGTCGCCATAACCATGTATTGTTGTTGGTTTCAACGCCAATGTGACCATCATTCTTCCTCATTTTTATATACGGGACCATTTTTTACTTTCACTACTTTTACCCCATGTCCACCAACTCTTTGTACTCACCTCTCCTCATCTTTTTCAAGAGTGATGAATACCGAAAATAGTTTCGACGCATGTGTGGCTATTTTCGGCCACTGACTATGTAACTCTGCGGTAGATAAATTTAATCGGTTGTCGCTGTCGTGTTCCTTTTTCGTCCTTTCCAGTCCGAGTCCAGTTAAAATGCAGTTTGACGAATATTCTGAGTGAGCTTTTAGTTTAGTTAAGGTTGCTACATCGTGATGAACGAACGTATAAATAATAATTTATTCCGAAGACAGTATGAAATTAGTTACATACGGCAATAATAACAATAAGAATAACAACAACAACAACAATTGTGATCTAATCAATATTTGTTTCAACTATAATTTAGTTAATTAATACGTAGATGTAAAAAACCACAAAAAAGAACTGAAATGTTACTTAAATTAGAAAATCGATCAAAATATTACGAATTATATACGAATATATTAGGGCAACTTTATTTGGAAACGTAGGTGTTGAGAGCTTCTTCTTCGTATTATTCTTCTTCTTCCTGTTCTGGTTCTGTTTAACTATATACAATATTTCTTATATTGTGTCTTTTAATCGTCTTTGAATAATTGAAATATTATATTGATTGTTTTGTTTTGTTAATGGTTTTGTTGAAAGAGGTGGAAGGAAGGGGTGAAGAGGGTTAGAAGAGGAGTGCCGAGTGGAGTGGATAGAAGAGTTTGCCCTGAGAATGTCCCTGAATATTGTGTGTTCTTGAAAGTGAAATATATTATTATTCAAAACTTTTAAGGACACGAACGAGGAGAGAAAATGAAATTCAGTTCCGTAATCAAACCGTGCAGCGGTTGAAGAGAATAACTTCTCTAAAGTGTGCTTTGTGCTCCTTGATATGTTGACCACTCATTTCTATGAAAATCGAATGGTTTTTCTTGACTAGAACTTGGAGATGTCTGTCATAGATTATTATATTGAGGAGAAGGTTGTATGGACAAACATATGTCGCATACTCGCGTGTTGTATTTGTAATTACATAAAAAAATAATGAAAAAAAAATATAATAGGAAAATCAAATTTCACTTGAAAGTAATTTAGGTAATACATTTTCGATGGAAATATTCATTAACTTTTGATTAAATTTGTAAAAGAGGGAAACAAAAATGATTTTGGAATGAATTTACGTCAACCCTCGTCAAGTTCGTTCGTTCTAAACCCCCATCATTATCTAACCCTATTATTAATTGCAATGACAAAATAAAATATTAATAACAACGTTCATTAGAAAATATATACAAGAACAAATAAAAAACGAATGATAATAATAATAAGTCCGATATTCTAGTAATAAACTCTCACCGATTTCTTAACTTTTGATACCCAAAATTTATTACCTCCAACAGCAGTCAAAAAGCGTCATCAAAAAGCTTCATTACTTCATTTATCACATAATTATCATCATAGAATAAAAATAAACAAGTTACTTGTACTTTTCATTGTAAATTCATGGAAAATCTTTTCAGAATCCAACAAAATGTCCGAATATTGGCTTATCTCAGCCCCTGGCGAAAAAACCTGCCAACAAACCTTCGATACAATGAACAATCTCACCAGCAAACAAAACAATCTGTGCGTCAACCACAAGTTCCATATACCCGATTTAAAGGTGAGTCCGAGTCGATTTGTATCTACATACACTTGACACATTTGTTGACATTTGTTACAATTTTAGGTTGGAACCTTGGATCAGTTGGTTGGTCTCTCCGATGATTTGGGAAAATTGGACACCTACGTTGAGCAGATCACCCGCAAAGTGGCCGCTTATTTGGGTGAAGTGCTCGAAGATCAGCGCGATAAATTGCATGAAAACTTGCTCGCCAACAACAGTAAGTTATGAAGTTATGAACAAACGAATACAACTTAAACATAGATATCTATGAGCTCTCGAGCTTTTCTTATTATTATTATTACACATTTTATTGTACTACTTTGTAATTCGAAATAATTCCCTTAATATAAATAATATTTAACTCTCCTAAAATAATCAAAACACAAAAGAAAAACTCAGTAATTTTAATTTTTCCAAAATTAACAAGTAGCTTGGTTACCTAATCCTTACTTACTTACGTAATGACACTTAGTAACTAATTAATACATACATATACTTATATAGTTGTATATTTTCTAATAATTCTAACAACTAACAGCTTAAAACATTTTTTAACGATCCTATAAAAGATATAGAAAAGTAGTAGTTTTTTGGAATGTGTTTTTTTGAATAATACTTACTGAATAAAACACTAAACACACATTAGTTAAACACAGTTTTTGCTCCCCTCGTACATTTCGTATTCTAAAGAAATTTTCAGATGTATTCGGAATGTTTGTATCGTATTTGAAATTATTTCCCTCAATTTGAAAAATAGTTTTTTTTTTTAAATTTAATTAGAAACAAGAATTGTAGAGAATTTCTATATTTATGAGAATAGAATTTAAAAAGAAATCATTAAGATTTAAAAACTAATCGATTTTCAACTGAAAAGTAGAAATATTTTTTAAATTGTTTGTTTCAATTTTAATTTTTAATATTTTTTCCCTTTTAATATATATTTTTTTCCTCTATTTACTTTACTTAAAATTGGCTTATTTTATAAATTTACATTTTTTAAATTTACATTTTTGTATTTTATTATTTTTTGTTATATTTTATTCTTATTTATAATTGTTTTTAAATTCATTTTATTATTATTGTTTTTTATCCCTCATCAAGCTTTCATTCATCGAATTAAAATCAATCTGATGATCATCAGTTGGTTGAAAAATTCTGCTTTTTGAATACAAATCAAATCAAAAACTGTGATGTTATTTTATTAGTTTTGTTGTGGATTTATATTTTCTTACGTTATCATTGCAAATATACATAATCATCATCGTTATCATCATAAATGCATTTGTCATCTTTTTTTTCATTAACCCCACCAAATTTTTAAATTAAAAAAACCAAATTAATTACATTGATTCTCATTATACACACACAAAAATACTGACCAACATGCAAGTTACAAGTTATATAAGCATTAAATAAGGTAAACTAAGATTTTTACATTGCAGATACGAAATAAGCTCTTATGTATACAATATATTGTATTAGGATAATTGTTGTTTTATGTTTTTTGTTTTTAATCCTTTTAGCTCTCTCAGCTTGAAAAATATTATCCTTAAAGGATACCTTCTAATGATTCTTAGCTTAAATTCTCGTGTTTCTGTATTAAAATTATCATCTATTATCTTTTTATAATAAACCCTGGTTGATGAGGAAGGACCTTCGGGTTGGGCACGTGGTGGCTGTGGTTAACACCCACCTTAGTTAGTTAGTTATAGTGACATCTCTCTAAAAAGTCTCCGAGGCAGGGATAAGTAGCATAGATGTGCCATTTTATTACCACAGAAACTATAATGCCGTTAGAAGCACCATATTGTGGGGGTTGGGTTATCGATCCACTAAAACCAGTTCGTTCTTTCCGAAAGGTTACTCACACTCTTAAAGTAGGGTTTGCCAAGGAAGGCCAGTCTGCTCCGATACAAAGCTGGACATCTGCAGAGATAGTGTTAGAGGTACCAGAAAGGTCTTGAACCACCTAACTTACATACATTTTATAATAACTTAATCAAAACTTTCTCAATTCCATTTGTTTTTTAGAATTTATTTAAAAAATAATAATAATTTATTTAATTATTACTATTGTATTACGAAGTAATTAATAATTTTACTAATTCTAAAATCATTCAATACAGTTTTGTGTGTAATATTTTGTGTTCCTCATCACGTGACGTGGACATGTTTAACAAGTTTGTTTTTCAGATTAGAAAACCAATTAGTTTTTAAATCATGCAAACTATTTTTAAGCATAGTAAACATACATTTCATTGTTAATTTTTTTACATTCTATAAACAAAAAAGAGAGTATAGCGATCTATAAACATGGTTTAGTTTTTATTTCGAATTTTAAAGATTTCCATATAAAATATAAAAAATTTTTTAAATTCATAAAACGTACTCGATTTGTTTGTGTGGGTGTGTGTATGTTGTGCGTGTGTTTGTGTGTGTGTAGTTTGTGGGTGGATGTATGCGTTGTTGTGTAGTTTTATCCAGCACCGTACAGATTTTGTTTAAATGTTGTTTTACAAGTTTATTTGCTACCATACAATTTTTGCAGTTTTTGTTCTTTGCAGTATTACTAGATTTTAATTTACTACTATAATTAATTTTCTGTCCAGCGCCTACCATGTTCTCTGTGTTACACAAGCATCACAACTTAACAGTACACTACTTTTCGTGGTGGTTTACACGCTCATTATGCGCCCCCGCCCTCCCTCCCCCTTACACATAATGTCATTGCTGTTAAACTGTAAAGTAAAAGAACTCGATCTCTTGGTCGTTGCTTTTGTTGTAGTAATTCTTTCAAAGCTGCTTCAAACTCATAAATTATTGAATTCTTCCTGGTTTAATTAACTTTAATTTGGATTTTTTTTTTAATCTCGAAATTATATTTTTTCTTATTTAAGTTGAAACAAAATTAAATTAGTTTTGTGGTTATTTTTTTATTATCTAATAATTAAGAGTTAACGATTAATAATTTGAAGACCTAAGAAATAACACACGGAATTAAATAGATTCTAAAACTTTTGCGTTTATAAAAACGAATTAATTCATTATTTTTAATAATGCGCATAAATTTTTTTAGGGACATGTTTTCGAAATCAAAATTTAAATCAAATATTTTTTTAAAAACTTTACACAAACTATAATAATTTTTAATTTTTCGGGTCTTACATTTAAATATTAATTTAAAACTAATTGTAATTATCCGCTGAAAATAAATCCGCTCCTGCGTAAAAAAAGAAAAATTAAAAATTAAAAAAGAAACACTATTCTTAAAACCAAGGCGATAAAAAACACAGACTGAATTTTTTATCTTACAACAAAAATCCAACCACGATCACCAACACCACAACCACCACCACCAACCACAACCAACCAAACATCACCACAACCACCAACCACAAGGTCCTGGCCCTGGCCCTCCCGATGATCAAACGAATACTCATTCGGATTTAACTGGTAAATCATCAAATCTATCAAATACTAGTCGAGATACTACTACATCTACAACAACAACAACAACCACAACCACCAACTGTTCAGCATGTCAAATTGGGAGTTGCAACAACATGTCCACGACTGAAGAATCGGAGCATGAATTCGATTTGTTGTCATCATCGGTTTGCACGTGCGATGATTGTGCCGTTGTTGTAGCCAATACCGTCCCCATCGCCACTGCTGCGAATGTGGCCGATGAATGCTACTACTACACTTCCTCCTTTCTTCATACCTGTGCTATTTCCGCCTCCACCCTCTTTGCCTCTCACGCCGAAAACGCCAATGCTACAGCTACAGCTAATCACATCTACTCATCCTACTGCCCGTCATCTGCTTCGACTTGCGTTCCGTCAGCAGCAGCAGCAGCAACTAGTAAACTTAACAACAACACTTGTAGAATTAACAATAACAACAAATTATGTGTAAAAAATAGTAACAATCATGCGGCGACAATAACGAGCGATTGTCAATTGAAAAGCAGCGAAAGTACGTCCGACTTTAGTGAGACGTTCGATTGGTGGTTTCATAGGCATCGAAGAAGTTCAAAAAAGAGCAGGTATAAAAGCCAGATCAGTTCTCTCGCTTCTTCCTCCTTCTCATGTCATCTGCTAGTATGCACATACTATATCATAAATATATTGTGTCGAAAGATCAATTCTGAACAAAGTTAAATGTAAATTTTTTAAACTTTCTCGGTTCAAATATAATCTAACATCTTTAATTCGAAATTAACGTTGATTACACCTAATTTTAATTCGAACTTAAATTTGAATCATATCAATAATATAAATTTACTAAATATTAACTTTAAAATTCTTTCGTGGTGTTTAGTCTGGACCAACAATATTTGATAAATATTAAATTCCAATCCTTTTTTAAACTGAACACTTTGTTTTATGTTGCATTGCAAAATATTCGTTGAGAAATACAAAAATCGTTCGTTTTTGCTTTGTGGAAGTCGGCTACGATCACAGGGTGTACGATGTTCTTTTATATGCTTCCAATATTTAAGCGAAATTGCATTTATATATGTATAGAAAAATTGAATATATGTATATTTAAATTAAATTTTGGAAAGTGTAAATTGCATATGTAAAACTTTCTTTCGACTTTCGATTGGACTACACAAAAATCTACCATTTTCACTTACTAATTAAACTCATCTATTCATTACAATTAAAATTGTCTTCTTCAATTAACATTTTATACTCTTTACATTTTTTTTCGCTTATCATATTCTCAATTCTAATGGATCATTGGGAGTGGTCTTCACTATTTCGTCATTAAATATCATCACCTTCATCCTGATTATCACCCACGCAACTCCAATAATAATCCTAAACGTCAACAACATGCGATAAACTTGCCATAAATATATACGTCATTGTGATAAATATTATCACATCATATCATATCACATCACATCATATCACATCATATCACATCACTTCACGTTACATAACATTACATCAACACCGTCAAACTATCGCCCTCTCGTTATACCTGAAACCCTTTGATGATCATTTTATAGCAGTCGCTCATCATCGAGTCAATTAAATATAAACAATGGATTTCATTTCACACCAACTCGTAGATCGTATCGAGTGAGTAGTTGTTGTGGCAGTAGTAGTCAAGGTCGTTCGAGTCCGGAGACTGATTTGGCTGAACCGCCAGCGTTACCGTTAAGTCCAGGTTAGAAAGCCTGGGTTTTTTAAAAACTTCATTCTTAAGTATCGTAATATTGTTTCTTTTTATCTTTCGTTCTTTAAATGGTTTCCAAACACAGTACATATATAATTAATATATATGATCAAATCGTCTACTCTATTTTTTTATTTCTTAGTATAAGTCAATATTTGCGGTCATAAGTTCAATTTATAGTTTCCAAACATACATCTATTGGAAGTAAATGTGTCTTCTATTCACCTCATTCGAACTCGGGACTAGTTCGGGAATTATAAAAAACATCAAAAAATCTATTAATCTGTTTGCTTCTAAATTAATGTTCTTAAATCTCAAATAAAAAGAATTCTCTGAAAATATTCGACGAAAAAATTCTGAAAAATTCAAGAATCTGAAGATTGAACCAACGACCACTTTATAGAGATCGAATTAGAGAACTTTATAGAGAATTGTCGGCACTTTTGACTTATGACTTGTCATTATTGATTTTTGCTACTTTTAAATGTGGGCACAATAGCATATCCTTAGCATAACTGTTTCATTAAATACATGTATTATAAAAAATATGAAATCAATAAATAAATGATTTATCAGTGTTTATTTAATATAATTTATTAAAAAAGTATTAAAAGCAAAAGTAAAATAAAAAAATACATTAAACTGTACGTTTCTAGCTACAATATTTTTCCTTCTCTCTCTGTGCCAGTTTAGCAGAATCTGTTTAAATGTGTTGCTCTCACCATCTGCCACAAGAGATGATCGTTCACGCGCCAACTTTAACTGTTCTCTTCTGTTGCTGTGACTTTTTTCTACCACCTCCCACATTTCTATTCAGTTTAACTTTGAGTACTTTGTTCTTACTTTTCTTTAAATATCTTTTTATGACTCTGTTAATTTAAAATTGTGTATGTCATGATATGCCTTGTTCTTGTTTCATTTAAGCTTTAATTTTTGTGTTCTTATGATCTCGTATATCATATTTAAACTTTAATCAAAAATCGCTTTCCTGTCACTCACTCACTCTTTCTGTATCTCTTTTATTCTTTCTTTTTTTCTTTCTATTTTCTTTTTATTTCTTTTATTATTAATTGGTTTCTGTAGTTTTTGTACTTTTATTTTCATATATTGAACCTCTAGAAATTTTGCAATTTGAGTTTTTTAAAAATATTGTTCAGTCTGTAAAATTGTCGTTTTTGGTTAACTTGTTTTTCTTTGTAGCTCTTTTTAGAAAAGTCGTATTTTCATCTTCGCATAATTGAAAATACATTATTTAAAATGTATTGATGACTTTTCGGCATTTCACTTAATTCTTTTTAATACTTTTTAAGTGTTAAAATTTCAATAATTTTATTTGTGGTTTTCCCCACAATATATTAAGCGTAAATTTTAAGTTAATAATAATTATTAATTATAAATTGTCTATAAATTGTTATAGAAAATTGTTTATTTTATTTTCAAAAACTGGTTACAGAATTTTTTCAGATATTTCAATCGACGATTCAATGACGATTGGATCGGTATTTCGAAAAAATTATCGATAATGATTATGAACAATAGTGGAAGATTTACTACAACCTTTTTACTATCTCATCTGTTTAATTTTTAGTTTTTATAACACTCATGTTGTTAAATTAAGCTAATTTAATAATTTATCTTAATCAAATGAATTTATTTTATTTAACCATTTATTTTATTATTGTAGTTTACTAGTAGCTTGAAGTAATCAGTTTGAATTTAAATGAGTTTTAACTAATAAATAATTTGGATTGCTTTTTCGATTTCTTTTTAGCTATTTTAGCCAACTGCTGCTTCGAAGCTTTAATTGTGGTTTGTTGTTGTATTGTGTTGTATTTGGAAAAAATTATAAAATAAATAAATTTTAAAATTCAGATAGCAATTGTAGCAAATTCAATTCAACGATTCCCTCAACTTGATCTCTTTTCTATATAATATATAATATTTATATATTCACACACATTTATATAACTTTTCTACTTTTTAGTTTTCCTTTCGGTTTTTGTAAAATTTTATTTCTTATTATTATTATTATTATAATTATTATTACTGAGAAATCCTCGATGTATTTGTAATATAGTTTTATAATAACTATAAACTTTTCAATTTCTTCTCCATCTTCATAATCTTCTCTCGTCGCACAACAGCCGATCTTGCTCTATATATAACCCGCTTCCAATGGGACATGGCCAAGTATCCAATCAAGCAATCGTTGCGCAACATTGCCGACATTATATCCAAGCAAATCGGACAGATCGATGCTGATTTGAAAACCAAATCGAATGCTTACAACAATCTGAAGGGTAGTTTGCAGAATCTGGAGAAAAAACAAACGTAAATTGATGTGAAGTTAATTAAAGAAATTGATTAACTGATTTATATTGTTGTTTATAGTGGCAGCTTGTTGACTCGCAACTTGGCCGATCTGGTGAAGAAGGAGCATTTTATATTGGATTCCGAATATTTGACCACTCTTCTGGTCATTGTGCCGAAGTAAGTATTATCGCAATGATAGTAGTTAGTAAATAAAACAAATAATGTAATCAGTAATAAGAAATAACATAATTTGATTTGATTTCATTAAAATTTCATTTGATTTTTCCCCCAGAACAATGGCTCATGATTGGACCGCGAACTATGAGAAAATCACCGACATGATCGTACCTCGATCTTCAACGTTGATCAACCAGGACAACGATTACTGCCTCTTCAATGTGACGCTCTTCAAGAAGGTGGTCGAAGAATTTAAGTTGCATGCGCGCGAAAAGAAGTTCATTGTTCGCGACTTCGTTTACAACGAAGAAGAGTTGGCAGCGGGCAAAAATGAAATAACCAAACTGATCACCGACAAGAAGAAGCAATTTGTACGTATAACATGATAACATCAAGTGTATATAACATGATGATAACAAGAATATTGGAGATCATAATATAGTGTCTATTATGATTATAAGAATCTCGGTGATGATAACAGTAACTTCAGCTTTTATGAATATTTTTGAACATTTATATTTATGGTTTGTCATTGTTTCCACTTCCTTTTCAGGGTCCACTTGTTCGATGGTTGAAGGTGAACTTTAGCGAAGCTTTCTGTGCTCTGGTACATGTTAAAGCTCTTCGTGTGTTTGTCGAATCTGTTTTGAGGTACGTTTGATTAATGATGATTAAAGCGATGTACCTTGTTTCATAATTTATTTGATTATGTTTTCGCTGCTTTTTTTCTTTCCACGCTCTTTTTTTAGGTATGGTTTACCGGTTAATTTCCAAGCCATATTAATTGAGCCCAACAAGAAGAGTGTGAAGCGTTTGAGGGAAAACCTAAATCAGTTATACGGACACTTAGATGGTGCTTCGGGATCTGGACAGGGTAGCAGTGTCGACGTAAGTATTTGATTTTAATTTATGAAATAAATCTTGTCTGATATTATTATATCGGATTAACTAATTTTTATTTGGACTTATTCCAGAACGTTGATATTCCCGGTTTAGGATTTGGCCAATCGGAATACTTCCCGTATGTATTCTATAAACTAAACATCGATATGGTGGAAACTGCTAAGATTTAAATAAGCACAAATTACAAAAGCAACGTTTTAGTCAAAACAAACAAAAAAACATAAAAACTTTATTTAAAAAACAGAAACAAAAACAAATTAAGACACAAACAAACAGCCTAAATCACTAAACTATAAAAAGCAGTAGTTTTGAGTACATACTTAAAGCAAAAACAACAACAGCAACAGAAGCAGCAATAAACACCAAACAAAAGGCGAAGCAATAACTAAAAATTTGCTACGCAGGGAGACTCGTCCAAATGTTGTTTTTTCTTCCTTTCTGCGAGTACTACACTGCAATCTAATTTTTTGATGTTGGTTTTCCATCTTTTTTTGTTTTGTTTTTCTTCTCAAATGTTAAAACAATTCGTTAGCTTTACCTTTATTTCGTTTATAAAGTTTAACTTTTTCAAAATTATATTATATGTGGAAAGATCGATCAAAAGATAAATAATCTAAAACTATTTATATGAAATTTAATTCAATTTCAATTTTCATCAAACTTCTGCAATTTGTTTCAAACAGTTTGTTAAATGTTAAATCTTTGTGTAGCTTGAGTTTTTGTTTGTTTTACATATGATATATTAAGTTGTTAACAGTATTTCTTGAGTAAATTTTGTCTCCATTTTCACAAAATGTTATTTTAATAAAACAATTCAAATAATTGTTAATTTATTTTAAGACATCATTTTTGATTTTTCGAAACTGTTTTTTTTTTAATCTAGCTTTGTTTTTTGTTTAACAGTTTAAAAGTTTGTCTTCTTATATTGTATCGTATTAAATATTTTTTGTGAGAACAACATAGGAAAGTTTTCATCAATTGATTGATTTAAGCGTTTGCGAAGAACAAAATACAAAACAAACAAATCAGTTACAAACAGATGAAGAAAAGAGCCGATTTTGCTTACATTGTATATAATTACATGCATATATAACAGAAGAAAACCGAAAATAAACCCATACAACTACAATTTATATAGCTTAAAAAAAAATAGTAAAATCTAAAAATTATATTCGTTTAAATAACTGTGAAATTTAAAAGAAAAACAATACCAATAACAATAAACAATGCTTGTATATTATTGTTGTTAATATCTATTGTTAGATACAATATGTTTAAAGTACATAAAAATACGAACATACGTGAAAGTTTCTTTGCATGAAGAGCATAAGCAATGTTGTTGCGTACAAATAAAAAATATCCTTAAGATTAATTTTGTTGTGTGTGTGTGTGTGTGTGTGTGTTACATTCTTATTTCATCCTCCAAATTATTGCAAATAGAGAGAAACAGAGAGCAAGAGAAAGGGTTTTAAAGTTTCGCGTAAATTTCAATATTTAAACATGATTTCATGTACTACTTACATGTATTTATGTATACATTTTTGTCAATCACACACACATACATACAGTTCGTTAGTTCATTTGTATTTTGCGTTATCAACAACATAAAATAACAATACGTTTTTTGTTGTAATTTATTCCTATACATATTTTACTTTTTAAAACATTTTAAAATTTAAAAGAAACAAAGCTTGTCGTTTAAACAAAAATCTATACTATATACAAAGCTATGTAAAAAAAAACAGAAAAGAAACATTATAAAGGAGACCACAAAAAACAGCAGCCATCCTTGTAAATAATTATATGAAAAAAAGACATTCCAATTTTGTTGTTTTTTACTATTGACTCACATGGATTTCAAGGAAATATTTTCCTAGGTAGGTCAAATTTTTTAAATTATTATTAAACTTTTAATTAATGTTCAAGATCAAAAGATTATTCGTAGTTTGAATTTAATTCTATTGAAAGATAGATCTTCAATGAATTTATGAAATTTTATAATTTAATTATGAAAAAAGCTGCAGATCAATTTTAAACACGTATTAAATGACTCTCTAGACTCATTTATGTGCTTTCCTTATAACTTTAAACTCATCTTGGTTGATTATACGATGTATTTAATTAATTTCAAATTAATATTCAATTTACATTCAAATCCTATTTCTCGAAATTGTCACACTCATCGTTCACCAGCCATTTGCTGCTGTATTAGTTTCTTTTTGATATTCCGTCGACTTCTCAAATTCGAAACTAATCGTACCGAAAAGAAATACAGCAACTCGATGACACTGAGACTGGAAATGCCCATGAAGAGGCCAAAAATGCCGCCACAATTCGCAATTAGAGTGGTGAGGCTGAAATGAACGGTGCGTTTGATGGCTGTAAATTGGCGCTCCTTGAAGTAAACCGTTAGACGAGCTGCTATGAAACTGTTACGAGAAAAAATGGTATAAACACTGAAGTTCGCTTTGAGAGAAACTCTGCTCACTCTTTGTGCTCGTAATTCTCCCGCATGGCTTCAAGTGTTTTGGCCAAATTGTAGTCCGCAGCCGATATCTCGAAGTTGTACTCGAGCGATGTACAGGCAGGCATGCAATCGCACATAATTTTCGTGCTCGGATCGGCCATGTGCTGTATAGTCTGGTTCTGTAGCAGTAGACTTAACTGTTCCATGGCGTCTGTGTAACATGAAGTCATCTCCGGCAACTGGCAGACGGGCACATCCAAGGGTTCTGTGAGAGGGAACAGTAAAAACATGACACATGAGATGTAAGATTTGACTTACTCGGCATCCAGAATTTGACGCAACCGCATTTGGATATTGTATAGTTGGCCGAACACTCAATCTGGCAGTTGCTCTGCGAGTAGGAGCGGAAGAAACGCAAGTAACGCTCGTTATTGAAGTAACACTGGCGTCTGAGTACAAAAGGTTGGGGAGAATTGAGAGAGAATGAAGGAGCAGAGAGACAGAATTGATATGTTGTACATGTTCATTCTACTCACTTCTCTGGGCTGTAATCACGCAGACTCTTGGACGAGATGACGTAGTGCGGCAACACGGACACAAGGACTTCATGTTCATGAGGTACTAGGATATAATTGCCTGTGGTTAGCGGCATGCTCTCTGGGGAATTAAGAAACACCTGCTAGCACAACGCACATCATAATTAGCATTCATTTAAGTATGCAATAAAGTTCACACCTAATGACGCACCCTGTAGCCTTGCTTGTAACTGCGGCACTTGTACTCGACATTGTGTCCGAATCCTTGCAGAAAGACGAATAAAGCGTTTCGCGCTGAGGCGAACACCGTGCGCTGTGGATACGCGTTGTATCCTTGACCAACGTAACCATCATCTAGCGACCAGTGGCCTGTTGGCATTGTTATATGGTATATATACATACTACATATTATATAATACTATCATTATTATACGATATATTATACCAGTGATATTGTTCAAAGGGCTCTCCGATGGATCGACAAAATTGTTGAAATCAATCACTTCGTTGTCAAAATAGCTGATAAACCTTTAAATAATTAAAATTGAAATGAATATTAAAATAAATATGAATATAAATTAAATAAGTATTCGATTTTGTTTATTTTGATTATTAGTCACCTCGTATCTCGAAAAATATCCTTGCTGCGTAGTCCATTGAATTGATAACAAATACCTTCATCAGTTGCAACTAAATTTAAAAGTTTTTCACAGAAATAGTAACGGCCGCCCCACTTACAAAATGGAGCAGAAGCATTCTTTGATATTGAAAGCTGTGCCAGGGTTTCAGCCACATCCGGTTGGACATCTTTCGGAATATATTTCGCGAATCTTTCCATTACATCCGCTTCACAAATTTGCAGAGTGGCAGCAAATCTGGAGATTCTTAAGAATTCAAATTAATAGACTTAAGATTTAAAAAAAGCAATGAAAGTATTACAATGGCTTTCAAAATATCACAAAAAGTGGTTAACAACCTTTATATTTTTAATTAATGTATGAATTTTAACAATCTTGAAACCATTTGGAACACTTACTGCTCTTCCGTCAGATTTGCGCGGTTCTGAAAGGTTCCATACTCTTCGATTTCTTGCCATATTTGGCGTGACAAATTCGTAAAATCCAAATCATTGGTATCCATTTTTATTTCGGGACATATAGTTATCGTCGGAAATGGTATTTTGTGCACAGGTACCAAGGTTTCATCGAAGCCCAATATAACTGGCGATTCCTGCCATTTCAAAAACGTATCCCAGCTAATAGACATGGCGAAGTAAAGCGAAGTGGCCAACAACACAATCCAATACCATCTGCATAATTAATACAGTATTTAATTATATACAGAATTTAAGTGTTTTTGTTATTGCTTCTTATTTTATTTTATACTTTTCATAAAACGGTCGATGCAGCTCAAAGAGATAGCGTACTCCATGTATTGAGGTACTCTTTGAGTATTCCATAAGTAAACCCTTGCAGGCGGACCATCGGCTACCGTATTTAATTCTGGAGCGAATGATAATGTCACTCGGCACATCGCTTAATGCTTGCGATGTCAAACTCGGTCTGTCCACCGTTGGCAAAGGTACTGAGAGAAAATTCCAATCCGTTGGCTCCGGCAAGGAATCTGTCTCAGAATTTTTCTTCATGTTGATGATGATGATGGGCAACAAAGCTAACCACTGCAAGACAGACTAACTGAGTTTCCACACAAAGGATCTGCTTTTATAGTAGCAAAAAGGTTTTATTCAAATGAACACACAAATTTGTATGCAAATTAAAGTGCAGAGCTCTCTGGAGACCCCGCATATCCCACACTGCATTTAGGGTTGATGGTTAATTAATTAGTTTTTAAAGCTGGATTCAAATAAGGTTGATTTTTGTGGTTGCCGGTGTTCTCTCTCGACTTAACTTCAAATGTTTTCAATGTCAAGAAGGAGAATATCATAAATTTAAATAGTTTTTTATAAAAATATTCCAATAAAACCGACTAATTTTTTATTTGGATTTTTGGACATACATATGTTTATTTTCATTATTATCATATCATTACTTTATGTTCAATATCCATTATAACAGAATATAATTTATAGATACATATATAATATCCATTATAACAGAATATAACGTTTTATTTTTTCTATTTTTGCTATATAAAAACATTTTAAAAAACTATTTTTAACTACAATAGTTAAATTTACACAAAAGAAAGCTTAAGTTCCACGTTTAAAAAATGACGATATACTCTTTGATCCTTTGGCACTTTTAGCGAACGCTTTATCTTTTGTTGTCAGAGTCTTTTCCTTGATTGGTGTTGGCGTGAACATTGTTTCTGTCGGTTCTGATTTGGCAACAGATTCACTAAAGGAATCATCCAATAAACTATTTTGTAGATTTTCAGCTGCAGTTTCGTTAGAATCTACTTTAAATTTCTTATTTTCACTTCCATTGAGTGCCTGCAACGACTTCCTTTTCGACGTTTGCTCCCTGGACTCCTGTTCGGTAGGTAACGAAAGATACTGCATAAGCTCCGTATGCAGTTCGAGATCCAAGTAAGCGCCGACATAATCAAATGCCATACGTAAGACGTCAACGTCTTGCATCGATTGCTCCCCCAGATCGCCTTTCTTATAGTTTAGAGACAATGCACTGACTCCACAATAAATATCATTGCGCCGGAATGCTTCCATCACACGTTGCACTTTCAACGCTAGCCAAGCGAAGGCTTTTTTCTCGTTGTATTTGTAGAAAATTTCCTCGCCAGCGGTCTTTGCATCAGCAATACATTTCAGCTGTTCCGAAGTAACGTAAGTCATCAACAGACGCCCTACATCGGTGTCTTGATCATCGCGGATGCAGTCCAATGCCAATGCATTTTGAGAGCAGTGCTTTCGTAAGTGATACAGTGCTAGGAAGGTTGTATCTATGGGCGTTGTTAGGTAAAGTTTGCCATTCGAGCAGACGTTTTGATTAATAAGCCAACTACGACGTGGTTCAGCGAATTCCAAAATTTCCATGATGCTTTTTTTATGTTCACAGGTCATAAAGAATGTCGGCTTACCTTTGCCTGGATGATAGAATTTTTCCAGCTTCAATTGTTTATCGGAGGATAGAAGTCCCGATGGTATATAAAAAACTTTACGTAGCGCAGCGACTTCGACTGCTTTTACCCGATCCGTCTTGTGGTCCTCCTCCAGGTGATTGGACCGCATAGATTTGGACATGATATCGACTTGTAGTCTGTATTTGGTTTGCTTAATTATTAATATATAATAAGCCGGTGGTTGTAAAATAACAATTGATTTTTGTTTGGGTTATTAGGAATAGAAAGGGTGTTTTAACAGCGTGACTCAGAGGTAATAATATTATTATATTTATTAAAATTCATATAGCCGAAACGCAACGTAACGTATCGTATAAGCGTATTGTCACGGCTTCGTGGTGGGGATCAGTTAAACTCTCTCAGTTAAAAAACAGCAATTTTACGTCAACATATTGCCATTTATAGGATGTGGATCAGGTTGCCAAAAGTAGTAGTAGAGAGAACCTGAATTTCTTTAGACTCGAATGTTACGTCACAATTTTAATTATAAATAGTTAACAATAGCAGTTTCAGGAGATGTTGGAGCAGCTGTCACGTCTCGACTAACTGAATCATATGAGTATGAATATTTTAAATAAAAATAAAAAAGACATTTCAAATAATACAAATAATATTTAAAAGAGATAATAAAAGATAAATTTAAAAAAATTAATATATTATGCAAAAGAATAAATAATATAATTAAATTACTAAAAAATACCTAAGAAGTGAGATCTCATAAAACTACAAAAATTATTTATTTATTTATTTATTTTATTTATTTATTTATTTATTTATCCAAGTTGTACAAAGAAGGTCAGTTTGACCTTATATTAATCATACTTAGTTCGACACAATAGTCAGCCATACAGCGGTTTGTCTTATTCTAAGGTATAACTTATAACTATACAATTGTTTAATGAAAAATTTACGTGCATTGCAGTATACTATAAATGCTTTCAATAAGTTACCCTGTCGCCCTATATATTTTTAGCCTTATTTTTGCCCTCCGCCCTAACGTCCCCCTCGAATCACCTCCCGCCCTACACTGCAGCGTCCGTCATCCCCATCTAGCAAGTTTCAAAGACATATTCTTCAAGTGGAGAACACTAAAAACATTTACACAAATAATATTTATTTAGGGCAGTAACTCTAGCAACAGCTTTTGTAGCATCTAAGATTACCTAGCATAGGCAAAGAGAACAACGTGCTGTTAATCCGATTTACGTTGGAGAGCGATAGCGGTAGTCGCTAAGAATCAAGCGAAGCAACACACCTGAAGGCCTCTTCTTTGAATCTGGAAGGCCCCGTATTTTCATTTATCGCATTTGGCAGGCCATTCCACAGTCTAATAGCTCTCACCATGAAAGATCTTTCCATTATCTGGGAGGTGAATCGTGGAATGATGACATTCGATCTTCGCTCGGAGCGCCCAAATTCGAGTTTGTTGTATAGGTAAGCGGGTTCACGAGATCTTATCACTTTATACATCATTAGCAAAACCCTGTGTTTATATAGCTTCTCTAGATCTGTATTTATTACCCTCCTAACAAGGTGCGAAACGCCATCCCTTCTTCTGAGGGAATAGACAAACCTTACTGCGGCCCGGAGGCAGACATTTAGCCGGCGTAAACAAGCCGCGTTGCAGCCGCTGAAGACCTCACAGCAATAAAGCAGATGAGGCAGCACCAGAGCTTTCACCAAACGCAGTCTTACAGCTGCTGGTAGGTAATGCTTTACCAAGTGTAGCCTTCTAAGGCAGAGGAAAACACGGCTACATACCTGAGCAACATGCCTGTCCCACGACAACGTGTCACTAATTATCACTCCCAAGTTTTTAACTTTATCGACGAACGGCACCTCTAAGTCATTATGGTAGATCGGCCGGCATATATACCCTGAGGAACCACTATGTAAAACCATTGCTTGTGTTTTGCCTGCATTTAATGTTAGCCCGTTTTCCACGGCCCATCTCGTAACAGCTATCAAATCCGCCGTAACCCGATCAGCACCACCTCCCGCGTCCTCGGGCTTACAGGCGTGTAAAAGCTGAACATCGTCCGCAAAAATGTGGACTAAAGAGTGCGTGATGACGCCTGGCAAATCATCCACGAAAAGCACAAATAAAATTGGGCCCAATATGGAACCCTGAGGTACACCGCAGCTTATGCCAAGCAAATCAGAAAGGGACCCAGATGCACAGACCCTCTGAACCCGTTCAGTCATGTAGGAAAAAATAAGGTTGCACGCCGAGCTAGAGAAGAGGAACCTCTCCTTAAGTTTACGACACAAGATCCTGCCATCCACCCTATTAAAGGCTTTACTGAAATCTAATAGAAGCAAATAAGACACGAGCTTTCTATCCAGATTTTGCCTAATTGTGTCAGTAATATCCACAAGAGCCGTCGCTGTACTATGACTCGATCTGAACCCTGATTGTCGCACAAATATGCTAACCCTGTCGTCAGATCTAATGAATTCGAGAATCTGATCCTTCATTACCGCCTCACAGAGTTTTGACAGACAAGGCAAGATACTAATTGGTCTATAGTCGGACGGAACCATTGGCTTAGAAGTCTTAGGCAGCGGGATAATTTTAGCTAACTTCCAAGCACGAGGGAATATGGAGTGCGTTAGAACAGAATTTACCATTGCCCAAATATGGACACCAAATATGGGCCATATGAGTCTAATGAATCTTATACTGATGCCGTCGAGCCCTACAGCATTCGACTTCATATTGGTAAGAACATCCCACAATTCACTTCTCTCAACGTTTCGGAAGAAAAATGCTTCTGGATTTTCGGGTAGGTTGATGTCCGTACGACCAACGGTGATATCCGACTCATGAAGCGACGCGAAATAGTGATTTAGATCATTTGGATTTAATAGGACTGGGCATTTCTTACTGGGGGTAACCCCCAGTCTTCTAACACCCTTCCAAAAATCTCCGGTTGTGGACGACCCCTCCATGGTGCTACTACCATATCCGAGCTTTGCCTTCTTGGTTAAATGGGTGACCCTGTTACGGTACTTCGTATAGCAACGCCACTTCTGGGGCGTTGGGTCAGAACGGTAGGCCCTAAAAGCTGCATCGCGGAGAGATTTGGCATTAATTATACCCTGGTTTAACCATGGGCATGCTTTGGTGCGGGGCTTGTACTCCACTAGCGGCACTGATTCGTAAAAAAGTCTAGTTATTTCCCCATTCAAAATCATGATCTTTTCATCAACATCTCCAGTGCCATAAAAGGCACGCATGTCAAGGGATCTACATTTCTCCATGAGTCTAGGCAGATCTATTTTGTTGAAGTCCCGAATTTTGTGACTAACTGGCGAGCTCTGGCTGGTTATGGTCGTTGAGGCAAAAATGAACGCATGTCTCGAGACATTTGGAATCCAGAAGTGGTCGATTAAAGTAACAGACTCCACCCTCCTTAGTACAAGAAAATCAAGTAGGGACTGGGAACCATGTACCACATCCAAATGGGTTGGAAATTATCATCCTAATTCAATTTTGTGTTTATCGACGATAAATTTGTGAGCCGTGAAACATATTTTTAATTATAGGATTTTTCAAACATCGATAAACCCGGAATTTTCTCCGCCTCAAACATTTCTCTCTATATCACAGCCTGATCAAGAGGTTAATTTTATGATATACACAAAAACTGTCGTCACTTTTATTTATTAAACAGTGCTAACTACAAAAATGACAGCTACCACGTAGAAACGTCAACGCTTCTGAATTTTAGAATCAGTTGATTTCTGGTATTTGTGGGGTTTAGTTTTGCTGCTAGTTCCATGGTGTTTGATGTGGACGTAGATCGATATAAAAAAAGAGTCTACTCAAATCTATTTTAAGTTAAATGTTCAGTTTACAAAAATCAGTGCAGCAACAACAACAACAAATTTGTATTATGTTCCAACTAGTTCAAATATAAAATAAAATTGAAAGAAGTAGTGAAATATTTGAATATCTAAGAAATCTTTGCAAAATTACAAATAAAACAAAATCAAAAATTATAAAATTTGCACAAAAACGATTTTGCTTCCAAGTGGCTATTAGCTTTGGCATTATTTTTTGTTCGTCGCATAGAGAAATTGGAAAAGGCTTAAACCAAGAGAAACCAGAGCTTATTTTCTGGACTTGTTGAAAACTGCAATAAATTGGCACGTGGATGTCGTACCAAGGATACAGTCCAATACCAACAACAAATATGAATGAGCCGAATCCCAACCGCAGAAGCTCAGATGCGACGACGTCCGAAGCAGCTGCTCCAATACCATCAGCGTTAGTGGAGGATTACGATCGCAGTTCCGTAGGCGGCGGTCTGCCGTCCACCTACTCATCGCAGCAACTCATGTCATCCTCGGACCGTGACAGTATCGGACTTCGCCAAGCTGGTGGAGCAGATATTCGGCGTAGCGCCCGCTTACGCATAACGCGCAATCAATGGTTCACAGTGGCTGTGCTGTGCTTTGTAAACCTCATAAACTACATGGATCGTTTCACTATAGCGGGTAAGAGGAACGAATGACTTTAAAGTCAAGAATTTTTAACTAGTAGAAAGAATATTAAGTTGATTTTTAAAAATCTTTTGCTTTTGATGCATAAAAAATTAACTCGGTGAAAAGCAGCAGTTTTATGAAGGATTTTATGAAGATTATATGTCAAATCAAAAGCATTAACGTAGAATATCTTTAAAACACATCATACAAATTTTATTGCTTTCCAAATAAACTTCAATAAATGCAACAATAAATTAATTATGAGTGATTTCCAAAACTATTAATAATTCAAAGCAATTGAAACCAAATCTTAATTGAATCAAATGCTGGATACGGCAGGCAAACCGAGTTTGTTTATTCTTGTGACCCGCATTTGGAATAAAGAATAGTTTTGGAAAAAAACGTATGCACTAAAAATCATCATAATTCAGTGGTTTGAATAATGAAACCTTGTAGTTTGGTGTCAAAGTTCAGTGTTCCAACAAATGTTTAAATTGACGAAAGTAGTTTTTTAAAAAGTGACTGAAAGAAAACAAATAACCACAAACACGACGAATGTTGTATTGTGAATTGTTTAGTAAATGCATGCATAAGTATATACATATGTGTGTGAGTGTGTGTGTATGTATGTATGATGAAAAACAAAGCACACAAACAAACTTCTGCAACAGCAAAAATTACTGACTTGACTGGGTCAAGTAGCTACCTTATTTTAGTTTTGTTATAATCGTTGTTGTTGCATTCGAGTGTTTTGAGTACCACTCAAGAAATGTTGTGCAGTAACGTCCTCAACTGCAAATATATTTTCATACAGACATACATGCATATAAAGTTCATATTACTTCACAGAAAAGTTCACGAACGTACTGTTTAAAGGCAAAAACGTTTAAGTTTACTAAATATTATCAAAGCCTTATAAATAAATGAAATGAAATGAAAAGAAATCTTTAAACAATTAATTGAAAAGCAGATCGTTGTTGTTGTTTTTGGCAGCCAACGTTTAAATATCACACCATGCATTTCGTGGCGATAATTACTACACACACACACACACACACACACACACACAAAGCAACAACAACAATAATAATATCAAATCGGACCATCATCACAACAAACAGGCGATTATTTTTGCTTTTCTTTGCAATTTACGAAAATATTTCTTATCTGAATCTAGCAATTTATGTAGTATTTTCTTACATTTCTTACATGTTTTCATTTCTTACTTTATTCATTCATTATGGCTTTGGTCTATTTTCCGTTGTTTTCAGTTGCAGTCATTCAATGATTTCGGTTGTCTTTATTTTGTATTTTTGTTTTTTACAAACCAGCTTTTTATTTGACGTACTTCAATTTAGGGCCAGATTTTCAATGAACGATCACCGTGATTCTCCGTAATTCTGTTTTTTTATTATTGCGAAAAGAACCACTAACACAGAGCAGAGTTATCGACAACGCGAAAATAACAAATAGCAGAAGTTATTAACAAATATTGTTCACTTAAAATACGTCAGCCAGTTAAAATTACGTCACTTTTAAATAAGAACATCACGTGACGTCAAATATGACGAATATGATGTGCGTTTCTTTTTCTGTGGTTGAACTGAGAATCTGAGAAACACGCCCCCCTTTTTTGCAGTTGTGGTTCACATTATCTTTACTCAAAATACATACTTCAAATTCACATCCATATACACAAATCTTACCAACATAACATAGTATTGTTTAGATTTGATATTGATAGAGATTAGAAATCATTAATAAACAAACTTAATGATTAGTCATAAAAGATTATGAAGATAATTTGTATCTGATAAAAATGTATGTAATGATTTAAGGTTTAATATAATCTTCAAGTCAAAACAGACTGATACGTCCGAAAATTCCAGTAATCCGAATAGAGCTAAAATATATGAAAAATAATAAAAACATAAAGAAATTTTATTAAAATACATACAATTCTACTTTCAAAATATCTACATTAATATTTTGCACTCACATATTTCATTAAAATTCAAAAATTCACATCGAAAATAAAATAATGTAAAAAATCCAGTTAATAAACAGAAAATAAAATGATGACTTTAATATGAAAGACATAAAATAAAGAATATGCTAGAAAAACCATAATAAATAAAATAAAATGTATCAAAAAAACGTAAAATTTGAATTTTACTGAATTATAATTTAAATTAATTTTTAAAACAGATTATTGCAAATTTACTTTTCTTGATTTCATTATATATTTTTATATATTTTCTGTATACATTATTATTTGTATCGAATTCAAGAACAACAACAATAAACAACAGTAAATAATAACAAAAATAAATAATATTATTGTACTATTTTTATCAGTTTTGGAATACATTTCAAATGTTTTTACTTTTTGTCATTCGTACTGATATCAAGGTCAATGATTGAGATAAACATGTTTATTTATGCAAAGATGAATAATTTAACTAAAAAAACGTAGTTCGCAATTGTAACAAATTATTGCTTAATTGATTACATTTAGCAGTTGACGGTTGATTTAAAAAAAAATGGGATTCGAAAACAGATTTTGGGATTCGAAGAACAAAAGTTTCACTTAAAAAATTGGTTTCTTTTTAAAAAATGAGGGAAACTGTTATTTTGTTTACGTCAGTTCAATTCAATTTAAAATTATTTATTAAATTCCGTTATTTGTTATTATTCCGTTATTGTTATAATATTCCGTTATTGCTATTTTGTTTACGTCAATTCAATTAATTTTAAAATAATTTATTAAATTCCGTCTCTATTTGGATTTATAATACATTTTTAATTTATTTGTAATAATTATTTGTTATTTATTCATTACTTCATCCATCCATCCATCAACATTTCTGAAACTCTTCACAGATTCTTCAATAAATCGTTACTCTTTCTCGTTTAACAGACATGCATCAAAGTGAAAGTTCGTTCAGTATTTTTAATAAATTGTTTTTCATATTTTTTCTTCTTGCTTTGTGTTTTGTTTCTTTTATATGCATTTTTCTTTTATGTCAGTTGTCAAAATTTAGATGGATTTCCCTTCTTCCGGAGAGAAGAGCCTTTCTTTTGCATCTTCTTCTTTCTTTCACGTTTCTGATGTGAATTAAAGTTCACAAATTTCGAACAACAACAAAACGCTTTTCGGTTTCGTTTTTTGTTTTTTTTTAATATATTCGTGATGTCGCAACACAACGAAAGCATTTTAACGAGTTTTAGATAATAACTGAATTTGAAAAACCAAAAAAATTACTTGAATACAAAACTTTCTTCAACATAAACACGAATATTATCGCATTATGTTTTTCGAAAGTACAGTTTTTTGCTTGTATACTCTGTTTTAATATTGTGATGTGTTAATTAGTTAAATTTAAATAAATACAACTGCTGCGTTACTTTTCCTAAGTCATTGAATGAGAAAAAACACTTGCAGTTGCATTTTATTTACACAACTATTTTGCATGGTGTTGGAATTTTTTTCCTTGCAAATTTTCCACTTGCACTGTACTCGGGGACAGGGTACCGTAAGCACAAATAGCATTCCAGGAAACGTTTTGCAAAATCTGTGGAATCAGTTTGGAGCCTTGTAACGATCGAACTCGAAGAAAAACGATCTGCTTACAATCAATACGAAAATATTTATTATTATTCTTTCGATTCGACTTTCAATGCGAAATAACAAACTTCAAATTTCAACACTTTTCTCGGTTTCTTTTATAAACGATAAAATGGGTTTATTTTTATAGTTAAAAAGTTGTTTACACTATTGAATTTATAAGCAGTTATTCAATGAACTTGCGATAACTTATAACGAATAATCTGAGGACTCATTAAAATAAAAATATAATAAATAAAACTGCTAAATAAAATTACTAAACAATAACCTATAAATTATAAAAAAGTAGAAAATCATCAATCAAATGGGATGGAAGTTGCTCCCCGCTTTTGTTAATTTTATTTTCGAGCTTTTCTCCGATTTCGTCTATTATTTTTCTAGTAACTTGCAAGTCACTGACCTCAAACAATAGAATTCTATTCAATTAAATGCGACACTTTGCCGTGAGTCGTCGATTTCAATTGAGTTGTGGATTGTTTTCATTTCCATTTTATTTTCGCGCTGATTTTCGCACTATTTTTTTTCTTCTTTCTGATATATTGTTTTTTTCAACATTATTTCTGTTGTTACTTGCATGTTGCTGCCATACTTGTTAGTTTCTTTCAGACTGCGGTATTATGTCACAACATAATATAAAACACCAACTATTTATTTTATTGGTTTTCTTTAGATTTTCAGTTTTTATTCAAAAGGTATTCGTTACAGTTTCCACTCTGCTAAATATTAGTGTAAAAGAAATAAGAGTTTATAACTTTTAGTAGATTTTATTTTTATGTAAATCGTTTTAATGTTGAGACTGAACATGCAAATCTTTCACTTTCTCTATGAATTTTCTACATTTTCTTTGTATAGCATAATTAAATTAATTATTTTCATTATTATACTTATTATTATATTTGTTAAGGAGGATGTAAATAAATCGACCATAGGGAAAGTAGTGTTTCAAGGATAATGGACCGACTGGTCAAGGACTTTAGCAGTTTCTAAACTTATAACGACAATCATAATATCAAGTATTCATTTCCAAAAATAAATGTGGTGCACTAAACTTCATGTTGTTGTTGTTACCATCAACACTCAATAAAGTATAAAAACTAAACAAAGAATTTATACAGCCAACCTCAAAAGGCATCAATCCAGCCAACCATGGATGCTCCACACACATTCACACATGCAAGCAACCAACCGAACCCCCCGTCGTCGATCTTCCCCGACGCATCAAAAAGCATGAAATTCCAAAGACCAAAATATCAAAGCGTCTGATTCATGTTCTCTCTCTTCTCCGCTCCCCTCCTCTTAACCAAACACCCTTATGTTTGTTTTTTGTGTTTTTCTTAAGCAAAAATATATCGTATGATATTTTGAACCAATGGCAGAGGAACGCTAAAAAAAGTGACGTAACGACAACATTTCAGTTCATGTGTAAAGAGCGCGTGTACCAGTTAAAGGAAAACTGCAACTAAACGGGGGCCAAAAAACAGAAAAGTATGTGTATGTGCTAAAAGAAAGAGAAGAGATAAAAGATAGGCTCGACTCGGCTCGTCGGTAGAGACGTATGAAGGTGGTGGAGACGTCGGTAGAGACGTATGCAGTCGTGTATATATACAATATTTATAAAAGAACCGTCGAGTATCGCCAACAAAGCAAGTTTAAAGGAATGAACAGAGAGAGAAAAAGATAAATTAAAGAAACAGAGAGAAAGACAACGGAAGCAGTGATAAAGAGAGCGGAAACAGAAATAGAGACAGAGAGAGAAAGTAAAGAAACAGAGGGAGATAAAAAAGAGGAATGAGTTTGTTTACTTGAGAGAGCGGGTGGAAAATAAAACAAGTTTCCATACACGAATTTAAACACCTTTTGTTTTAAAAAAACACCGCACACCAACCTGGCTAACTTAATAGGACTGACCGCGACCAGAGCCGCAAAACGTTGGTGGGTTTTGAAGTGTACCACCTCCTCTCTCTCAGTCGTCTGAGTTCAAAATCTACAGTAGAATGTTGTTAAACGCTATTTTTGAAGGCTAAAAAGCCGGTTGCCAGTCGCACACTTCAGAAGACCAGAGAATAGATTAATAAAGAAGATGAAGCATGATGAATAAATGCTGTAAATAGGAGAGGAGAGAGCAAATAATTACAAAAACATCGCATTCATTCGCTCAGTATTAATCAGTCAGTATTTTTTCATTCTCTTTCTGTTTCTGTGTGCTGATTAATGATCACCCCATTAAAAAGTATAAAAAAACAGGAAAATAATTCTACCTGATGAGAGGGTACAGGGTAGGGAAGGGTAGAGGAAGAAAGAGGATCTATGCATCCATTCATTTAACAAGGTCATTTCAACAGCTTCGCTGAAATAAATGAAAGGATTTATACAAATACTTGCACTCAAATATGAGGAGGATGTTGACTAAATATGAAGAACAGTGAAATCAAATCATAATTGTATATGATATATTATATTATAATATATATGATATCAAATAATCGTAACAAACAATAAAAACATAATAATGATTTATGGAATAATAACTAACAGAATTTTTAACCAAAAATAATGATAATAATAGATCAAAGTTCCGAAACCATAATAATAATAGAACCTTGACAGTTGCTGATCAACCACATTCTCTTTTCTGTTCCTATTTTGACAATTTAATTTCAAGAAAATTCAGTCAAATCATCATTAATTAAATAATGATGACTACTATATCTTATCTTAGAAAATTGCGCAAAACTTTGAAGATAACCAAAAATTTAATTAAATGCCGACGTAAACAAATGCAACAACATTAGCCTGCCAACAAGATCATACGATATCACCTCATGAATCAAGTTTCCTCCTTTTTGTTCGCACTGGGAAGGTTAAAGGGGGGAGGGGAGGGTATAAATTAAAGTCGCTTCGTCTATGAAGACTGTGTTTTCAATTCGATTCAATTGATTCGATACATTCAATTGATTGATGCATGTTAATGATGAGAGCTAAAGACGAGTGGGCGAGTTATCACTATGACGAATGTGTACTATATTACGGGGGGGAAGAGAGAGGCAGAGATATTAGGGGTGGGCCATCGGATGGTTTCTGTTTGAATTATTTATTTCAATTGTTTTGCTTTGTTTATATAAAATTCAAAAGAAATCCAATAAGAAACCATCAGATGGCCCCCCCCTATTTTAACCATAACTGGAAAGATACATCTTCTAGAGTATAAGGAATTTTCATTCTATGTTTCCACAATTCGAGCTCTTGAAAGGGTCGAAATCATTGGGTCATTAAAAAACAGTACATTTTGAATGTGTAACGAATGACTGAGTCATTAGTGAAGTGACATTGTGAGTCACTGTGAGTACAATGAGTAATAAATCTATTCTAAAAATATTCGAACTAAAAGAAACAAAGAATTTTTATTGAATTTCAATGGAAAGGAAATTTATATCGATTTCGATTAAGTGATTTACTTATTAAGAATGTCTTATATGATGCTGATTGAACTATCCTTTGATTGAAAATCCTTTAAAGGAAATGAAAGCAAAGGATACCTTTAAAGAATTTCAAAAAGAACAAATACCAAAAAATTGATTCTTCAAACTTAAAACAATAATAATAAAAAATCATTCTTTCTTATAAAAACATAAACGAAGGTTATTTGTAGCAAATTGAAACTTTAATTATTAGTCAGCAAAATTTTGTAAATATTGTGTATATTAAAACACTTTCATTTTTTATTATTACAATATTATAATCAACGCTGTTATTCTCTAAGGATCTCGAATTCTTATATTGAAATTCGAATCTTTGCGTTTGCAAAACTCTGTGTTGCAGAATTATTTTAAAATAACTACAGCGAAAAGCAAGATAAAATGTACATAATCTCACTTTATTTGCCTTTACCTAAATATTGTCTAAATTGTTGGGTGGAGGCAAAGCGGTAGGCAGGAAAAAACCCGGTTGCTTTTCCACGCTTTTTCATATAAAGTGTTGCGTAGCAGAATTTTTCAACTTACGAGTATTTCTTCGAATTTTTGTTTTTTTATTTTTGTCTTGCGTGTGTTTTTAGTTGCTTTTTTTCTAAAAATGATTTGGCAGGTTTTTTTAATTTCTTATGTGGTTATATTTTTATTTTTTTTTTTTTGGCTCTTTTTAGATGCCATCTTTTAGTTCTTTCGCAGCCTTCACTAAAAACAGATACAAGTTTTTTAATTTTTTCTTTAACCCCCTCCCCCTCTTTAGATATAGAGTATGGTATGCTGCTAAAATATTCTGGAGATTTTTTGCTTTCTTTTTTGTTTGTTTTGATCAGAAGTCGTCTCTGGATACGATAAATAAAACGTTGCATCATTTTATTGGTCATGATGAAGGTTTTTCTTTCATTATACAAATTATTCTTGATATTTTAATTTTGCTTCAATTTCTTAAATAATAGAACACATTTTTTAATTATGAATTAATTCTGCAATGAAGTTTTTAATAATTTTTTCATGTAGTTATCTTATTTTAAATCCATGGCTAAATACATTTGTAAAACCAATAACAATAAAAATGAAAGGTATGGACATTTTCCTAAATATGGAAATAAAACAGTAACAATTATTACTAGAAAACCTTGAAAGCTTCTTTACTTAAAATTATATTTCGAACAGTTCGTAATGGAAAAAAACAGAAACAAAAAATAAAACCGATTTCGATATCTTTTTTGGTATTCTTTATCCACTTCACTTTTTACCAGTTTTTGTACCGGTTTTTAAAACAGATTTTTTTTGTCTGTTGCAAGTTCTTTTTCGATATGCAAAAAATATAACTTTGTTATAAACGCACATTTAAATGCAAATCTAACGTAATCATCACCGTCGACAATAAGTTGTTAATTAAATTACATTGACGTAAATGAATTAAATACTTATAGTTAACTTAATTGTTATTTAGAGAAATGATAGACAATCAACGATCAACATTTTATTAATTAAAATGGTTTTATAGAGCTCATAGATAGAAATACGCATATAAAGATATATTAAACTAGATATGTACCGTTGTGTGGTTTGTATATCGACGTACGACGGAAGTAAAATTTACATTTAGTAGTACGCTTTCAAGGCGTATTAATTCACAATAACAATTTTTATGATATGATCTGATCAGAAGCTCTTAAAACACAACCAAGAGAGACTTTGTATACAACATAATACATGATATATCTACGGTGGCAGAGTAGATAACGTGCTTGCCTGCTAGTCGTGCGGATGTGGGTTCGAATGACCCTGCGCATGGACTTGTTTAATATTCCTCTCCTTGCTATCGTATCAGTCAAGTTCCTTAACTATAAGTTTTGTCTATAAATATTTATCTAGTAATCATATTACCGCATACATTTCTAAATAAATTAAAAAACACTTTTACATGAAAAATATATGAAAAATTTAATTGAATATTTTCAGGTGTCCTCACTGACATTCAAGACGATTACCAAATCGCTGACGATGATGGTGGTCTTTTGCAAACCGCTTTCGTCATTTCCTACATGATATGTGCCCCGCTTTTCGGTTATCTGGGTGATCGTTATTCACGACGTTGGATTATGGCTGTGGGCGTGTTTCTCTGGTCAGCAACGACTTTGCTCGGTTCATTTATGAACACTTTTGGCTGGTTCCTCACATTTCGTGCCATGGTCGGTGTCGGAGAGGCTTCATACAGTACAATAGCACCGACAATCATCTCCGATTTGTTTGTTCACGACTTACGTTCGAAAATGTTGGCCATGTTTTATTTTGCTATCCCCGTGGGATCTGGATTCGGGTAAGTTTTCCGGGACGTCGTAGAAAAAGAATAGAATCGTTGAGTCGATGAGCAGATATGATTTTTCTAAATAAGATCAAATATTAAAATTAAAATTCCGATTCTGGGACCTTCGATCACTCTTTTGATATGATTTTCATAGGTATAACGTAAAAAAAAGTAAAATTACAAGAACAACAACTTTATCATTCAGAAGCAATTGCAAATATTTTATTTGTAAGTTTCATTTAGTCGAACTTTCAATATTCGATTCGATTTACATACATCTTCGATGATGATGATTGACTACGACAAAAACCAGTTGAAAACCATGAAATTTGAGAACATTTTTTTTTATAACGCATAAGAAATTTCACAAAAACTGTAATTTATTCTTTCTCACAGAAATTGAAAATTGAAAATTTATTATGAATAAATTCTGATTTAATCAACTCAATCGATTCATTGAAATCGCGTTGGAATTGCCACTGATTGTGATATTTATTGATCTTGTGAGTGTGATACTATTTTTTTTTTGCAATTTTTTATTGATCGCGTGATCGTCTGAGGAAAAATTAAATTAAATTCACACCGATGAACTCTGTTTTAAACTTGACAATTGAGAAAAGTTGAAATAAAATAATAATTTTAGAATAACATGTTTTTTTTGCGTTATGACTTTAATTCTGAACTCTGATCTTTGGTCGTTGTATGGAGTGATCGCACTTTTTATTACTTACTTATTGTATTTTTGGTTTTTGTCATTTCTCTGAACACATCCACAGATACATCGTCGGCTCTGAAACGGCTCGCATGGCTGACAACTGGCGCTGGGCACTTAGAGTGACACCGTTCCTTGGCATCGCTGCCGTTGTACTGATCTTACTGATCAAAGAGCCAGGACGGGGCGAAAGCGAAGGCTCTTTCAATCTCGAGAACACTACTTATACGGAGGACATCAAGGATCTCGTAAAGAACCGTTCATTTATGCTGTCGACTGCCGGCTTCACATGTGTCGCCTTCGTCGCCGGTGCCTTATCCTGGTGGGGGCCGAAATTCATATTCCTCGGCCTCAGAATGCAGCCAGGCAATGAAAATCTGGCGCTGAACTCGTAAGTTTTTACAATACTTTAGTTAATTTAGAGAACCCATTAATATAAAGTGGAACAACTTGGAAACTGGGAAACCAGAGTATCGTACAAGTTCGGCATAGTCGCCATGATTGCAGGACTTTTGGGCGTGCCGCTCGGCTCTTATCTGGCAACACGCCTGCGACCGACCATCGAAAATTGCGATCCGTATATTTGTGCCTTCGGTTTATTGGTGTCATCGCCGATGGTTTACTTGGCTTTGATATTGACACAGACCAGTGCTTTCCTGTGTTTCCTGTTCGTGTTCGTCGCTCAGATGGCGCTGAATCTCTGCTGGTCCATTGTAGCCGATATACTGTTGGTAAGCTGAAAAGCTGTCAAGCAGGCGATGATTTTTATTGGAGAAAATTGAGTATTATAACCAAGAAAATTTAAAACTACAACAACTACAGCATCCAAAAACAGGAATACAAAAACGGCGAGAAAGAGCTTGTTGAAAAGTTGAAAAATTTCGGAAATTTTGAGTCTATTCCAAGTCTTCTCAGTGCAAATAGCTTCGGTGAGACAAACGGAATTTACTTGATAATAAACCGTCTCCCGTTAAAGTCTCCTCAATGGAAACTGGGCCATCGAAATCTACTGCTTCTATGTATGGTTCTTCTCTTCTATAACAGCAGAATGTGGATTTTTATACGACGATTGATGTTTCGTTTATATATTTTTTAATATCCAAACCATTTTATTTGGTTTCTTTTTTGATAGATACTAAATTTTCTTTCATCCCTCTCTTTCTCTCTCTGTCTCTCCTTGTTCACGTCATGTGAAATGTCATCTGCAGTGTCGCATTATATTTCGGTGTGATAACCATGACGGCCGGCATTATTGGGGTGCCGTTGGGATCGATCCTGTCGCAGATTCTTATCAAGCGATGGCCCAACGTCGATCCCGTGCTGTGTGGCTTCGGACTGTTTATCAGCGTTCCTCTGCTGGCCGGCGGAATGATTCTAGTTTCGAAGAATACCATCGGCACGTACATCCTGATCTTTTTTGGTCAACTGGCCATTAATATAAACTGGGCAATCGTAGCAGATATTTTGTTGGTAAGTGTTGTTGCTTGATGTTATATAATTTTTACTGTTATACTGGCTTTTTTTTGGTTTGTTGTTATTAAATAACACGAAATTTTTTGGTTCATGGTTTTGATATCGTACGAGTACAAATATTGATATGCTATACATAAAAATCCTTGCAATTTTAAAATCTTTTTCATTACTAAAACCCCAAAAATCCGCACCACTAAAAGTCATCATCATCATCGCTTTAAAAAGCAACCCATTTCCTTTTTTTTTACATGACAACCATTATTATTATCATCATTGTTGTGTATAATTATATTATGAATTCTTATTAACAAATTTTACTAAGATACAACTTTTATATGCATTTAATCTGACTTTATATATAAAGGCAAAAACAGTCTATAAAATGAAAAAGGGTATGTTTTTTATTTGAAAAACTTACTATATTTGGATTACCCTATAATCGTCGTATATTATTATTTCTTTAAACTATTTCCTTATTATTTATTTATTACTTTATAATTTAATGAATTCGTTTTCAGTTATTTTATTTCTTTACTTTTAAATGTAATTCATGAATCATCGTGATCATCATCATCCTTCAATCATGAACTCCATCATTTTTACTTATTTATTTACACTCACTCTGTATCAAAATTAATGAATAAATAAGCGGCGCACGTTAGTTGAATATTCTGCGAAAAAAAAAAATTAAAATCTTGGCGTTGGTAAAAATTCTAAACTTGTTTCTATTATGTTTATACTATGTTTACTATTGTAAAAAGTTTATTTATTAAATTCCTTAAAAAAAGAAGCAAAACACAATACACTCACTCTTATATTATTAAATTATTTCGGTCCCTTGAGGTCGGTTCTCTTGTGGCCAACATATTTGATTAAGTGTCTACTTTTCCAGGGTAACTTTGGGGTAACTCTATCGTACTTTACTCACGTGATTAGAATCTTAGTGAATAATAGCAAGAAAAATTGGAACGATGTATTTTTTACTTGTTACACCAGCTTATAGAAACTCCTTTTTTATATTTTAATTATAATTTGCGATCTTGTTTGTATTATTTAAACAGTTTTTAGCGGTTTTTATCCCTAATAATTACATATCTGTGATAAAATAAATAAAAAAGAGTTATAATAAAGATAGAAAAAGTAAAAATAGCTGTAAAAAATATGTGTGTCTGTCAAACACTGTGGTTAGTTAAACAAAATTGTTTACACTCAAATTGCATTGTATTAAATAGCAATTAAATTGAAATTCTATTGAAATAAAATAATTCTAACGTGCGCTGTTGTGTTTGTTCATCGAAACAAAAAAATGCAATGAATAACAGTAAAAACTGAAAACTGAAGCAACAGCAACACCAACAAAATAATAATACATAGAAATTGCTAGAAAATTTAAAAACATTCAATTATCCAATTACTCCAAAAATCGACCAAACCAATAGATTTGTTACATTAGTGTTTTTGAGAAGTCTGAGAACAGCATTTTTTAGTTTTTCTCCCCATCAATTCAATCAAACCACCTTCGTACAGTACAAAAGAAAAGACTGGTAGTTGAAAAATATCCCAAAATGCCCATGAATTCGATTTTTCGTGCATTCAGAAAACTGAAGAAGAAGGAAAAAGCAGCGCCACCTTGTGAAGAGGTTTAAAGCTGTAAACGTTAAGAAAAATCGACTCCATAAACCTTTTGACCGTTCTAGGTAATTCTCAAATAAAGTGGATGGTAAATGAAATTTGTTTTCGATGGTTGCAGACACATTCTGTTTCTTCTCTCGTCCATCAACATTTAGTTCTTTCCCGCCGAAATGTTCGACTACTTTTTTCGATTTTCTCTTAATTTTCAAGAGTGTTCTTAAACCAATTTTCTTTCGGTTGAGCGCCATCTATTGAGAGCTTTTATAACGCCATATTGTAGCTCATCCCAAATCCATAATCGAGATTTTTTTACGATGCTGGTATTGTTGTTGTTGCAGTTGTTGTAGGTTTTAATGCTTTCTACTAACCACATGTATGCAAATAAATTCTCTCATCACAGAATATTTTCCCCGCACACAAACGTGAATAATTATTCAGCTTATTATTTAACACTTATAAGGCCCACAGAATGAAGATAATTAAATTTTACAGGATGTGATAAAAATATGCGCACTATTGCAATTTTATATTTAAAATTAAAAACTTTTGCATTTAAAAAACTTATAATATTAAAAAATATTTAATTCAAAATAAGATAAAATTACTAAATAAATATTCAAAATTGAAAATTCAAGAAAAAAACATTTCGGTAAAAAACGATCTCGTCCTCGGCTAGATTTTCTGTAGTTGAAGACGGTTCGGAAAAATAAGTTAAACTGGTCCTTCTTTATTTCAAGTGGCTTTTTTTACAGAATAATAATGTGAACAAATGCAAGTGTTGATTTGAATATCTTCGAACATGCACGAATGTTTTTTTAAATATTGCAGTTCGAATGGTTGCTGTTGCTCTAGAAAGAAGCAAATATTTTTATTCGTTTATTATTTTTTTCTGTTTTTCATAACTTTCAGTTTTAAATTATAGTAGATTTTTATTTACATAACACATATACCACTAAAAGTCCCATTTTTCTGGTCCGCAAATATTTGTATAGCCTGGGTCCCACGAAATTTTATACTCTCGTATTCTCTTTTCAAGAGCAATTGTTTTTGTTTTATAACGGTTATGAACGGTAGGTTTTCTCGTTCTTCCACGCGTTTAAAATATGTTCCTACTCATTTCCACAGATCGTGCTCGATATTGCGTTTGTCATTTCATATTCTTATCCTGTGTGTGCGTAGCTTATTTTGCTAGGTTGTGTGTTTATGTTGATTTTTATTGTTTCTAGGATTTTTAAAACTGTGTTAAAGAATATCAGCCACAGTATAGCTTCCTTAAAGAGTAACTATCAAAGACCTGGAGTCGATACAAGTCTAATAGTTCAGTCTCCAATCCTAAAATACACACTCTATTATTATTATTTATTTAAGAATTTTACAAATAAATCTTAAGTAAACATCCTAAATTTTATAAAACATTTAAAATCATCTGACAACATAAATATATACTATACATGCTCGTAATATACTCGTATTAATTTAATTTATCTTTTTATCCTTATCTTTGTGATACCTCTTCCTTAGTATGTTGTCGTACCCACAAGAAGATCCACAGCCGAAGCTTTTCAGATTCTAATCTCGCATGCTTTCGGTGATGCTGGTAGCCCTTATTTAGTGGGAGTGGTAAGTTTTATATCCATTCATTAATTTCCATTGATCAATGTAATAAATTTACATCTGATTACTATTGTTCTCCGTTTTCTGCACAGCTCTCTGAAGTCATTAAAACTCATCTTCGAACAACGGTACCCAAATCAATGGAATTTGTTGGTAATCAAATGGAGATTCTTTCATTAACTCGTGACACAACTGGACCATTGAATGCTACAATAGCGACAACAACAGAAGCTGTCAAACCATTTTTCGGATTTACAGTGGAAGCGGTGAGAACTCTTTAGATTATTATCTATGTTGAACTAATCTGTGTTCAATTTAATTGTTATACTCTCTCTCTCTATTTCTTTTTATTCTTTTAGGATACCAATTTAGTGAAATTTCAAGCTTTACAATATGCTCTCTTCTCCACCAGCTTCGTTGAAGTGTTGGGCGGCGTTTTCTTTCTCCTCACAGCTGCTTTTATAATAAGTGATAAGCGTCGAGCAAGTCAATCAAGTGGTAAGTTTGAGTGTTAAGTTATGTTCTATGTTAGCATCGTCTCCTGAATCGATTTAGCCCTGTTCGTCCATCTATCTGTCCGTCTGCCCATGAAATTGACAATTACAGGTGAATAGAAGAGTATCATGAAATGTTTGGTCAAGAAATTTGGCACGAGTATTCTCTGTCATCATATGCGGTTTGATATAGAAAAGGGGTGAAATTGGACCGCTGTCACGCTTACTTTTTATGTAAATAGTTCATATGTATGTCATATATGTAGTCCCATTGACTGCTGCTAGCCTGCTTATAGCAAAACACAAGAAAGGCAATAGTATTCATTGCCATTCGTTGCTTTATTGAACCAAAAGACAATGCATGGCAACGAATGTCGCTAAACTCAAACGAAGACAATCTACACCGACTATCCGAGATATGAGATGATCGTTTTTGGTCGTGTGCAGACCAGTTTACGAAGATTATCCAAATACTGACATTTCCTTTTTACCTTTTTTTACCACTGTGTAATTTTCCCAACCTCATACCTGCATCCTGTACTTGCATACCTGCCTGCGCGGACGAAGGTGTGTGAAGTGCAATAAATCCCTTTCTTTTGTGAAGCTGCTTGAATCTTATAACTCAAAATTATTTGAGTTATTGGAACCAATACTTTATACATAGTATAAAAATATATGCAGTTCAAATGAGTCGAACAAATTTACAAACAAAAATTTATGTGAATATTTTAAAAATAATTGAAATCATCAACTTCAGTTATTAAATTTAAATAATTTAATAATAATTTATATTTAAATATCGTAAAAAGAATGTGCCGTTCATATCATTGCATATCGTTACCGTCTTCATAGCAGTATTGTTATTTTCAATGGCTTGCTGCTTGCTTTTCTTTTCTGCTTACAATTGAAGCAATATTGTATTTACACAAAAGCAAAGCCACACACTATAGTGATTGTTCCAAGCAGGTAGACGGCAACGCTCTCACAGCTTCTTCAGGTGGAATCGTTGCCTTGAATCGTTCATTTGTTTACGACAGTGCACTGCACTGCAATACTGTGTTTTAGTGCCTATAACAATTCAAGACATCTTGTGCACCTCTCTATTGAACGATGTTCGAGCACTCAATCAGCGAAATTTGTGTTGCAAATAGTCACGTTCTTCCAATTCTTGTGGTCATTAAATTTTGAAAGCATGCAAACGCAAATCTTTATGCAAAATTCATAAACTGACTCACTGTGGTGCCTACCTTAGTGCGTCGTGCGTTGCGTTGCGTTGCTGTCGAAATAAAATTGGGACAGTCTTATGCAAGTGGCTGAAATAAACAACCCACCGACGGAGAGCACTTCGAATTTACAATTTTGATATTGTGTGTATTTAAAAACAGCGGAATTTTCAATTGAATTTGAAAACGGGAGAACTTTTTAATAAAATGGAAATCAGCGGAAGTGAATAAAAAACTTATTGTAAATGGAGGAACTAAGTAATTTCGGTTTCGCGCAGCGTCATTGTGAAGCAGCAGTGATCAACGCAACGAACAACGCACTCATTTACCACAGTCAAGTGTTAAAATTATCTATCATTCTAGGTTAGAAATTAAAGAATTTGTCAAACAAACATCGCGTTTGATTTTTAAATAACTATTTAGTGTTTGCCTTTATTTATGTAATTAGTAAACCTCTTTCTCTAAAAATTCAATTCTTTTTATATTTTTAAAATGGTGTAAATGTATAATGAAAGATTTCAATTAAATGTGAAAAAGTACAAATAATTTACTCTACCATTCTTAATCTCTATTAAAATAAAATCAAAGAAATCTAATATGTACTCAGTCTGTGAATATTAATTTTTATATTTTTTCAAATTCTCAAAAATGTGAACGTTTTTGGCCCAACATTGGCCACACTCCTAGAAATTTAAACGCTCCAAAAATAAACAAATCAAATTACATTCTTATTATATGTACATATTTAGGTAAGTATGTTTTTAGATGTAGAAACAAAACACAAGTTCAATTTTAAATACTAATTGCTTTTGTCTTTATTTAAAATAACTTTAAGATACGATCTTGTCACTATTAGAGATTACAAACGAATGAATAAAAGAAATCTTCGTTTTTATAAAGTAAACTACTATTACGTATCCTTTTAAAAACGGACATAGATAACATGCGACCACTCGTCGCCTCTTATCTTCTTAGAAAAACAATCAAAATATGTTTACTTTGTCCTAACGGAATAACATATTTCCGATCAACCTATTTTTGCTTCGTGTCACAGAATTTCACAAGAATGTGTTATTGCGTATTTCTTGACATACTGATATTGATATTTGTTGGCGTCCTCTCTGTGCTTACGAAATCAATGCAGATAGAAGCGGCAGGGATGCAGATTTTGTTGTTGCTGTACGTGTTGATCACGAATCCTATCGTAGAATTATTCTGTAAACAAAAATTATTGTAACCAAAAATATTGTAAAAATGACCAATGGATAGATTGTGGACAGACACAACCCAGACTTACGAAGATTTGCATGGATTTTTGTCTATTATCACAATTGAACTATTTTTTATTTGTTTATTATTTTTGTAAATATGTGTGTTGTGAAGGTGATTTGCGTTGTACACGAAAGTCTGTTGCTAGAATGTTCTTGTTGATGTCAGCGAATAATGTGAAAGATACTCAGAATACGCAGAATTATAATGTAAACAAAAGTATAACGTAATAAAATTATAATGCAAACAACACCCGTGGATATCCAGTCTAGATTTAGACAGGATTGTTCATGCACGAAAGAAACTCGAAACGCATCAAATAAAGGAAAGAAGTCTTAATGCTTTTACTTCGCCGACATTTTAATGAAATTCTTAAATGTTATTCACAATTAAAGAGAATGGGAAAAAAATTAAATGAGAGTTGGTCTTCTAGATAAATGTCTAGACGTGTTTAAACATGAAAAGGCGGCATACCAACAGCAACGGTGACCTTATGTCCGCCACATGTATTTAAAGATATCGCTCAGCAGCAGTCCATAGGAAAAGCAAACAAATACTCATAAATCTATAGATAAGGGAACATATTCGTAGATACAAATGTACACTAAGTAAATAGAAATAAGGATAGATAAGTATTTCTAGAGTTCACCTGGACGAAATGTGTATAAAGGAAAAATAATGAAGAATTTAGAGAATTATTGAATAAAGTTAGAACTGCAAGATTATTTAATGTGTTAATAACAATAAACTTATGTTATGATATCATCTTACGATTGATCAATGGAAATTTATTGTGTTCCAAATAAAGTAAACCTGAACTAATTTAGTATACAGACTTAATTTAGAATTTATTATTTATTTGCTTATCTATTTACCATCATCTATTTACCACCAGACAAAAAGATATCGTTGTGGGCTTATCGTATTTTCTTCCGTTTACTCAGGAGAGAGGAATTTTCTATAAAACCGGACTTCAGTATCGGAAAAGAATCACAAAAAATAAAAGGAATGCTGAGATAATTTCTGCTTATCTTTCTTTTGGAAGCCAAATGGTTGCTCCTTAACCTTTTTTTTTAATTTAAGTTTCCATGTCAAACAATTTTTGAGAAAATGAATGCCACCCTTGAAATATCATAAATTCAAAAAATATTTTGGTGATAATTACCAACTATACTTTCTTTATAGAAAACTCGTTTTGGTTATTGTTGTAATATTGGGTTAACACTTTTTTTAGTAAATTCTTTACGACATTGTTGAGCGACATTTTTCTGTGTCCTTTACAGTACCCTTCGCCATACCTATCCTCCTGGGACAGGTAGATGGTAGATTGGTACACATTAACTCTAAAATAACCTATAAGTTTCATTTAATAAATAAAGAAATAGCCATCTCGGATCTTATCCATGCAGTCAGTTATTGACTCTAGCTGTGTACTGTATTATACAATATAAGTTGAAGTACCTGTTCTTGTATTCGTTACCGTGGGAATAATAACGTTGTCCTGTTTCTAGGCAAGGATAATATTGCTGAGGGCTATAATAAGAAAAACTAATAAATTAGACAATAGAAAAAAGAAGTTCTTGATTCTAGAAATCACTTATAGGAATTATTATAGAAACTAGATAAGCGTAATGATGCGATAAATATGAGCGGATTGGAAGATTTCTATTGTATGAATAAAGAAAGCGTAGGAAGAAAGAAGAGCGAACACTCAAATGAACACTACAGCATTTAAGAATCATCTGTAAATGTCAACATCACTGTTATTATGTTTATTTAAACAACAAACATTTAGTTAAAAACATTTCTTTATATTCACAACCTTATAAACAGTTTTTCTTCTTTCAATTATTTGTTATTTTTATGTTTTCTTTGTTTTCAATTCTTTATGATTTTATTTCTTTTACAGAATTAAAATCGGATGATTCTGATTTTTTAGTGATGTCGACTGACGTCTTATTAACTGAATTTATATGATTTGAAATGTCGTTCAGGCGACGACCAGGGTGTCGATAAAAAAGCGATTTTAGGTGGGTGCTTCAAGAATATATTTCGCCCCCTCCCCCTTTAACTTCAAATTTAATAATTCAAAAAATATTGCTCTACGTATTTTCTTTTTTCTTGTGCTTATGTTTTAACAAAGGGCTGGCTGGGCCATCGGCTGGTTTCGATTAACAAATTCCTATAAAAGCAACACCAATCAATGTTTTTCAAAGATTAAGGTTTTTCTTAAAAGATTGGTTTGTCGTGGAATTGTGAGAATTTATTTTATTTTAAAAATTTGAATTTTTTAGCAATTTTAAAAAGAAACCTGCCGATGGCCTGCCCTATTTCGGTATGTATTTTTTGTTTTTTTTTTATGTATATTTTTGTTGAATCATATTTATTCTTATTTTAAATTTTTCTACTCACTGACTGACTGATGCATGGAAAATTCATCGTGAAATCAATTACTTGCATTCATTTAATGAAATGCGCCGAGTTTCGGATGAATGCGCCTTTTTTTGCCCTTTTTTCTATTTCTATTTTCTCCTCTTTTTTAGTTAAGTTTTTAGAATTATTAAAATAAATACAAGCTCAGTAATAATATTTAATTAATTAATTAATCTACAATCTTCAATTTCAGTTGCTTCTACATCGCACATGGAAACAAATCCTACCGTAGTCAACCTTAAATAAATTTTCCACACAAAACAAAAACAAAAAAAATCTCTAAGCATTGAAAATGATAATAAAAAAATGGAACTCTGACTGAAATTTTAAAAAATTATCATTATTATTTTACAATTTAGTTAGAATTACGAGTTTATAATAAATTTATATTAAAACAAGTACAGAAATGGTGAAAAAAAACAACAACTACAACAACATGTGTGCCTAACTACATGTTCCTATATAAAGAGGAGAAAAATTAATAACGACAAGAAGAAGAAAAGAAAGAAGAAGAAGAAAAGGAAGAGGACGAAAAAGAAGAAGATTATGGAGGGAAGATTTGTAGAAATCCATTAATGTTTATAAAAATTAAGAAAATCTCGAAATTTTGAATTTTCTTATAAAGAAAACTCCTTACATTTATTTATAAAAACAAAAAAACTCTTTATTATTGTATTTTAACTTAAACATAGCTGAGTTAAGGATTTAAATTTTAGATAGATTACTAAGCTCTGGATTTAAGTTTTGGATTGTATTATAATTTGTGTCCATGTCACTTTAAAACAACCAACCAATCCTCCCTCCCTCAACCTATCCACCCAAATATTTTATTGTATTTTCAGCTTTTCTTAGTTTTTGTTTTTTTTTATAAAAACAACTCCTGCTCATTATAAAAATTATTTGTAAATACAATTAAAAAATTAAGCATTATGACATTTTTCACTTTTCATGAAAACTCATACGTTTTTTAAATTTTTTTTAAACAAAAATTTACAAAATTAATACAGAGTTCGATTGAAATTTTATGAACAAAAATTAAAACAATTCTTCAAAATTATTTAAGGAACAAGAAGAAAAAAGAAGGAATAAACAAAGAATACAGAAGACCAATTTTAATGTCTTTTATATAAAATGTTCGAATGTGTTCAAAAAGTTTATAAAACTCGTTTATTAGGTATTATTTTTAAAGAAACTATTTGAATTTGTACATACAGTAAAATATTTTTAAATATTGTGAATTTTCAAATATTTAATTCTCACACGCGTCACTTTAATTATTTGTTCTCTCTCTAAACAAAATATTCACACAAATGATTTCATTAAAATTTTAACTTAACCTAAATTCTACATAAATTCAAATATATTAACTAAATCTAAGTTGAATGAAAAATTAGTAATAATTAATATACCTGTAATAGTAATATTTTAAAAATTCATATGTATTTATGTATTATTTTTTATTGTCAAAATTATTTCTATTTTTTAAAATTTCTTTCAAAATGTAATAACAATAAACGAAAAACGCAAAGACTGTTCGATTCTCTAAAGTAAGCGAAAAGTTATTATTAAAAAATTATATAAAGTAGAGGTTTTTTGGCTAGTTTTCAATTTATTGCTTAAATAAACAGGATATTTTATACAAAAGAAATTTACAACTGATGGTTTTCTACATACATATTTATTATACAATATTTTATGGATGTTTCTATCTTCCGATCCCTTCATACTCATTAAAATGATCTTCCGAACCACTCACTCATTAGTAGATCATTCAATTTTGCTTTGCTACCAGCTCGCAGAATGCAAACGAAGGTTTGTACTCTGTAAAGAAGTTCGTTTTTATTTTCGGCTTTCTGCTTTACAGAGCTGGTGTTTGTTTACAGCGCTAAGTCCTGTTAAGTTTCATGCAATCTCTTTACCTATTTCTACTCTTTGCTTAGTGTTTACACTTACACTTTGTTAGTGTATTTCTTCTCGTCGTGGATATAAGAACGTAAACAATTCGGCGAAAAATGTAAACAGTTCTCATTCGAGCGTTTGCAATCCAGTTGTGTCGAGGACGTCAGCTGAGCTGGGTGTTTTAGGAATTTTTCTACTGTTTGCGTTTGAATAAAGTTGTATGAAATTAACAAAGATATTAAAGACAAAACTGTCAAATTTAAATTCCATCACTTTCAAAAAAGCGTTAAATAGAAAACTAGAAATTGGAAAAAAATATATTCGAACATTAATTATTCAGTAATTTTGTGAAAATGGGTTATTATCAATCGCTTCAAAGTTTCCATTCGGTAAATAATAAAAAAGTTGGTGAAATTTTTGTCACCGCGGATTTGATACACGCCTACTTGTGCTCAGAATGTGTGAAAACTGGATCGTTGTCGTCGATGGGCCTGAGCGAAGAAGACGACGAGGACAGTTGCTGTTTTATTACGACTACAGAAAGTAGTTTCTGGGAGCACATTGAGAGCAACCATTCCACTGTAATCAAGGAGGTTTATCAAAAGTCTTCTTCCACTGGAATTGGTAATTTCCAGAACACGAGCAATGATAAGCTGCAAAATGTTATCGTAATCGATGACGATGATGAGGAAGATATGATCGCCGATGGAGATGAGCACCAGCAACGGGAACAACGGCAGCAGCAGCAGGATATTCCTTCGGTTGATAAAAGCAAGGAGAAGGTAATAAAGTTTTCATTAAAAATTGTAGTTTTAAGCGTTAAGCGTTGAACACAATCGGAGCAACAGGATACAAGATACATTTTTAGCTGTCAAATTTACATGGGCTCTTATGGAGATCGAGAAAAAAGTTTGATTTCCAGTTTGTTGCTCTGGTTTGCTTTCCATTTTGTATCTTGCCTCCGGGCTAATTTCTAATTTTGACAGCAACAGAATCATTCTTGTTCTTCTTTGGTGTGTTTGTTAACATTGTGTCATGTAAAATTTGACAAATTGCATTGGGGACATTGCATTAATAAAGTACTTAAAATTGAAGAGTCGATCGTTAATGCCACACACGTAGATGCTTTTAAGTAGATTCTTTATAGTTTTTAGGGGAGAGGAACCTTTTTAGGGATGAAGAAAGGGAAAAGTGTAGACTTCATCTACTCTCTCTCTCCAAGAAATTAGAAAGAATGTCTTCCAAAGAATCTACGTGTGCTATCGGCCAATGTTTATAATTGTATTTATTAATTTTTTCGTTCTTAATTGTCTTTAATTGAAAAGTGTACATGGTGAGTTGATGGTTTACGATCCACGTTCACTAATTGTCGTTATTTTATTTATCGTACATGAAAGAAAATAAAGGGTTTTACAATAAGAGGTGTAATTTTGATATTCAAAGAAAAATGGCATTTTTTTAGATAAATTATCGCATGTTTATTTCGTAATAAAGAGGAAGGTATGCCGTTAATAATGAAAAACAACATCAGCCAAATGGCCACCATGACCACGCTTACAGGACCATATCCTTTTCAGGAAATTTTCCATAACCAAATGGCTGTCCTCGATAGCCTCACGAATTCCATCTTTGAGGTCTTGAATCGACGCTGGGCTGTTGGCGTAGACCTTATCTTTCACGTGGCCCCAAAGGAAGAAGTCCCAAGGTGTTAAATCACAAGATCTCGGTGGCCAATTGTGATAACCTCTTCGAGAGATAACACGGTCAGGAAACTTTCTTAATGCATTGCATATTGCATTGGCATTTCAATTGCTAAAAGAAATGGAAAATCCTCTAAAAAAGGATGCTGGAGAAAATGTAAGAAACAGTTGAAGGTTTTCTTAGACGGCCTCAAGTGGCCTAGTGTTACACCATCATTAAGAATTTGACATATGAAATTTTTGTTGCTGAGCAACAGTTGCCCAGCCATTATAATTAACGCCATGGAATTTCTTGTTGCCTGGAAATGTTGCTGTATCCTGTTGCTCCGATTGTGTTCAACGCTTTAGGCTGCTCGCACATTGCATGCGTTTCTTTCGTGCGAATTCTGACGAAAACATGCGAGCGATCTCATTGCATGTTATTGATTGTAAATGCGCACATTGAATCAATGTTCTGTCTTCAGAATTGCTGCGAAAAGTTGCGAAGTGCGAACAATCCCATTTCAATGGGATCCATCCCAAGTTTTCGTGTTTTTGTTTTTTGTTCAATTAGTTATGCAGGTGATGAAATTCACCAAAATCACTTCTTTTCGCGAAAACCTCACGAACCCGAATCTTCCTTTTGAAAAATTTTCCTTTTAGATAAGAATTTTCTAATAAAAAAAAGTCATCAACCGTATCCATTGCATATATTGTTTTTGCTTTACTCAGAATGGGTAACGTTGCTCAGCAACACACAAACATACCGAAGAGCAAGAATGTTTTTTGTTGCTGTAAAATTTAGAATTCACCGAAGACAAGATACAAATTGGAATGGAAGCCAGAGCAACAAACTGGAAAGCAAACTTTTTTCTTTTTTCTTAAGAAAAATTAACTATTACCGTTAATGGATATATTTTGTAAACTAAAGCAAAAGTTAAAGTAGCCCAGAAAATTTGCTGAATATTTTTTTGAATAAATGCAGGTAAAATGACCCTAAAAGTCTGCATGCTTCTATGAAACTGCAGACTATGCAACTATAACATTTCTACGGATATGTACTTATGTATGTATGCATGTGTTATACTCGAATGTATATCCATACATATCTCCAATAAGTTTGCGAAGTGCTTTTACCATTCTGCTGACAAAACAGTTCAATGGAATTGCATATCATGTTTCGATGGAATCAAATATTATTTGGAGCATATAGAATCATGTGTGTAGTGCTAAAGATCCAATTATTTTACTTGATAAAGAATTCATTCATTCATCATGTCGCATATCGAAACTAATAAGAATACCCTTACTATGGTCCGGCCATAGTCACAACACCCTCAAGGGTTTTAGGTAAGAGTGGGCGTTGGGCAACGCCCAATATTGGCAACATTTGGTTTCAACACGACGGCGCTACGTGCCACACAGCCGAAGCTACACTCGATGTTTTGCGCCCTGTTTTTGAAGATCGCATTATCAGCCGCAGAGCTGATGTCGTTTGGCCACCTCGGAACTGCGATTTGACACCGTTGGACTATTATTTGTGGGGTGCCGTCAAAGATAAGTGTTACGCCGACAAGCCAGACACAATTGACGCTTTAAAGGACAATATTCGTGAAGCCATTGGTGAAATACAGCTGCACACAATCGATAATGTGCTTAAAAATTGGACCGATCGTGTAGGCTACTGCATGGCCAGCCGAGGCAGCCATTTGAATGAAATTATTTTCCATTATTAACCGGAAGGATTGTACTTTCAAATAAAAAAAGAAATTTGAGAAAATATTCAGTAGCTTTTTTTATAGCATTTTCAAAAAAGTTATTTGGCGGACCGTGTAAATAAACTTTCATAAGTATTACGTATATTTGTGTAATTTTTTCTATTTTCTTTCATGTACGATAAATAAAATAACGACAATTAGTGAACGTGGATCGTGAACCATCAACTCACCTTGTACACTTTTCAATTAAAGACAATTAAGAACGAAAAAATAAATAAATATGATTATAAACATTGGCCGATACCATACGCAGATTCTTTGGAAGACACACTTTCTAATTTCTTGGAGAGAGAGAGTGAGGAGATGAAGTCTACACTTTTCGCTTTCTTCATCCCTAAAAAGGTTCCTCTCTCTAAAAACTTGAAAGAATCTACTTAAAAGCATCTAAGTGTGTGGCATTAACGATCGACTCTTTAATTTGAAGTACTTTCAAGAGGACTGAAATGTAACAAATACATATTTGAATATGAATTCCCGTATGTTTGGTTTGGTTTTAAATTCTTCGAACTCACAGACATTAAAATTTATTGTTATTGGTTCATGAATATGTTCTCATATTTCTCAAAATTACTGCTTTTGCTTTATATGCACATTTTTCTAGTTATGCTTCAACTAGTTTATATGAAAAAAATATAACATTTCAGTATCGCGTTGTACTTTAAGCATCGACGTTTCAGAAAAAACCTGAGCTCAATAAATAAATTAATTCAGTTTAATGTTTTATGGGTTTTCTTTTTATTGTTTATTTTAAATTTTGTTGTTAATTGCTTTAGGTTAATTTTCTTTTATTATGTATTGTACCTGTAGCAATTTTTTTTTTTTAAATATAAAAAGAGCCTGCACTCCTATTAACAAAAAAAATAACTGACCCAAAATATTTATCAATACACAAGGAATTTCCTGGAAAATATGAAACGTTTTTCCTTTAGAAAGGATGAAACGTTTTTTAGAATTATAAAATAAAAAACCCTTTCTCTATCAACCCTTTCACACGTTGTTAATTTTTACAACTTGCAAATTTATATGAAAAAAGAGGCGAAAAGGTAGAAAACACTGCAGGTCATTAACAAAAAAAATAACTGACCCAAAATATTTATCAATACACAAGGAATTTCCTGGAAAATATAGAAGAAAGGATGAAACGTTTTTTAGAATTATAAAATAAAAAACCCTTTCTCTATCAACCCTTTCACACGTTGTTAATTTTTACAACTTGCAAATTAATATGAAAAAAGAGGCGAAAAGGTAGAAAACACTGCAGGTCATTGAAAAATCAAGGGAATATTTTTAACAATTTGTGAGTACACTCCTCATTCAAACCAGATGGAATCTTTAAAATCCTCCGTTTCATACACGCCTCATGATGAGCAGTGTATCATCCGCCATTCGCATTAAACTGAGCTCTAATTTAGCTGCGAAAAAGCTCGATGTAATCTTGCATTTAATTCACTTTGTATCAGATCTTATCTCTCTCTCTCTCTCTTCACATTGTAGCGTAGTTGAGTTTGTCGTAGTTTCCAGAAACTGTTCTTCTGCGCATACAGAATTCTGTTTATGCGCAGCATTTATGGAATATCTGCGTTTGAAAAAATCCTAGCTTACTGACTGCTGCGTAATTGACATCAAAATAATCCAGAGCAAAATAGCGACAGTTTTAAAAGGTTGATTGAAAAGACACGTTCTAAGGAAGGTACTATTTGAAGATGTCTTTAAACAGTTCTGTAAGCATCTAGATTTCGGATTTAATTTTCCAGTAATTCCGGTAATACATTTAAATTTCAAAGTATAATGTTTTTAAATCTTATGTCTACATTGAATACACAGCTACGCCACTTAATGAAGAGTCCGGCTAAGAGAGAGAAAGAAGGGAAACTTACTAAAGATGGAACTAGCACTTTCCACGGGGAAATTAATTGGCAGTATTTGTTTTTTAAACAATACTTATTCGCTCCAGGATTTTATACAACTTATATTTAATATACACAATAAAACCACTATCGAATTCTAATTTGAATTTGTTTAACCGGTGAATTCGATTGCAAGTAGCATTGATATTGTTTGGCGTCAGTCTCGCGTCACAGTTGAACCTCGATTATACGGATCTCCATCAGCCGGGTACATTTGTTAACCTGGAAGGCGAGGATTGATTTTTTACCTGTTTAGTTTCATAAATATGTTTCTCTCCATAAACTTTATTCTACTTTTTCTTTTTATGTAAGTGCCTTTACTGTGGTATTCAGGCGGCGATATGAATAGACACATTAATTTTGTCCAGTATACATTTTGTCAAATATAGGTAGATAACATGAGTGTCTTTAGACATATATATGACCAGGCAAACTCATGTGGGGTCTTCACTTAACTGCAGTACACCAACTGAATTGTAAGGGATTGTTTTTTTACCTCCCGCTGTCTAATACAACAACAACTTCACAAGGTTCTAACCACCCTCATATGTAATCTGTATATTTGAAGTAAATCTTACGATTATATGAGCCCTGAATGTTTCACACATAAAAATAGACATAGCTTGACATTCAACAAGTTCGCTGTTTTCTTGTCTCTAAAAAGGTTGTCTCTAAAGTGGCTATCTTTTTAGCGATTGCCTAGGGTTCAAGTGACGAGATAATATTAAGCAGAATTATTTGTTCAAGGTTAAAGTGCCTGAATAAATAAACAAAAATTTCCTAAAATTACCACTGGTTTATGCACCTGTGGAAATTACTGTCGTTGGGAATCAAAACAATTAACCGTGACCAACCATCTATTAACTGTGATTTCCCTCTATTATCCAAAAAGCAGATTTAGCTTTCGAGAGCTTTTCCAAAATCGACCTATGAAAAGTATTTTGAAAATTGGAATATGTGTATAGCTTACATATAGAGATTACTTTGAAAGGATTAAAACAAATATCTGTGAATAAATAAACCGTTTTCGATCATAAGATACTTTTTCATCATATACAATGTTAGCATATGAAAAGTATTTTTAGGTGTCCAGCAGAAATAGTTTTTAACTTTTTATTGAGCTGTTTCGTAATGAGTTTTGTTTTTTTGATATGTATATTTATTATTTAGTTATATATAAGCTAATGAATGAATGATAGTAATAAATAATTGTATATTGTTTAAACCTTTTATTCCAAAAAAACAAGATCCACAATGTACAACAGTTTGCTACAAGATTAATGCAAGAGTTTATGGCAGAGCCAGCAAATAGCTCTTATTCTAATATCAATAATGATGGAAAGATTAATAATGAGGATAATAATAATGACTTGAGTAGAAATTCAAACACACGAAATGTGGGAAAAGAAACTGAACCTGAGATGTATCCTGAAGTTATTGTAATAGACGAAGACGAATATAAGTCACAAGAGATTTATTGTGACGATAATTTGCAAGAATTTATTTCAAATGATTCATTGGACCAAGTTGAAAATTGCTCTCCTATTGATCTATCAACTACAAATTACAACGTAACTGAACGCGAAGAGGAAGCTGTAGAAAATGATGAAATGGATGAAATTCAAGAATTCATAAAAAATTATACAGACGATTGTGCTACCGATTTAAATCTGCATTTGGAGAAATCACTAGAGTCCAAGGAAGATGGCGCTTCTTTAATCGCTGCAAGGCAACGTGTGTTTGAAGAACTATCCAACAGCAGTTTCTCAATAGAGCTCTTCGAAGACGAACGAGAAATTTCAGATCATTCTTTATCATCAACAACAATAGAACCAACTTCAACTACGCAAATTTCAGATCATTCTTTGTCATCAACAACAATAGAACCAACTTCAACTACGCAAATTTCAGATCATTCTTTGTCATCAACAACAATAGAACCAACTTCAACTACGCAAATTTCAGATCCTTCTTTGATATCAACAACAGGAGAAATCGGTGTTCCCCCTAAAGAAGCACAAAATTATACCAACAAGAACCAAAATAAATCTCCACGACCTGAAGATCCACCACTTACAAGGTTCCTAGAACAGATGCACAATGTCGAGTATCCACGTTGTACGCTCCCCAATAATCAACATGAGCACCTCCCGCCGGCGCATTTGCTACCATACAAATGCAAGTATTGCGAACATAGATCTCATGCCCTTTGGCAGAATACATACCATGAAAAGATGCATAAACGGCAGGCCAAATCTCGTGCATATAAATGCACCTACCCGCACTGTGGTAGACGCACAGCCAGTGAGAAAGCTATGACGACGCACGTTCGCCGCTTTCACGGCGAAACATTACAACAGCAGCCTGAGCCTTCAAGTGAATCTAGGTTTCAGTGTACTCAATGTACAAAGAACTACAAACACAAGCAGTCGTTAATGACACATATTGAACGAATACACGTTCAGACTTCAAATTCCAATGCTGTTGATACAGTTTGCAACGCTGCAGCATCTTCGCTATCCTCACCGAATAGAGGTTTTACCTCCAATGCTCCAGCACCTTCGCTATCCTCACCGAATATAAGTTTTACCTCCAATGCTCCAGCACCTTCGCTATCCTCACCGAATATAAGTCTTACCTCCAATGCTCCAGCACCTTCGCTATCCTCACCGAATATAAGTCTTACCTCCAATGCTCCAGCACCTTCAATATTTTCGCCGAATATAAGTCTTACCTCCAATGCTCCAGCACCTTCAATATTTTCGCCGAATATAAGGGTTACCTCCAATGCTCCAGCACCTTCAATATTTTCGCCGAATATAAGTCTTACCTCCAATGCTCCAGCACCTTCAATATTTTCACCGAATATAAGTCTTACCTCCAATGCTCCAGCACCTTCAATATTTTCACCGAATATTCCCTCAAATGGGACAGATACCATAATGGCGTGGGAAGGCTGCAATATGATGATGGGTTCTACTATAATGGCACGACAAAATTCCACTATGATGGCACAAGATGGTTCCACTATGATGGCACAAGATCGTTCCAGTATGATTGCACAAGATGGTTCCAGTATTAGGGCACAAGATCGTTCCACTATGATGGCACAAGATCGTTCCACTATGATGGCACAAGATGGTTCCAGTATTAGGGCACATTGTGTTTGGCGTCTGCAAAGGTGAGTGAAAAAACGAACAAAAAAATATCAAAGTAAATAATATATACCATCCTTCACAGTCCATATCAGCCCGCTCTCAGGAAGTCCTTGGAAACGTGTGGCCAATGCTATGTAGATGGTCGCATCACATAAAGTGTCACTCTTCATGAAAATTACAATGAGAAAGACTGCAGTATTTTATGTGAGGATTTTTTACTCCCTTTAAGGATAGTAAATTTTTCCCTGCTCTGTAAATAATTAAAATGTGATGCTAAAGTCTTGCAGCATTGAAAAGGAAGTCTGCAAGTTAAAGAAAACACCCGCCAATGTATTTTTAAGGTTGTGTAGATTGAATATTTTTTACTTAAAATTTCTCGATTACTTATCAGAAATGTCACAAAGGAAGGTTAACTTCTAAAGTCTTTAAAAGAACTTACGAAAATTCTCAATTAATATATAATAATTGGGCAACATTGATTAATAATTAACCTTTTGACTAATAATTTTGTACTGTTGCACATTCCGGCCAGTCTTTTCCTCTCTTATTTATTACTTATTATGGTTAAACACTACAAATGTATGAGAAATAAAAGAGCTGGTACCCATTTTACATTAAAAAGCGGTTCAAAATCCTAATCGAAGAACCCAAGAAAAACAAGAGAAAAAGCAATGAACAAAATGTACAAGGTTCGAATGGGTTTTATTATAGTTTATAAGTTATTTATATAAACAAGGGCTACATAACTGTATAAGCAATTTTATACGAAGTAAATTATAGGTAATTTAATTACTTAAGTAATTTAAGTATTTTTGAAATGAAGTAACTAAGAATCCCGTAAAAATATTGAAATTAAATTGATGTAATAAATAAATATCCACTATAAATACCATTATAAAGTAGCTTCATTATAAAAACAGAAAGACTTTTTTTATTCTATACCTGTAATACAAAAATTATAGTGTAGACACCAAACCGGAGAGATTCTATTCTAGCAGGCCAACCAAGGACAAACAGTTCAACGAAGCCCAAATACTATTTAGTCTTTCCATATATAGTAACATACACGGATAATATTTACACTCAACATGTTTCTTCCTTGTTTCTCAGTCTCAGTGAGTAATTTATAAATATGTACATACAGTTTATTTAGGATAATGTCTTAAGTGTGAGTTTTCCAAGAGAAAAGAGAACTGCAGGAGAAAGTAGACAATTTTTATGATATCTACTATATTCTGTGCTTGTTTTGTTCCGTTTTGGGTCACGTTTTAAGTGCACTTTTCGTACCGCATCTTGGTACACCATGGTATCCGGATACACATTCACATGTACACATATATCCAGGTACACAACTTCTAAGGGGTAAATAGCACACAACTAAGAGATACGATATATAGTACAACACTTTACTTTAATGGCTATTGACGATGGTTTATAGTGTAGGAAGTTGCAATCGTTTTAAGAATAATTTCATTAACAGCAAATATGAATAAAAAAAGAAAGTAAGTACAAAAGTTCGAAGAGTTTCAACAGATGATGTTTTAGAGAATATGTATGCTTTGATTAAAAAAGAATGACCTTCATGTGGTCTCTAATAAAGATTTATATATTTTTGAAATAACATCTTCAATTTCAATTCAATTCAACAAATTCAATTTAAGAAATTGAATTAAAGAATATTATATTTTGGATTTCAATTTTTTTATTTATTTAAGAAAGTAAACTAAGCAGATTGCTTTATAGTGCGTATACTTGTGTATTCATTCATCACGAAAAGAAATATTAAGATCTTTTGTTTAGCTAAACGAGATGAATCTGAAAAAAAAAATTAATTACAGGAGACACAATATTATCATCAGCACAAGCGTTTCGAAGAGGTTCATGTTGTAGATATGAAGATCTGCCAAAATTAAGATGAAGAGGTTCATATTTGGTTTTGGTTATCGCCAAATGGTCATATTGCCTTAATGGACGCCGTGGAACATTAAGATGAATGTTGGTTAGCAAATATGGACTATCAGTAAGACCATAGATTATGTTCAGGATAAAAGCAGCGTTTAACATTATTCGACGATTAGCATGTGATGGTAAGTTTATCAACTTAAGCCGGGATTCATAAGGTAGTGCTTTTACGGATTCATTCCAATGGAGATTGCGTAAGAATTGTTGATTGAAGATTGCGTAACTATTGTTTGGACTCCAGACAGACGAGGCATTTTCCAACTAACGACAAGTCTAACAAGTAATTCCTTTAATTAATTGCTTTATTTATTTTAGAAAGAAGTTGCCAATAAATACATCCTAAGATGGAGATCGAAGTCCATAATACAAGTACTCAAATTGATCCAATACCCAACTCTCAAATCAACTCTCAATTGTTTGCTGTATTGCTGTTGTTATCTTAGAAGATAATTCATGATTTACGTGTTGTATTCGAAGTCATGTACGAACATGTTCCAAATTTCATGCATGCTCAAACAGGTGGATGAGAAACTCGTACACAATTTGATCCTTTTTCCCATGAATAGAATCTTAATAGTCGTCAAACACGTGCACTTTTGTTGCAGCGGTACAACACAAACAGCTCTTTTTTTTCTTGGAAATGCAACGCTACTAAAAAATAATATCAAAACTCCTACAAAAACCGCTTCAACAGCCCTATCTCTCTGTAGCCATTAAAAATGTCAACCGCACCTTAATTTATGGGTTTATTTAATTGAAATTCCAAACCACTTCGCAGCCAGAATGTCGCACGTACAACAAACGCACAGCAGGTGGTCAATGTATCGAAATGCATACAAAACGTAAAACATTAATCATCCCCTGAAATAACAACACAACCTTCCACTTGATCTCTAACTCTACTAGCACACAACGGGTGATCGCAGTACCGAATGTATGGAACACATACGGCATGTAAGCATGAATCATCCCCTAAAATAACAACAACAACAAACTGCTTTAATATAAATTAGCTTGTCTCTCCTCTACCTATCTCTTTTTGTCCGTATGCCACGCCTACAAGCCCAATTTTGTTGCACCTACTGTTGACCCGCCAACTTTTCCCCTTCAAGCAGCGCTGTCGATATAGCAGAGCACCGCACGCACCGCAGGCACAGCTCCAGACAGTGCAGTCGCTACCATGTGAACCATACCAGAACACCTCTATACCCACTACTTCAAAATTGGTTTATTTCTTTTGGTTTTTTACAATGTTAATTATATTTTATTTTGTGCCATAAAAGTAAATAAAATAAAATAAATATTTTCAATAGGAACTCAAAAGCAACCTTTATTCTTGTTTATTTCTTACAACTATAAAGATAACCTTATGACCGACAACTAATTGCAGCACTTATAGGAATATTACCGGTATTTGTAAAGTAATCACATCGCCACAAATAAATCACAAAAAAAGAAGGAAATTTTCCGAATCTCCCCACCTATCCTCCACCCACCCCCCCCCCCCCCCCTTCTCCATCCACCCAATACACACACTGCACAAAGAAATCAAAGCAATTACACATAAATAAATTGGGTTCATTTGGATGTCACTGTTTTCATTCTTATGCGCACACAAACTCGAGTAGAGAGCAACAAACAACCGCACTCTCTAGAAGCAACTGCAAGTGAAGTCTCCATCGCAGTGACCAGATCCATACCCAAGACTCTTGCAACTCATCATGCAGTTCAAATGATTTTCTATTTGGTCGCAGAACTTGAAAATGGGCCTTAATTGGCCTTGAACTTTGGAATTATCTTCGAATTCTGTTTGTTGGCCTGTGATGAAGAAGAAGAAGAGAAAGCAGAGACGATTATTAATTCCAGTTGTATTTACATTTACTTGTAAAACTACTTCACATACCCAAAATGGGATTGCCTTCAACCAACTGCAACAGCACCAGAAAAATCATCATTATGGCGAGTTCTCGCTTGCAGCACAACATTTTTTTATGTTCTGCGATGTTCTCGTCGATATGTTATTTATCACTTGATATTTGAATGCTTGATGATTGTAATGGAAAGACCGAAATTGACACCAGTTCCGCGCACTTGGAATTGCCGCAACGTACTGATTTCGATTGAATGGACATGAGATACACTCAAATATGCATTAAGTACTTACGAGAAGTTACTCTTAATCCAAAGCTAAGGCGATTTGTAGTGTAGTGAGGAGAAATTGTCCGAGGTTTATTTCCTATTATTGTGCAATAATGGCAAATACCAACAACTGATAAGAGAAACATAATGAAATTAAATTCATCTGTTGAAAAAGATGGGAAAAACCTTTCAATACGAACGGATGGGGTGAGTGTGAACTGAGGATTCGTTTATTCAGTTAACGATGATGCTGGAGATCTTTATGTAACCAAAAGATAAGATGCATCAGATAATCAGTTTCCTGAGATCTTTCAACAGATCGAACAGAATTAAGGGACAAATAACGAATGGCACTAAAAGCTCCTTCAGATAATAGGTCTGAGATAATTGAAATTAATCTTAGTTTCACGTTATTGAATTAAGGGAAAACTTATACAAGAATCTTTTGCAAAACCATCTGGATTATACGCGGCTATGTGAAAGAGCAATAATAGCTCCAAGGAACAAGTAATACAAGAACAAGTACAAATATTTAATATAATATTTTAATAGTTTATTTATTTAAAAATTATACTTTTTACCACAATAAAGTAGATTCATTAATTTAATATACTCTATATACGTGTATATGAATTAATGTCATATACTAATTATCATATACAATATGGTATATAAGTGTAGTTTAAAATTAAATTTAAAAAACACAACTAATTATTATCCTGTGTTTACTTATATAAGTATTTAATAGATAATTTCGATCACCATCAAACAATATTTTAATATACAATAACATAATTTTGCAAAATTCTCAAATTACAACAAAACAAAAACCTCGGAATCTAGTTGACTTTATTAATAACATTTACCTCTATTATTTGCTTTACGCATAATAATTTCAAACCATAACTAAATATAAATTCTAAATAATATTTTCCTTTAAAATAATATACTATAATGCTTTTCTGAATTTCACTCTAAACTTTAATAAAGTTCCAACAATTTTAAACGTACCATAATACAATCGCATTGAGCTTGATTAAAAGCAGTTTTTTTTACAAATCCCAAATAAATTATAAAGCAATTATAAATTAACTAAAAAGAAAGAATTACATCATTTCTAAAGGCCCTTAAATTATAAATCCTTGCAAAAAACGAGAGCATTTAAAATAATAAAATTTATATTTAATTCAATTTAATAAACAGAAATTCAATTATATTAACACACAGTATTTATACAAAATTAATAATCAAAATGGCTAAAAAATAAAAGGTTCACAAATTTATATTAACTAAAATTTTATTTAGTAAAAAGGAACAAACAATTAATTTCAATTTGATTGACTGAGAAAATTATGATGATTCGTGCATGTACGCAGATGTTATTCGTCGTCTGTCACACTTTTAATTTTTTTTTGGTAGAATTTTTAGAATTTTTACAAAAATCTTTTTATCTTTTTTTGATATTATTTCACAACTTTATAATTAATTATAATTTCTTATCGATCATTTTTATTTATAAGTTTTTCGTCTGATATTTTTGGGATAATTGTATTTAAAAAAAAGAAATAATATATACTAGTAATAGTAATAATATCTGGTAATAGTAATAATAATTATATACTTATATGGTACAAAGAAGAAATAACCGTCTTGATTACACTTTGAAGCAGTTACATAGGGTAAATCTAAAAGATAACATACGGATTCATCGTCGTCGTCGCCCTCGATCTACAACAATACACAAACATAACCTGTGCTCTTTTCGAAAAGCAACATTTGATAAGTCTAAAAGGAAACATTTTTGATGCTCTGTTCTTGATATAATTGCAATTTGTTCTCTTCCGAAACTAAACTATTTCGATCATTTAGTTTTTCTATTACTTTTATTGTATTACTTTTTTGTCTACACGTTTTTCCCTTGAAAATGATGATGATTGCATTTTCTTTGTTCATTTTTTTACTCAGTTATTTATTCTTTAATATTTATATATATACTCGTATATTATAAATTATTGTTATTTAATGTATGCATCTATAAGGATTCCACAATATTTTTCTTAGGGTTTTGTATTTTTTTACTATTGAATAATCAATTCTATTTTTGTTTATAACTATATATAATATATATATATATGTTAATATATATATTTATGTATGTATGTTTAAATGTATTTCTAATTTTAACTTATAAAATACTATTTAACCTGAGTCCGTATGTGCTGCAAAAATTCAAAATATGATAAACTAGATTCGCTTCGATCGTCGACTAATTTTTCAATTAATTGTGGCTTAGCGGTGCTTGTATCCCTAAAAAATCCAATAAACAATATTTATGAACTTCGTAGTGTCGAAGGTATGAAATAATAATTCATTTCGCTTACCTTATAATCTGTACTATTGGAGGATACGGTTTATCATCGTTTAACCTCATAATAAAACGTTTGAGTAAATCGTTCTCAGAACTATTCACAGCTGGCAAACCATAAAAATAGTCTGGTAATTCAGCTGTAGCTTTAATACCTAAGAGCAAAACAAAATTTATCATATTATGGTTGACTAGGAGATTGTTTAGGCAAAATGCTCTATATATATAAATGTATACCTAAAACATTCTCTAAAATATTAACTGGCACATTGAGACCAACATAGATGATTACTAAATTGCCACAGTCTAGTAAGAAAATCGATCGTGAATCCAAACTGTAGAAGAGAAATAAAATATTGAGATTAAAGAAATGCTTTATATACGTATATAAATTCATAAAGGTTCAACTATTGATAGATGACTATAAAGCTTATCCTGATCGCTGATAAACTTACTGTTCGGAAGATAACTGCAAACGGGGCAATTCTGGTAAATCATCAGCATCATCGTCATCCTCTTCTGTTACATTGTTGCTTGAATTTTGGGTAATATAGAACAAAGCGTCGATCTTATAGAATTCAGGATAAACATATTTCATAAGCTGATCTAAGGGCAATGTTTTCATGCAATCCATAGCAAAGACACGATCATCCAGACGAGTGCTGGTGCCAACACGAAAGGCAGGCTGAAATTTTATTGAAACATTTTACAAAAAATAACAACACAATATTTGATTATATATTATTCTATATAAATTGCATCAGCTAAAGAAGTAGAGGAAAATAAATAGAGCACTCACATGTTTCAGTAGCGCCGAAATATACAGTGGCATCAGGGCCAAAGAACGTGGCGCCACTAATTGTCCCGTCTGACCAGAGGGTAGATTTTGTGCAATTTTAAATGCGCTAAGTATATCGACGGTTACATTAATAAACGCCTCGCGTGCATCGGAGATATTTGATGCAATAGACCGATCAACAGCCATTTTCGAAAGCAAACCCACAATTGCTTCGGTATCGGCAGCATGCATAACCTCTGCCAATGAGCCGGTGACGGGGAGGCAGAGTGTATGGACCCGTATGCGACGTTCACCCTCGCTGTTGGTATAGAGTAAAGCTGCTTGGAAACATATCGTTTTCACATCTGTTAGCGATTCCTCATACGATATCTAAATGAAGAAGCACAGAACACCACAAAATGTCTCTTTAATTAAATTTAAAAATGAAATAACTTGTAGACAAATTCAACCTGCATGCCATAGCCCGCATCTGGATTAACATTGGGCAGCGACAACAAGTCCGTGGAGCGTACGAAGAAGTTGCCATGGAATGTGTGCACTTGAAGGCCGCGTGTGCATCGAATACGCATCACAGCTTCGAAACCTATCTTGCGCACCAGATAACGTTTGAAACACTGCTTCAACGAGTCCACATGCTGGGGCTTTGTGTGCTGATAGAGTGGGAAGTGATGAGCACAGCCTCCACTGTGTTTGCTAATGCCAGCTGAGCAAAGTCGATAAGAGAGAAAAAGGATTGGAAGGAAATCATATAAATACTATTTTAAAAAAAGTATAGATGAATAAATTAATAAAAACTACTTACAAATGGTTGCTAAATCGCTGTACTGCTGATTGAGCAAGAACAGATCCACAGCAATTTGATAACCAGAACATTCCAAAGCATAGCGCTTGTAGAAATCCGTTGCAGGATTCAAATGCGCCACATCTTTGGCAGAACGATTGTTAGGATCTTCACGTGGTTCGAGCGAACCAGGTCCTTTATTTGGAAGGCACGTTTGGAAAACAGTAACACGTCCACCTGTAGCTTGCTGCGATTAAATGTTATCACAAATTTATTAGTGAAAATCTAATTCAATTGATTAAATTTGAATAGTTTCCATTAGTTAGTGTACCGTTAATTTATAAGCGACTTGCAAAGCGGCACCGAGCGCCGATCCGGGGTCGTGTGTGTCAGCAAATCTTTTCGGCAGCAGTAAAAGCAAATCCTTGACCAATTCCTTGCATTCTTTAAGGTTAACAAGCAAATTATCGGGACGTGGAATAAAAGCATCTGGTAATTTGTAAGGTAAAAATGAATAATTTAAAATATTATAATAAACTTTCAAAGTGAATTTTAACTCATTTCAATCTCACCATCGACATCCAACAGTGTCATCTCATGCGGCTGATTGTAGCCATCGGCCATGCTATAGAAATGCAGGTGACTATTGTACGCTATGAAACCGACCTGCGTCCTCGCATCGCCAGGCATATCATCCAAATGCTTCAACAGTGTCGAGCACACATTCTCCAGATAATTACACTGCTGAGCAATAATTGAAACATCGAACAAAAACAAATAAATCGCTGGTTGAGGCGGTCGAAGCTAGGAAATTAAAGAAAAAAACGCAGTTAAAAACCATTATTAGAAATTAGAATAATTTAATGAAATATAATAATTTAAGACAAATTTAATTAAAACCCAATACTGAGTGAATTATTGTGATATTCTTACCATATACTCCGAAGGCGCTATAAATTCGATGGTACTAGAACGCACCTCAGGGCGTCGTGTAACGTCACCGTAGGTTTTTGTTGCGGGATCGAATTGAAAATCATCGGGCACTGTTGAAAGAAAATAATTGATATAATAATAATAAGAATTTAAATTGTATTTATACATGATCGTTCTTCTAATTTACTTACACTCATTTACTCTATAGCAGAGGTTACATTTCCACATTTTGCTATCGACGAAATAGACAAACGGATTGATGTAGGTTCGACAAAGCCGACAACGTACAATATTCGGACACTGAATGACTGGTAAACTCTGTAAATATATATGAATATTATATTAAGAAGAAATGAACATTATATTGAACAGTATGTAAACAGAATTTTATTCTAATGAAGTCGCACATGTTTGAAAAACAATAGAAGAACAACAAAAACTTACATTTACATCACGGAATGGATGAATTAATATACCCAACGGTAGCCTAGATTTCTGCAGCAATGCATTGCTTTCGGGAATTTTAGCGATGGTACAACGCATAATGCTACAAGTCAAAAAGTAAAAATCTAATAATTTTATTCGAAATTAAAACAATTGCAATTCAAATGAGCCACTAACCTTGGATTGCAATTAATCGATTCGTGAAATTGATTATGTAAAACTATTTTCGGGATTGGAAGCGTTGCTGGGCTCAAAATGTGACGATTCTGCATTAAATCGACGGTATCTTGGCCCCAAAGACGATTGAAACCTTGCTGAGTGACACTCATTTGTGGGTTATAGTTAGGAGCATCAGGGTATTGTTGTTGTTGTTGTTGCATTTGTTGTTGCAGTTGCTGTTGTGGTTGTTGCTGCTGCATGGACTGATATTGCAAAGGAGCAGCATTGGTTTGTCCATTGAAAGTGGCTGGTTGTTGGTAAGCTTGGGCATAGGGTTGTTGCTGTTGTTGCAGGAGCTGTTGCTGCTGCTGTTGTTGCTGTTGCTGCTGCTGTTGTTGATAAGGCATTGGAGGCAACTGAGCTGCGGTTGGATACATTGCTTTCCGAACTTGTTGTTGTGGAGGAGGAGGCGGAAGTGGTTGTTGTTGTTGTTGCTGTTGCTGTACCATTTGATTTTGTTGATAAGTAGCGCTTGGAGGCATCATACTTGTATTTTGTATCGCTGGATTTGGCGGCACCGTTTGTGAAGAACGCATCATTAACGGAGCGGCAGCTGATGTTCCATACATACTCGTAGGTTGGGATATAGAAGGATACGATGTTGTTGGCGGTCTTAGCGGTGGCTTGGAAAACTGCTGCTGTTGCTGCTGCTGCGATGCTAAATTATTAAACGGCTGGTTGTAGGGAGGCTGCTGCTGTTGCGTTGCTAAATTGTTGAATGCCTGGTTGTAGGGAGCCATCTGCGTCGGCCGGTTAATTGCTAAGGAGGATGCCGGAATTTGCGGTTGTTGTTGTTTCGGTAAATTAGGATTCAAAGCTGAAGTCTTAAAATTTCCCTTGAATAATAAATAAATAATTATTGTTAGGTGAAATATATAGAAAACTGTATGAATAAATGCACAAGTTTTACTTAAGTACTGGTATTTTAATTTGAATTTTTTCCATAAATCAAGCTTACCTGAAAGTTTGTTGGAAAAGGGTTGCTGTTGCTGTTGATGCTGGGTGGAGGAAATGCTTGCTGCGGCATAAACTGTGTTGGTCCATTCATGCGATTTAGGGACAAATTTTGCATGCTGTTTGTTAAGCTGGTGTTTGGGGGGAGATTCGATGGAACAGAGGAGGAAGAAATAGGAAATGCAGATGTTGGTGTAAACTTTGTTGAATAAATCGCACTTGATTGAAATGAAGTCAGCGCAGGCTTTGCTGCTGAAGCTCCTCCGAGCGGTAACTGATGATGACTTGGCGAATTTAGTAAAGCCGGCGAACCGGTGCGTGAGGAATTTGCACTCAAGTCGGTGCCACCACCGCCGTTCGTAAGTGGAGGAGGTGCTGCCGTTGTTGATGCTGATAGTGCTGCTGTACTTGTGGCTGTGACGGAGGCTGTACTGACAGATGCAGCAGCAGTCGTAGACGGTGGCCTTAAATGAGGTGGGATATTTGGAGAAACAGAATCTGGTAACGCTTGCGACAATGTTGATGTACGTGCTCCTAAACCATTTAACGATGCTGAAAACGATGCAGATGTTGGTGCAACTGTTGCTGCCGCGTTGGAGACGCTTGCGGCTGATGAGGGTGGCATAAATTTGCTCATGTTACTGATGGTTGGAACACCCGGAAACTGTTGTTCTTGTTGTAGATGTTTTTGCTGCAATATTTGTTGTTGCTGTTGTTGAAATTGGGAACTCATTATTTGTTGTTGATGGAATTGTTGCTGTTGTTGTTGGTGCCGCTGCTGCTTTTGTTCTTGGTGGTGGTGCTGTTGTTGCTGTGCTGCAACATCTTGCTTCGAATGCTGTTCTTGCGGTGTTTCCGTTCCATTTACCAATCCCTCTAATTGACCACCCGCAGAGGGCGGTGATGTATAATTGGAATTTACGTTTGTAGACATAGTTTCTCTTTCTTTCTGTTGCTATTTAATTCATCAGAAACTGAAAGAAGATAATAATAAAAATTAAGGTTACATATTTTACGCATTAAGTGAAGCACGTATAAAGAAACAACAAAACAAGCAACAAACAATTATATTTAATAGTTTCAGTAAAAAGTATTTAATAGTTTCAGTAAAAACGAGTTGAAAACAATTAAAAAAGAAATCAATTTATCTTGAGGCAGCAATTAAATGTACAATGTTTATATTGCAAGAAAAAAGAATGGAGGAGAAATTTATTTAAAGTTCCTCTTTCCTTTTCTTTATTCTCATTTATTTATTCTCTATACACATGTTCGCACAATTGTTTATTAAGTATTCTTCTCTTTAATGCACTCGCAATAATTTATTCACGGACGAACTCTCTACAGTGAGCGACTACGATTAACACAATTTCGCAAAATCTGATCATAACACACATTATATTCTTTATATGATACCCAATATATTCAACTTTTTATGTATCATATTTTAACTTAACAATTAAACACGATCTCTGATAAATACTATAAAAATTCAGACACTCGCTTTCAATAGTAATCTTATCAGTTAACTTAAAACAACCTTCATTTTATTTACCAGTTTCTATATTTAATTCTATTAAATATGAAAAATAATACGAAATATTATAAAACCGTCAACTTGGTTTTATAGTTCACTTGTTTGAATTTTAGCAGATGCACGTGTATCGAAGTTTCAAAAATAAAAAATTGATTAAAATTATCTCTTTGCCAGATAAAATTAATCGTAATCAACGTTCTCAGTAGTCACGTATTTATGTAACATATTCGGGCGAAGCAAGATCATGAACGCAATACTTAAAATTAAAATACATTTTTATCAAATATAGTATACAAGAAAGAATTTATTCAAATCAGAGGGAACTTGAAATAATATCGTTTGCAACAAAAAAAAATAACAAGAAAGCAAAAATTGAAAAAATAACATTATTTATTAAACAAAACAAAATACTGTGTATTAAGAAAACATCATCTAATTATTATGTGCAAAATAAAAGGCAACACATTATTTATTGTATTCCACATACATATCTGTAGCCTTGCCCTCGGCTGGTTTCTTTTTGAATTAATGAATTAATAAGAATTTCAATTATAAAAAGTATTTTTACAGAATCATATTTCATCACTATAAACAATAGAAGAAATATTACATGAGAGTTTAAAGAAAAATAATTCCTCTACTGGCTGCGATGGGATGACCTGCTGCTAAGTAGTTTGACCTAGTTCGGACTACTCTATTTATTTTTCCTGTTCTCTTGGTCTCTATATTATTCGTGCAGGTGTTTGCATCTGCCAATTATTTGGTATATGGTGCTTGGATGCATCCCCATCGATTCGGGTCTGCCTACCGTCGAAATTCTTTTTTTTATTTAGTTTTGCCAAAAGGCGACCAAGATTTTTCTTTTCTTGTCATATGAATAAAAGTTTTATTCAGGCCTTGTATTTCCGGATAGAATTTACGATTTATATTATTTTTATTTCCGAAATTTAATTTCATTTTGCATAGGAAAGAACACGTTAAAACCTCTCGTCGTTCTTTGCTTTTTTTTCAACGCAATTCGCAACGGTGATTTGTATTTTATAATTTGTTCGTACATTTTATTTTAATGCATTTTAATACAAAATATAGCAATAAAAAGAAGTATAAGTAGATTATAATTAATTTAGATTTTAATTGACTAGCTACTTCCATTGCGAGTAAAGCGAGTCGATTTAGTGACTGGAAAATTTCATTTTAATTTTTTTCACCTCAGCTTTTCTGTTGTTGCAGCCCTTAAAAAACTGCCCTCACTGAAATGTACGATTTCCTGTAACTCAATTAATTTCTGCCGAGGTCAACAACGATGACTTTTCTCAACTTTTACTTTAACATAAATTCGGAAATTTATTGGAATTACAATAAAAACGAACATTAGTCAAAACAAAGTCAAATACAATGCATTTTTTGCGTCTACTGATATTTCTCTGAACTTCCCCACCTTTTGATAGTTATATCCACCACTAATGAAATAGCACCGCAGCTTGCTTGCTGTCAGATGACGTCTTTCTTTGACATTTCCCATTTCAGGGGAAAAAATAGCGAATCATTTCGCAAGTGCAAAAAAAAATCGTAGAAATAGTAAAACAATGAGCAAAAGGGAATGAGAACTAAAAAAATCTTACCTTTCTTTGGATTAAACACAATAAAATGTTCCTTCCTTAATCGTCAGCTGGAAGTAGAATAGCACAAAATTAGGCGCTGAACAAAGCTAAAGGTGTTTCGCCTTCTTGTCTCTTTTTTTAGCTTAAATATTTGACTTATCCTTTTTATATTATAGTTTTCATTTTCCGTTTTAATTCTCAGATTTCAGAGATTGAAATTTAAAACTTTCGTATTTCGCTTTGGTAGCAATATTTCTTTTTCACAATTTCAACCTTTTTTTTCATTCACTGTTGTCGATTACAGAAATTTTCCTCCTTAATCCGCCTTATCCTTATTTCTTAAAGCAAGATTTCTTTTCTTGAATTGGACTCGAATATTTTTATGAGTAATATTTATATAGATTAATCATTTTTTCCTTAATTTAAATCAATCCCTACAATCAATCTACATTTATTAGACATCCACACATTCAAGAAACTCCAGAAACTTTTCACAAATTGCATGAATACGAATGACAGAACGAAGAGCAAAATGAAATAAAATTCATTTCAACAAATTGACGTGGCCGTAAGCGCTCAGTGACATCTAGCGGAAAGGAGTAAAACTTTTTTTAAATATTTATAACATGAAATTTTATACAACAATGACATACTTGATTCTTTCACGGTTGTATTTTTTTCCGAAAATTTCCGAAACTGTCCGAAAACGGCCGAAGAGAGCCGTGGACGGACATTCGATTAACACGGTTGCAATAGACGCAAGGGAAACTGTCAAAACCATCACGTACTTTTTTTACTCTACTCATTCATATCAATTTGTAATTGTAAATGCATGTATCATTTTATAAAATAGAATAATATTAGCATTACTGTTAAAAAAGCTATTTTTATTCTTGATTTATATAATTTTATATAGGGAAACCTTAAAATATTAAAACTTGCACAATATACATGTATTCTATATATAAATAGGCCACACGAAAACGGTTACATCCCTGTAGCGTCTGTACTGTTTATTAAATTTCAATGAACCGATTTTTAGGTATTTTTATTCTCTACTGCACAAAAAAAGAATGGAGACGATTTCATCTGCACTAAAAGATATGTATTTCGTCCCAGATCATACACATTGTTTATCAACATGTTACTAAGCACAAAAAAATCTAAACGTCAAATTTTGTTGCTGAGATTTTTCGTGTGATTTATCTAGTTGATTGAGGGACAAGAGGATGTTGTTGTTGTTGTTATTCATAGACGAGCAGTCAATTTGAATTTTATATTATAATATAATATTAAAAAAAAAGTTTATAACAAAAAAGAATTAATTAAAAATGGGCGAATTATTGGGCGAAACCACAAACGGGTCATTCGTATAAAGTAATTCAGTATAAAGTAATTACTTAAACTCTACGAAATACTTAATTAGTCGTAAAAACAATCTTAAAAAACATAGCAAGCAATAATAGTAATTATGTATAATGCGACTTTCTTGGATTTGTTTTTAAGATTACAAAAGTTATAAATGTTAATAAAATTTAATGCGACTATATTGGGACTGTTTGTCTGTTGATTTCCTTGTAAAGCATGGAGTATACAGGAGGCTTTTCTGCAGCCATCTCGTAGCTTGGGGGCTTAATACTTGCGTGCTGTCCTTTGGTAACTGTAGAACAAGTCTGCGCAGTTGGACAGCTATGAGGAGAAACTAAATCGGATGAAGTCTGTTTTTCGTAAAACGAGTTAGTAGGATAATGTTCTATGGCCATATCGTAAGATGGTGGATTCACAAATGTGTTTTCTAGGACAGCAGAACCTGTGAAGCAAAAAAAATTAATTTTAATATCTAGACTTCTCCAAAGTCGTAACGCAAGATTCACCCATGTTTGATATTTAATTAAGTAAATATAACTTCTTTAATGTACTATATTTACAAATAACAAACCGTGCTCATCACATTGCTTTTTGTGACGTCCTCGTGTAACAACTACTGCAATACTGGCAAAGATGAACATTCCCAATCCTATGCTTAAACCAAGAATCAAATCGTATTCCATAATTTTTAATCATTCACAATACAAAGCAGATTCAGATGAAACTTTTGACAGAAGCGAAATAACAACAAGGGCACAAATTACTAGTAAATACTTTTATTTGTTTTCTTCTTGATAAGAGACAATAAACCAGAAAGAGTGTTAACTTCGGCCTGGCCGAAGTTCATATACCCTACACACGTTTACTTAAAAATTAGGCGTGGCAATGGTCAAGTTTTTTTCCTTTTCAATCTCAAATAGCCTGTGATGACAGAGAATATTCGTGCCAAATTTGATGGAAATATCTATATTCGTTATCCTGTAATTGAATTTTATTTAATTAGTGGGCGGACCACGTCCATTTGTAGTAGTCTTTTTTGGTCAGAGACAATGTACTTCTGGACAAAATTTCCACCGCAAAATCGTTCTACAAGCTGAGAAATTGAGCTATAAGCATAGATGAATTTATATTCACTATAAAAAGTAGGCGTGGTAATCGTCCGATGTTGCCCATTTTCAACACCAATGAGTTTCTAATGTCAAACAATATTCGTGCCAAATTTGGTTAAGATATCTCTATTCGTGCTCCTGTAATCGAATTTTATTTAAATAGTGGGTTAAATGGATCACCACGCCCATTTTTGGTGATCTGTTTTGGTCAGAGACAATGTACTTCTGGACAAAATTTAAACCCCAAATTCGTTCTACAAGCTGGGAAATTGAGCTATAAACATGGATGAATTTATATTCACTATAAAAAGTAGGCGTGGTAATGGTCCGATTTTGCCCATTTCAATACCGATGAGTTTCTAATGCTAAACAATATTCGTGCCAAGTTTGATGAAGATCTCTCTATTCGTTCTCTTGTAATCGTGATTTCCACAGACAGACAGACGAACATCAACTCAAGAGGTCACGCTGATCAAGAATATATATACTTTTCTATACCTGTCACGCCTCCTTTAATGCGTTACAAACGGAAGCAGTAAGCGAATATACTCTATTCACTTCGTGTGTAGGGTATAAAAATACGAATGCATCCGAAAGCAAAACCGAAATAAACGAGTCAAAATACGAAACGCCCAGAGATGTAGATGAAATCATATATGTATTGTACTTTGGTGAAAAGAAAGTACACAGGATGAAAGAGATAACAACAAAAAAGAGGAGAAAACAACAAAAAATTTTAACTTTGTGGAATCACTCCAATTTTGTTGTTATGGTTTTTTATGCTTATTGCAACAACTTTTTATGCCCTCGTATAGTTATCGAGTTATAGCCCGTCGAAAATAGAAATTCTTATCCAGTCAATTCCAGTCAGCCATTCGCCATATTGGGCCCTAGGAGATTTTTTTTGTTTCCCAAGTTTAAAGTTTCGTTTGGAGGGACGAGATTTTCATCGAACCAGAACCAGTAAAAGGAGGCTACGTTGGAAAATAAAACTACATTAGATCAACAAAATATAATAGTTTCCATTTTATGACCAAAACTTCGGAAGGTTCTCGTCCATGACTTAAACATATCGATTATAAATACGAATAAAGTTATTTGTTTCGCGTTTTTATTTGTTTTGTATAAACATACACAAGTATATGTTATTATATAAAAGTTGATATTAGCGAAATACCTGCAAATGTCAAAACTTCGTAACTGACTTGTTTCAGGTTTGTTCAAGAATATATGATACATTTTTCAAATCTAATACAAATTTTTTAAAATAAGTCTTGTAAAAAAAAACTGAATAATATAATTAATAAAAAAAAATATAATTAACAAAAGAAACTCATAATTCATACAACAGTTAAGATTTAACTTATAACGTGCCTACATTAGGATCACTTTTTTGGAATTGTTGCTTTAAGATTTAGGTTTCTTGGTGACATTTTAATGAGCTGTATAGTTTGGATTGTATGGCGCTTGCTTTGCGTATAAAGTGCTCGAAGGCTGTCCCACGGCCATATCATAAGTTGGTGGATTCATGTGAACAGCAGTGTGCATTGTTGGGTAAGGAGGGATTTGCTGAGGATGGGGTTGTGCAATTTGAAAACTGTGAAAGGAAAAAGTAAATTAGGCTTTGTTTTAATTCAATACAACTGTTAAGAGTTACGTACCCTGGAGGTGGAGCTTGAGATTGATTATTTGGCATCGGCATTGGCATACGTACGGTAGTAGGTCTAAAACAAAAGATGTTTAAGATAAATATATACATATTTAAAGTCAGTTACTTTGGATAGGATACTTACTCTTGTGTATAGATATTTGTTTGGTAGCCACCCGTGGGCATAGACATTACGGTTACCGGATATCCTACAGGTCCAGTATTTGCGGCTGAGGTGACAACAACAGGTGCTGAAATTAAAAAAAATCAACCAGTTTTAAAACTCGCAAATTTGAAGTAAAAATTCTTAATACAATTTTTTAATTATTACATAATTTAATTAATTACATAATTGCAGTGAAGATTTTTTGCAATAGACAATAAAAAACCAACAACCAGTTAGTGAAAACGTCACTACGATTACAGAAGCTGACATCGTAACTACAACAGTTTTCTGAGATGATGTCTTCGTGTAACAATAACCGTAATACTGGCAAAGATGAAACCTCCTAAACCTATGCTTGGACCAGTAATATATAGTATTCCATCACCATTGGAGTCGCAATAAAAAATAGTTTGAGCTTTGCTTTAAACTTTACAAATAATTAAGTGAACTTTAAATAAGTTACCACTAAATAATTGGGGCAACAAAATATTAGGAACAGAAGAAAAGATGAATTTTTTCGGTTGCTTTGTAAACGAACGATGATGAGCGGAAATGAGAACGAAAAATTATAATTAATGATTTTTTATGGTTTGTGCAACAGCGCTGAAAAATATAAAAAACTACCGGAACAAATTATTGTTTCTTTATTTTGAATTTTTTAAATAAAATTAAAATCGTAATACTAACATTTACAGCAGAGGATTTTGCAACATTTATTCAAAATCTCAAAAATCCTAAAACACAAGGCAAGTAATAGTATAACCAGTATAAGTATAGCGCATGCATGTACGAAAAGCATGATTTTATGTATAGTTTTTTTTTTATTGGTGTTTTCTTTTAGTGTAGTTATTGAATAGTAACCGATTTTTTTTTATAAATGGAGAATCAAACTAAAAATATGCGAACTTCACTCGAGAAACGGACAAATGTAACTAAATTAACTAATTATTAAAAATATAAAGCATTAAAGCAGGGGAAAGTAAGTAATTTTTATTATTTTGTATAGAAAGAAGAAAAAAAAGAAGAAGGTGACACTTGAAACGTTTTATTGAGAAAATATTTGTTTGCATAGTTTCCTAAGAATTTAAACCTTGTTGTGTTGTTAGAAATAAGAGCGGTTCCATAAACACTGAATAGCTTACTGTACAGATTAAAGTGTTTACAAAAATTCTAACATCACCTCCTGGGTCGACGGAGCTAAGTCAGTCCGTCCGTCTGCCTGTCTGTCCATCTGTTGTGTTTATGTGGTAATCGCGATTAAGTGAGAACGAATAAAGGCAACGTCATGACATTTGAAACGAATATTCTGTTTGAATATTCCCAAATCACAGAGTGTTTGGGAATGAAAACGAGGGAAATCGGATAAGTACCACGTACCTACTTTTTATAGCGAATATGAATTCATCCGTCCATATTCCATTAATAATTCTATGTAATATGAGCTTTATACAAAATATAAGCCCTATAAGAGATGTTATCTCATTGTGCCTCCATTTGTAATTAATAAATAAATCGAAATTGAATAACTTTTATTGCTCTTTTCTGCGTCTATTGACTTTTAAAATTTGACAATTTTGACGTTCAAATTACAATTGAACCAAATTGCAGTCTTATGAAAAATCGAGGCATTTTTTACAATTTCGCATCAACTCGTGAATACCCGTAATTATACAATACATCAATTTATAATAATATTTTGACTTACGGCCTCATCGCATTCATGGCCTCAAAATATATACTATATTATAATGTCTATATACTAAAGCTCTGCAACAAGTGCCTTGAAACGCACTTTCAAGACACAACAAAAATTTAAAGCATTGCACTGCTTGCTTCTTTTGCTTTCAAAGCAAGCCATGACTGCGCCGAAAGCCTGCTGAAAACAAAACACAACAAAGACGTTGCTTTTTTGAACGAAAAGCTAATGAATGGCCTTAAATCGTTTTGTAAACATTGGACATAATTCGATAAACAATTCGCTATGCAACTGAAACACATACCATTTAAACAAACTGATGACAAAAATTCCGCGTGGTGTTGACGATGATATTTGAAACAAAATACAATTACACAAACAATAAAAATTGAAAGACAAACACAAATAGCTAATATAATATAATGCATTATAGCTTATATTTTGAAGGAGCTATCAAAAAGTTAACTTCTATTTTGATGAAGACATTATGTATGAAAATTAATAATGTCGTAGATAAAAAATAAAAAAGTAGACAACAAAAGTTATTGGATCTAAAATAGAATCGCGATAACAACTAATGCTATAGCAACTGTGAAGCGGATTCACTATCTCGAAGCTTGGAAATTTCAACTAATAAACTAAATAAAAAGCAAAAAAACAACAGATAATAAGAAGTGCAAACTTGATATACATACAAGTCATTAGAAAGGAAAACTAATTCTTAGTAAAACAGGAACAAAAACATTATGAATCATTGCAACATGTGATAAAATGCTGTATCTTTTTTTTTTCTTTATTAATGCACTGATGAATTGCAGATTTTAAAGTCGTGTTGTTATTCATATTATAATTAAAAAAAATTATATTTATATATAAAAATAATTTAGGGCCTTACTTTTAACGCTGATTCTGCTTTGTGCTTTTCGTCGATTACAAAAACAAAGACATTAAAAAATGTCAATGTCGATGAAAAACACAAAATGAATCAGTGTTAAAAATATACGATTCGTTCGAGTGAATATTTATGATAAGGCCCCTAAAGACTTGAAAATTTATTGAATTTGAAATTAAAACATAAAAATTAATGTAATACTATAAATAATTGTTGTTAAATTCTGCATTTTAGTAATTGCACACTTTGTACAAAAGCTTTAATTAAGCTTTCATTTTAATGCAAATATTATACTAGCATTAAATGTAAATAATATACAGCTGTTATTAAGGCCACAAATTTATGTCGGGTAACCCGGGTAAATGAACTGAACTATGTATTTTAATAAATGCTAAGAGAGTTATTCTCTGCGTAAATTTAATGGAATCTTTAATAATTATTAACTTTAAATATTTTAATTATTTCTCTGGTGTTAAAAAGTCGATAGAAAAATTAACCAATGCGAAATTATAACCGGAATATCTAATACGATATTTTTTAAGTTTAAGCAAAAAGTTTAGTATAGATTATGAAATTCAGCAAACTGTTCGAAGCTTATTTTATACATACATACTTGATAGCACAGCTCCGCGTTTTGTTGAAGAGCAACAATATCCGCAGCAGCTCATAATTAGGAAGACCAAAAATAAGATAACAAAAGCGCCCCAAAGATCCATTCTATAACCAATATGTTTAGTACTCTTATAATGGAAAAACCACTGATGATGACTCACCTCAGCTGGATAATAGTCTTATTTTAGACAGGAAGGGAAAAATCTTAAATTTATTGTTATCACCACTATGGATAAACGTCGTGTCGTTCGTTTGCTACAACACTTGTTGCTGGTTGACCAGCAAACAGTTGATGTTGCTGTTACTTAACAAAAGGTTTAGAAATATTTTTATGCAACTCTTTTGTATTTTCAGATTTTGTCTTCTTGTGATCACTAACTAGATTTATGTTTTCGATTTCGATTAGTCAGCCGACTTTTGCAATAGAAAATAAATTCAGTTGCTATCTGTTTCTGTTTAACTTGCTATCTATAATAATTAATTCTAAACTTCAACCGTATTTTGAAGTTTTCCTGCGCATTTTTTAGATAAACAAAAGCAAATAATTTTGGTGTTGGACTTCGAAATTAACAATCATGAAATATTCAAGCCTGGCAAGGGAAACGAACAGGCGTCGTCAAAAGCATAAATGTTGGCTTGTTTATCAATAGCCGTGTTCACACGAATGTAGCACAAAAATGTATCGTTCAAAAAAAGGCGACCACGTAAAATGTAAACAATCGGGTAGGTTCAGTGACAGAAGAACAACTGATCGCACCGCAGCGCTACCGTTCTGAAAGCGACTAATATTTGCAATCGTTCTGTATCTTTTCTCCAACGGATTCCTCACTTGACGTTTGAAATTGACTTCATTTGCCAACCGAGTATTTTCTCATTGGAAATTTCGCTAATGAGCTGTTGAGTACGTTAAGTAATTTCGCGACAATATCATTAGGTCGAGTATTTCTTGGGAAAATATTGAAGTTTAATAAAAATTTATTAAAATCCTGCTGCGACAAAGACGCGCATAAATTGTAAATTGCAGTTATATATATCACAAAATACTTACGGAACATATATTACAAATGTAATCCGAATGTAAACAAACCTAAAAATAACAAGAGTACTGACAACAACAGTAAGTAGGAATTAGTAGAAATAGTAGTAGTAGATTTAAGTGAAAGAGGTATGTTTCATTTAATTAGTTTTTACTCAATTAGAAAGCTAAAAGAGGAATTTTTTTCCCGTTGACATCCGGTTAGTTTAAAACTATGAAACTCGACATGAAATTGTTGTCGAAGAAAAAGATATGAAAGAGAAAGAACAACACCCATATCCCACACACCCATAGTTACACTTTTTAGTTTTAAGCAACTTGAGTTTACACTATAGTTATGTTTCAACTGTCAAAAAAAAATGCTTTTAATTTTGGATTTTCGGCACATCTCTTTTTCCATTGATTGTTTTCATCTTTTGAAAAATATTTCATTCTGTCAATTGTCTAATCAGGCCCTAAACTTGTTTTACATCCCGGCCTTATTTCACAAATCGTTAGTGCTGCCAAACCTTTACAAACGTTAACAGCTGATTTTTTAAAGACTAGCATTACAATTTATGTAGTGTGCCTGAAGAAAACGAATTATTTTTAAATCTGTTTATTTCTCATTTCAATTTATAAACATAAATATATTTGCATAAACTGCTCTAGTGAATATTAAATTATAACTATTGTTATTATTATTGTAAAGAATGGGAGTCGGACGAACAGCAAAGTCGCGCAAAATACGTCGAAGCAAAGGCAAGGGTCGTCTAAGTGCTTCAGCGAGCGGATCGCCCAGGGAGACAAATAGCACGTCTGCAGTGATTTCCACCAAATCAAAAAGATCCTGCACGCGAAGGAAAAGAAAAGGAAAACAAAACCGTATTGTTAAAATTAGTGGTGGCTCTGCTAAATTGGAGGCTTTGTCAAGAAAGTTTCTGGAGCAGAACAAAGAAAAGGGCCTATGTGATTTCTTGGAGAAGGTGAGTGGAGTACATTTTTCCGATTACACCTTGTTGATTTTTCTTCACCTGTTGATCTAGATTTTTGTTTCTTATTTCCTTCCATTCTGCTTTTATGATTTCTTATATCTAAATTTTTATCATCTGTAGTCAGACTAGAGACCTATGTATAACTTTTTTCGAACGATTTGCTTGAACGTGGAAAGAAACTATTCTAGAAAGAACTAGAAACTATTCTTTCTAACTAGAAAGAAATGAAACAGGATATAATTTTCAATATTATCGGATACGGGGTATTCGGTATCTATATTCGGATATCGGATATTCAAACGAAATATAAATTAAGAGCCTTATGATGGATAGTCACACGAAAACGAACTTTTCGTCGCTTATAAAAACATACGTTGCAATACAATGCATGTCAATACATGTCATGTTACAAAACATGTCAATGCCAACGAAAAGCACAAAAGAGAGTCACCGATTTCGTTTTCGTGTGACTATCCATTGTAAGGCTGTAAGATTGTTGAAGGTAAATAAATTCAAACAAGATTTTTCTGTTTCAACGTTCAAATGAAATTATTAACTCTTGCTTGGTTTAAAACATTCGTTTTTAACTTGTATTATTTTAAAATTAGGTGACATTACTCTTCGGCAATTATATTGTAAGAATTATCGTAGCGATTTTTTATGGTTGGTTTTTATTATAATACGAATCTTATTCTGGTCGACCATGATTACAATTCTTCATTGTATGCGATTAAGGGCTGATTTGGGTTAACCATTTGTTGGTTACACTGTTGGGTTAACCATTGGTTAACTAAAAGCAATTAGATGCTTTTTGTTGGTTAAACTGTTATGAATATGAATGTTTTAATTAAACTTTGACTAATAGCTAACTAAGAACTGTGAAATCGGCAATAAGTTTAAGATTAAGCCTTTGGTTAAAAATTTCAGACATTTTTAAATTACACATACTTTTATCTTTTTGAAGTAATATGGCAAGCTTTGGTTTTTTGTGTTTTATACACACGTTTCTCAATGTAATCATCTGAAAACCACCCTAAGCACCCCAATCACAAAACTTCTTGTCAAAGACGACGTAAAACAAACCCCCACAGAAATGAGAACGTAGGGGTAAATTGTTTCATAGTTGCTGCTTACAAATGTCGATTCACTTCAACCTTCTAACTTGATTCGATGACACGACTTATTAACCAGAAGGCTACAAATTAAAACCGATTTCATAAAATTCCTAAAAAGTGTGCACTAAAAGAGTGATTTTATTTTATTATAACAACAATTAACAACAAAATAAAGTTCCCAAAAACAAAACCTTCAAGGAAAAAAATTTCAAAGCCTCTTCTGCGTCCTTTTTGCCTTATCAAACCCACACATCATGGAAGAAATTTGGAGTAAAACTTGTCGAAACTATGAAATTCCTGAAGAGGTAGCTAGCAAATGGTTTGCACTCATTCAGCAGCGTCTCAGCGGAGAGACGGAGGAACGGCGTTATCACAACTGGCAGGAACTGCTGCTGAGCAAACAGGAGCTGCTACGCGACTGTAGTCCTAACGTTGTGTTGGCTGCCTTCTTTCAGTACTACGCATTCGATGGCAAACGTACGTGTGTGACGCAGAATTGCTTGGCTTTTGAAGAGTTTTGTCGAGATGCCAATTTTTCAGACGTAAGTACAATCTAAAGATTCATCTTTTTTTAGTTAATAACATAACTTTTTGTAGATGGAAACTAAACAAGTGATACTAAAATTACTGGGTGATAAGTCAAGTGCATCAGTCCGTTGTTATGATGAAGAGGCGAGCCTTTTACAAGACATGGATTTGATGGTTTTAGGGTATAAAGTTATTTCGAATTTAAATATTGATTGATTGATTTTGGATTTTTAGCTCATCACCCGAAGAATACAAACGTTATGCAAAGCTGCTGCGCCAGGAATATTCGCACATGAGTGACGTTGATTATAAACAAATGCGTTTAAAGGTATATTAAAGTTCGCATTTAAAATCTTTTGAATTATCATAAACGCCTTTTTTATTTACTTAATTCTTGTATTTTTTATTGTACTTGAAACAGGTGCTACAAACACTGCTTATGATTCCAAATATATTTGCAACTACGGAATTCCAATCAAAATACGAAGAACTAGCACGCTCAAATATTAAGGAGGAAATCGAAGAATTAAAGCATTAATATTGGTTTTGTCTGCTCTTGTATAAATGACTTTATACACATAATGAATTATAATGCCAGATATGAATTGGATGATTCTAGAATATTAGCTGAATTTACTTTAGTATTTAACGTATGTCTTACATATAGCAATGGCTACTTACAACAACATGTTCATGCGACATACGCTTAGTTTAAGAAAAAATAAAAAAATAGTCTGAAAAAAATATATGCTGAAGTATTGCTATATGATTGAAATTGAAATAAAAATGTTCAAGTAAACAGTAATAAATTACTTTAAAAAATTAAAAACTGCTTTTTGAAATTGTATTTATAATTAATTAATTGTACTTATATAACGTGCGCGATACAGGTTGGTATATAAGAAAACAAAATTACTTTATAAATAATTGTAGTAAATATTAAATGGAATTTCACCTCTCCGAGTCAGCAGAATCCCATTGGAATTCGAAATATGTACAGACAAGAATAAGTTTCCCAGACTTATATTATATACATATTTTGTTGAACTTTTCGCAGTTAACGTCCATTTTGAACAAAATAGTCAATATACTAGATTTATGTGTATTATTTACTTTAAATAAACTACAAAAGTGACGGATTCTTAATTGTTCTTTGTTAGCCAAACAATTTTAATAGTTTTATTAATACGTCGTTTTCTCATCACACAAAGTTGTTGAATGCTGTTGACAGAAATAAAGTGCATCCTAATGAAGCTAATGAAGAGCAGCCCACGACGAGCGTTCAAGCTAAAGCTGTAAAACAAATGGAGGAGGAAATCGATCAAATTATTTCGACCGAGCCCGAAAAGGAACCTCGTCTATATATCCACTTCGACTCTCCTTCAACACCTCTTATTTTAACACGAAGATTGCTATGTTCTATTAAAGAGCGTGCAAATAAAAAAAATAAAGTAAAGCGTCTTCAACGCGGAAGAAGATCATTACAGAGTAATGAATCTCGGGACAACTCCAATTCTCATGAAATAACTATACAAGAAATAGAAAAAAAGTCAACTAAAGGGAGAAACCCCGCAACAGCAACATCAACGCTAGAAGATGGCGAAATTTTATCAGAAGATGATGAAATAAACGAGGAAACGCTTAAGGAAAGCAAAGATTTGAATAATAAAAATCAAGAAGATGTTGGTGATAATAATAATAATAATCATGACGATGATGACGATGATTGCGTATGCATTGAACGTACCGTGGAACTCATAACCATTGATGATGAAACCGATCCAACACCAGTTAGCATACGTGACACTAAAGCTAAGAAAACCCTGCTTATAACTTCAACGCCTCACGAGAAACTTAAAACGTCTACATCGGAATCAAAGACGACCAATGCCAATACTTCCAATAAAAACTTTACCTCTGCCTCTACTGTTGATGGTCGACCGATTTTCTATAAAGATTCTTCATACCAAAAGTGGCTAGAGACTATCGTTTCTAATGATACGTTTCTTAATTACACACCAGCTGATAGATCGCGGCGTTCACTGCGGCGTTCACAACGCCTCAAAAATAAAATGAAAACAGATTTTTCTAAATCTACCTTGCCTGATGTGATTATACTAGATGATTCTACGCTGAAACCCATGAAGTCACGCACGATAGAGCGCTTATCTTCAGGAGTAGACGATTCTGTGATATTCGTCAGTGAATCTGTCGCTCCCGGCACCAATGATTGCCCCACTTTTATACCTCTGGAAGCCGACGATGTACCCAATGTTAGTATGTCCATGGTGTTAATTTCTCCGGCGTTTCGTCCCTTTTTAATCAGACATTCTTCCTCTTTTGTAGCCAATTCCTGTGATTATAAATCCCATAACACCGAAGGCAAAACATTCACGAGACTCTCTTTTTACAAAGAGCGAGAAGAAACAGTTAAACGAGTACAATGACAACGCTTACAATCCGGGTGCCGCCGAAAAACTGGCGGCTGGAAAACGCATGGTCATCATTGATGGTAGCAATGTAGCATTCAAGTAAATGTAGACCATGTTTCTAAATTATATATACCAATATTCTTGTGTATATAAAGTAGACTATAAATTGTATTACTATAATGATCTTTCTGATCTGATATCTCTTTCTATTTCACTCTCATAGTCATGCTCTCAATAAAGAGTTCTCTGTCAAAGGTCTAAAAATCTGCTTGCAATACTTTGAGAAAATGGGTCATGAAGTGAAAGCGGTGGTGCCTCAGTTCCGCCTTAATAGATACAAATCCTCAGATCCCGATGAGTTGAATACCCTACATCGTGCGGGAAAGATTGTCTTCACACCCTGCAAGAATTTGCCCAACACAAGGAGCATCAGCTACGATGACAGGTTAGCAATTAAATATTAATCACAACATTCAGAGCAACGTACCAATGATTTGTATTTAAAATTTTACAGATTCATTTTGCAGTTAGCTTGCGAACTGGACGCTGCCATTGTTTCGAATGACAATTACCGCGATCTTATCAATGAGAATTCGGCTTTTAAGAAGATTATCGAGAATCGTGTTACTGGATATACGTGGTGTAATGATATCTTTATATTGCCTAAGGATCCGTACGGAAAATGGGGCCCTCCTCTACACAGCATTCTAAATCGTTCATAATGAACCGTCTGTGCACAGAAATAATGCACAGAGATCGAACCAAATGAAATCGTAATTTCATAAAACAGTCGTTTTCTTAATTTGAAACATTCACCTTCTTATTCTTTAAAGCTGTGAAAGCGGAAGTACAAATTTTTATACAGAAACAAATTGTATTTTTTTTTTTCTTGACACTCATACACCATATGTTAAATATGTACCATATACAGTCTCGTGCAACTAATTAGAAGTGCAATGATGGAGTTTTTATTTTCTCCCAAACGATAAAAATGTTTCACTCAATTAAATAACTTTCCAAAATTAACTAACCCACTTAAGATATTAAGCGTTTCTAGTTAGCTTCACGATGAATTATTGTTTGAGAGAAAATAACAAAATTATGACATATCTTCGCACCCTTCTCATGGCGTTTCTAATTAGCTCCACGCAAATGTACATACATATGTATATATACTATATATAGATACATATATACGAAATGTATATTCGATATATAGCATATTTTCGACGAGTTTAGAATAGCATTTAATTTTAATTTAATTACATTTTTTATATCCGCATTTAAAGAATTAAATTCAAATTTAAAGAATGTATATTTATGGCATATAACGACATATAAAAATGAATTATAATATAATATATTGGCACATATATTTTAGTCTATCTATTCTAGTCCATTCTATTATTTTACTTCTAAATTTAAAACACATTTCTATTTAGACTTGTGTAATGCGTAATATAAGTTGTCGACGAGTGGTCAAATAAGTCAGCAAGACTATTACTTTTAATAACTAAAACGCCGCGACATCTGGGCACAAATAAACAGTACATGGTTTGTTATTAGATTCACTTTAAAGTCTACGAACACAACCGAAGCAGATGCGTTCGTGTTTATTGTTTAAAATTTAGACATGTAAATATTTTCGTTAGCATTACATTTCCTTACTTTTGTTACTACAAAAGCAAGCGGCAAGAGAGTAACGATCCCTTAACGGAAGCAGAGATAGAGCATTAAAAAATTAAAAAACTAGAAAAGAAATGTAAAAACCAAAATACTAAATACAAAAAATGTACAACAGCTTGTTATTTATTCATGTTTCGGTTTCGTGCAGATATTATTTCCATTACAAGAAATTCAGGAAAATACGACAAAAAGATTACATTAATTTAGAACTTTAGAAAAGTTGCACAGGACGTCGATTGCGCAATATGTATATATACCTATTATTATATTTCTTTAGAGTTGTAACCGAAGTTTTAATTTTTGTAATCTTTTGTTGTTGGCTGTTCAATTTTAAGGATGTTGTGCTTGATGATGATTCTTGATGTTTATCATAGGAATTATTTTGCTCCGGTTGTTGTGTTGTGTTATTATCGATAATTTCAATAATTTCAATTTCTGGTTCCACGATGACACAATCATCATCTTCCACCTCAGCCGTTACCCCAACAACACCGGCGGTAGCAGGTTGCTGCACTTTCTGACGTTTCTTTATACTGACTCTGCCCCTTTTGGAGGTAATTTTCGATTTCTTTGTTTTGTTCGCCATTTTTTTGTAGGAATCTCGTGAGGGAACTTGTTTTATTAGTTTATTTACACCAAATTTAAAGTGTTGCCTTCACTACTCTACTAATTTGCATTATTGTCCATATTTAGTTTGTTTTCTTTGATTGATAATAATAATTCTTGACAATAGGAAAATATATAAATATATATGTATGTACAAGATTAGACATTTAAAATTGTAAAATATTTATTTTTTTAATACAGTACCTTTTACTCATTAAATATAAGTTTATTTTTCCACTCGAGCCAGTGGACTCTTTCTTTTCAACAAAACATCACATGACATGTATTTCTAATAGATTTTTAAGCCTCCTCAAAAAGAACGATTTGATTAAACGATATTATTGTTGTTGTTGCTATTGTTGCTGGGACTTGGTACGAATACTGGCGGTTGTCTGTTGACCCATGTTGTTGTTGCTCCAAGTGTTGTCCTCGTTAAGTCGTCTGCACTCGCGTTGTTATCGCCCACGTTAGTTGCGATTGTAATACTAGACATCGTCACCCTGGTCGACGTTCCACCCACAGCACCTTCCTCTTCCTCATCTTCTTTTCCTTCTTGCCCTCGCTGGAACTGTAAATTTGTGTTCATTCTAATGGCGTCGTCGTACGCTGGAGGTAAGTCAGAATCCTTGCGACTCAAATTATTGCTGATGTATGGTTCTTCAGTAGCAGCATTTATCTGCCCAGCTGTGATGACCGAAATGGTTCCATTAGTTTGCTGCACTATAACGATACAATATGTATAACATTTTTTACAATTTTAATAAGTTTTGCAATTGTATGTATATTCTAGTGTAAATTTTCAAATAAAGAAAACACTTTATTAGAAGTAACGTGTATAAATAAGCAGTTGCATAAAAAAAAAAAAAGAATATCCTATAAATAAAAAAAAAAATAATAAGAAATAAATTGCGTCAGCGGCGATTTTATTATTAAAGCATTGAAAGTTTTATCGTAATTGGTTAGAATGAATTGAATCCAAACAAGTTAAATCGATAAAATGGCTTTTCATATTTACTAAAGAAGAATTTTAATTTTTACAATTTAAAAGTTTATATATTGTACTATATTACCTTACCTGCAGATCGCTGTTGAGCTATAGTTTTAGCGATTGCTTGGCGCCGACGTATGGCCAACTATGAGAAGACAGAGATTAATAATGGCTTAATGAATTAAACAAATTATTAGCAGGAACTATTGTTAAGACGTTTTTTTTTAAATTTTACCCGGACAGAGATTATTGCTAGCATGAGCAAAATCAACAACATCAAATAATAGTAAAAACTATACGCATAATAATCACTGCTGGTCGTGATCACAACAGAGTAGCCGTAAATTGAGGTCGTTGGCAGAGAAGAAGGTGGTTGTGTTGGTGGTGATTGTGTGTGGTTGTTGCAAAGATCATTTTCAACTCCTGATGGACAGTCGAAGGAAGAGTTCACTGGCAGCACCTGCTGCTGCAGTTGCAATGATGATGTAATACAACAACTATAAACGGTTCCAAAGAGTAAATTTAAAAAACCGTTTGTATTAAACAACATTTTCTTTATTGAAGTTTGAATTTACACTGATTTCAATAATGGAATGAATCGAGCGAAGAACTGAGAATTCGGTGCTTTTGTTTGTTCTTCCTCTTCTCTTCACATGCTTGAATTACTTTGTTAGACAAAGCCAACCAAAGAATGTAATCTACAAAATTCAGTGATAAAAATAAAGCCGTTATTATTTGCGACGGAGAAAAATAATATATTAAAAAATATAAAACCGAAAAACGAAAAAATAAAATAGAATTATTAAATATAAACAAATGAATACAACACAACAGGTTTGTAGGTATTTAATTATTTAATTTGGTTCTAACAAAAGAGTGAAAGTGCCGATAACTTTTGTGTGCTTTTGTGTGTTGGTAACCGAGATAAGGAAGTCCATTGGCTTCATAAATCAAAATGCACATGAACAGGTAACCCACAATTTTTACTCAGATCCTCTAGCATTTCGAATTTGTTATATCTTATCATTCGTAATTACTACAGATAGATAGACAAACGGACAGAGTTTGACTTAGGACGCTGATCAATAATTTATATATTATCAAGTTAAAATCAATCAAATATCGAAGTGAAGAAAACTCTAAAGTCAATTCAATCCTATAAACTTACCTTAAATATTAGTAAATATTTGCGGCTGATCGACGATTCGTTTCTTTAATCGGCCACAGAATTCAAACGTATTCCATATTAAAAACACAATCTATACGAATAGTTTAATTATTAAGAGTCTCGGTATATTTTAGTTTAATTATATTTTTTTCCAAGTTCAACATAATTAAAATAATGTGAACAATTCAGTTTTTAAATAATTTGATTATGTTCGAAACTCACCCGAATGAAAAACAAGCTAATTAAAAGCCACGCAAAGAGTAACAGAATATTCCGAATTAAATCCATTTTTAGAAAATATAACAAAAGTAATAAAAGCTACACTATTACTGTCTTTACGTTGAACTTCACATTTATTATCGGCAATTAAACTGTTGCTACATTAACCACGGTTAGTTATTCAGTTGTAGTATAAGACTAACACAAAATATAATCAATTGTAATTATTTCCAGCTGAATTTGTCGCTAGTTGAAACATTGTTTGTGTTTGCATCATAGAAATGCTGACGCTTACTTTTGAAGCTTGTTAGAACTACAGAGGATATTTTAACATGCAAATGTATGTATTTATATTGTACATATAAGCACTATTTTTAATCTAATATTATCAGAAGCAGGAACGTGATAACATTCTTATTAAAAAGGCAAAAATGAAAACAAATTAGAAATGAATCGTTAAAAGTCGTTACGTTTCTAATGCAAAACGAATGCAAATCAAAATGTTGCCGTTGAATATTTTTCGGCATGGTTTGAACGCATTATCGTAATATTACATTATTATTTTACATCGCTTCATATGGGAAAAATTGTTTTGCATGACGTAGCATCCGATTCTGGAACGAATTATGCTCATTAAGCGAGGTTTCACTGCAATGTGAACTTAGTGAAGCCTGTGGCTAATATTATGGTGGTTCGATTTAGAAAGATTGCGAATCAGGTTTGTGCATTAAGTTTACGAATACGAATGTGCCAATGCACGATCCAGACTGCATATTTTTATGTAAGTATGGGAGCGGGCGCGATGCATATGCAGTACTTGGTTGGGCCTTAAGAAGCCCACAGCATATCGCTATCAATATTGATATTGTTTTGAAAAGCGAACGAGACGTCATAATGACGTGCCATGTGACATGGGCCTGACAGTCAGCGTGAGTGATGCACGCATCGTGATTATCCGTCTGCCACCGGCCATTTATACTAACGATACCATGCTTGATGGCACTTTGAACAAGCTTAAGCTTTTAAAGCAGTTTGAAAGGATTTTGTTCGAAACTCATCCGAATGAAAAACAAACCAATGAAAAGGAGCCACGCAAAGGAGCAACAAAATATTCGTAATCAAATCCTTTTGGGGAAAGTAATACAAAATACACTGTTGTTAATTATTTGTAAGTTTTTAAATTTCACTTCATATTTATGGCAGATAATAGAACCACACTATTGCTACATTGGCCACGATTTCCTTACTCAATTTTATTATACTTCTAACAACTATTATCAATGTTATTATTTAGAGTTGAATTTGTCGCGGGTTGATATGTACATCGCTTGCTTGCATTACAAATATGCTGACGCTCTTTTTGGTCTTAAAGCTTGTTATCGAAAGTGCCGTGGATATTTTAATATACAAATATGTATATAATATGATATAATCGAATATGATTGCAAAAAGGAATATTAAAATGTTTATTCTACTAAAAAAGGGACAAAAACTTATTAAAAGTGAATTGTTAAAAGTCAATGCGTTTCTAATGCAACACGAGTGCAAATCAAAATGTAACCCAAATATTAACATACTATTTAAAGCGTTTTCTAAAAAAAGGAATAAGTAAGCACGGATTTTATATGACGTATTAACATTTATAAAGAAGGAAGGATTACGTTGCACAGGGACGTTACGTTTTTTCGTTTGAGAATGGTGTCACGTCTGAAACATATTGACAGATTTATTCAATTCTTTTCAATATTTTAAACTGCACACCGAATATGAAGTTCGCAACCTGTATGGCGGCCGAAAAGCTTTTTAATGGCAGACGTGACGCATATTCGAAAATCGAAGCCATTTTTTTCCTCTATCGGCGTAATCTTACGTTTTTTCGTTTCGTGTTATTTATTTCAACACCGACGAAAGCCGGGAATCCAGAATATTGAAAATGTTGTTGATTAACTATTGCGTAAATATTTTTGGAATATTTTCGTTCTTTTAATTTCCATTGCAACATTTATGTAATTTCAATTTAAATTACTATATTGTTATAAATCATGTGTTTTATTAAATTTTTATTTTTGCAGCCATATGAAGATAAAAAAGAAACTCAAAGTTACGTTTATTAAAACTGAATAAAACTAATTTTGAAATCGCTTCCTGATTTCCTGGTGAAGTTATAGCATGCAATACTGAAAATGGTGAATATTTTCCGACAGCTGCTGCAGCTGATTTCTGTTTTTGGCTTTTCTTTTATTTTAACTCAATTCTGAACTGTCATCTTTTACTTCTTTTGGCGCTGCATTTAATTTTGTAATCAATATGAATCAATTCAATATGAGTATAGAAGTTGGGTCACATTTTCAATCCATTCTTAAGGTAAAATTATTCTTTCGTTTTCCCGAAGTATTGTATTTTTATCTTCTTTTTTAGATAATTGTTAGCAGGTGTGAAAGTGAACACCAAATGCATTGTTATGAGTTCCTGCAATTATTAAAATGCTTAAACGCTTTCGAAAGGGTATCAAAAAATTATTTGAATATATATTGCTGTGTATATTAAATATGATATTGCGTTTTTCTAGTCATTGTTAGCGAAATATTTTTGCAAATTAGACTGGAATATCGGAAGCTTGCGTGTTTTAGGTTGCCTGCAGGATCTGCGTATACTAACAGCTGCTGAATTTATATCATCAAGGTAATCATAGAAAATCCAATTAACTTTAAGGAAATAATAGGAAATATCTTTATCTAGTAATGACGTCGAGCAGATTCAGTTAATACTTAATGATTTTTTGGAGACCGAATACCAATTGATATGCAATCTTTTTGCTAGAAGCTACTATGGTTAGAAAGGATTATTTATAATTTAAATATATTCATCATAATTTATTTTTTTCTGCAGATACAGTTAACAACATTAAGTTGACAACGATTTTAGATGAATGCATTCGACGTTTGTTTAACGATTTGCTGAAAAACTCCAATTTGAACAGTTTAAATTATCTACAAGCTGTCAGGGAAACTTTACCAGGTAAGGACTAAAAACCATTTTGTTTTCAATTGCTTTTAATTTAAAAAAAAATTAGCTGAGTTACTTACAAAGATTGCTCACAAACACATCGGCATAGCGCTCGAACTCCACAGCAGTAGCTTGAAGGAAGCATTCTGTAACTTCTCCAAGTGGATCAATGAAGGTGTTGATGACATAAAATTTACCAAAGATTTACATGAAAAGGTTGATTTCCATGAAACTAAAACTGACTTTGGTTTACATAAACAGAAAGATCATGAATAAACAAAATTGACTATATTTTAGCTACTCTCTGGATGCGAGCAGGAATCATTGACTCAACTTTTTAAATTATCCACCATGGAACATTTCAAGGAATGGAAATTCTATCTGATTGTTTTACAAACGATAGCAAGTCTTTGCACCGCAGAGAGTACAACTTTTATAAAAAGTAAATACGAGTGTCCATTAAATCACAGATAGTTTTAGTAATATTCAGTTACCAATTCATTTATCTTCTACATTTCAAAATTGTCACAGAATTCATGAAAACACGTTTACAACAAATAATCGCTTGTCCCTCCAGTGCGTCTATGTTGCACTTGTTGCTGACAGCCCGTGCGTCGAATGCCACAACTGTCGATGTCCACAAGAACATCGATGCTTATGCGAACTGGTACAAGCAAAATATAGGAGAAATGAAATATGTGTTGTCCGCCGAAGCATTCAAAACGGTGCTGCAGTTGCTGGAGCAGTGTGTAGATTTCGAAATGGAAACCGATTACTTGGAGGTGCGATGTTGCATTAAATACTCTGCGTAAAAGCTTTTTGTACATCATATTCCTTTATATTTATGAGTTATGTTAAAGGTCTATCGCTTGGTATTGACATGTTGAATTTTTTGCATCATCGCTTCAAGGTTCACATTGCTATTGCTATATCGCCGCCTGTGTTGTGTGGAAAATTGGTGCAAGGCTACAAAAGTAAATGCAGAGCTCACCTCGCACAACTCAAGCGCAAATCAAAAGCTGTTGAGCCAAACAAAACTATAGTCATTGACGATAGTGATTGACGCTGATGGAGATGAGTGGAAGAGAAATAAACAAGAAAGAAATAATTGAAACTTTCTCTTATCACTTGAGAGAGGGATAGTGAAAGAAATTAATACACCGGTTGATTAGTTGAGTATTTACAAAAATTGTCCTTAATATTACAAATGCACAAAAATATATTTGTTTGATTTTAAGATTTCTGCGAACGTTTGCCGCCTGCCAGCGGGTAGTCACGTTCATCCCATAAAGTAACACCATCGCAAGCGCAAATCCTTTTGAAATTCTGTAAAATTCCTGCCGAGCGTGCAATAATTCCACATGCAATGCTACAAAAGAAACCAAAGTTAAAAAACAATATTGATTTTATTATTCATCCGTCAGAGAAACTGACCGCGCACCAGAATTGCCATCAATGCGGCTCTGTTCATTTTGACCCCGTCCCAAGTCATCTGAGTTCTCTGTTATCACCACTGCCCGTCCAATAACATCAGAGACCACAAGCAATCGGTCAATGAAGCGAAATGAGGCGCGACCATTCTCATCGGAGCGGATGTTGCCCAAATCACCCAGATGGCGTTGCGATTCATCATCCGTGGGTCCTCCATGCGGTGAACAGCGTGGATTATAGTGCTCACCGACGGACGCACAGCCTTGCGACACATCTCCGGACTCGTGCACATGAAATCCATGGAGACCAGGAGCCAAGCCATCTACAACGCCGTCCACAACCATGCCAGCTGAATCCTGTGTGATGGCACTGAAGCGTATTACACCCTGAATAGGAGTGGAGGACGGCTTAATAAAACTGCTGTGGCCAGTCGTGTTGATCATGGCGACAGCAGATTGACCTTTAGAAGGAGAATCATTTAATGTTTTGTTTTCAATCCATCTTTTTTACACCCACCGCCAAATCCTGTCAGCACCGATCTGCGCCCGGTGCGCTCAATGCGATCTTGTATCTCTGACCACGGCAGTTGTGTGAGCACTATCACACGTCCCTGCTGCACATCAATATCGACAGCGCCCACACCATGGAGTACTTTTCGGATGCTATCGGCGCACTTTTCACCACGCATTTGCACCGCAAATTCAATCTGAAAATAATGAATATTCATGTTGATGGGACCAAAAGAAGTTCAATTATCAATTAATCCAAACCTTAGTTTCACTCATACTCAAATTTATAGTAAATTTTGATAGCGATGATATGCCGAAAAGTTTGTTTTGATCAAAGTCTAATTTTATATATGGTTTGGTTGTTTTTTGTTTTGCTTGCTTTGTCTTGTGCTGTCATTGCTGGAAACTTGTAGAACATTTTTGATAGTTCTTAGGTGAGTAAAATTAAGGAAATTTTGTAGTTCCAAGCGGTGAGGTGAGTTTATATCCGATCATATCGCATGTTTATGTAATTCAGCATATATCAATACAATGTTTAACACGTTATACGTCGTGGATAATATTATCGCCGGAAGTGGATCAATTAATGCATTGATGCACACAGTAATTCATGAATACTTGCCAAATTTCTAGTCGCCGGGCGTTAACAAACGTCAATGCAAGTGTCTGGCGTCGATGCAACGATTAGCATACTCTGCCTTTAGTTCCAGTTGCGAGCAGTTTCAGATTATATTTTTCACAAATTTAATTTATTAACGTATTATTGATACTCGTATTTCATATGCTAAGCTTAGCTTATTGTTAATTGTTTATTTCATACATACATATGTATATAAAATTTGTTTTTATCTTAATGCCTTTATAGTTGTCGAAATAAATAGAATGAACAGAAATTACACTTTGATAAAAAAATATACTCTAAATTCAATTTTTTTAAGAATAATCCTAAAACTGTTCTTAACAAGAGCTTAATATATATTTAATTAATTTTGTTTCGTTGTTGATGTGGTTGCCGCTGGGTTTGTCTTAGATATTTTGGGAAACCTGCTTCGCTGCTCCTACAACACAACATGGACGTGGTGGTCATGCTGATGTCGATGTCACTGGACTAGCAATCGTTATCGCTGCAGCTGCTTGTGACGTCGACGGTGCTGAAGGTGGTGATGCTGCCGCTTCTACTTCATTTACTGATATTGATTTCAGCATCGTCGTCGATGGTGGTGTTGTGGGTGCTGCTGTTGCTGGTGCAATCTGCGGTGCATTCATGTCGATTTCCGTATATGGCGGCACACAGGGCGACAATGAAATGTTTGTTGCTGTTGTTGCAATCGATGTGGTCGACATGGCCACGCCATCACCTCTCAGCGTCTCGCTTGCAGTCGCCATACGAATCACTTCATCATACGAAGGCAACTCTCTCTCGTCCTTTTCTAGCTGAGCTCGAATGCGTGCCTCTTCTTCGCTGCCGGGTTCCAAATAATAGAAAGCAGGAAAACGTGGAGGGCCACCAGCACTGTTCAGCGTGTTATCATCAGAGACAGTGTAAATGCCTTGATCTGAAAATATTGCAAAAGGGTATTTTTATATCGTACATACATGCATACAAATTACAGAAATTTTATTAAAAGTTAGGTTCTCCAAAATGTATGGAAGTTGTTTTATAAATTTCTACTTCTTTTTTTTAAGGATAATTTCATTGGTTGAATTTGAAGCAGAGCCTGAAAATAACTCTTATTCCAATGACCTTCCTCATAAAAGTTAGACTAAAAAAGTTAAAGAGTTAGTTAGTTAGACTTAGTTTAGTTAGTTAGTTAGAAAGTTAAGTTAGACTTAAAAGTTATTTATTAAGTATTTATTTTCAAAATAAAAGTTAAAAGTTTAACTCTTATTTTAAAAGTCATCGATAAAAGTTGAATAAGTACGGAGAAGCATGAATATATTGTTAGGTTTGGAATAGAGTTGGTTTAGGCTTGAGAGTGAAAATAGTTAGTTTTAGAAACTGTGTGCCGCTGAGATTTGTTGTTTATACATTGATCGTAGTGTGTGTGTATCTAGCATTACGTCGACCGTAGCCCTTATCGGCAGCAGGTACAGGACAGCGGCGACACTGCTTTGAAACAACAACAACAACTCATCGTTCCGCTTGTGTGTGAATGACTGTGTTGTTGTTGTTCGTTGTTTTCGTTAAACGGTTATAAAGAATTAAAGCAGAAATGCAGACGCAATTATTTAGATAGAAGATTTATTATTTGTATCAAAGTCGAGTTAGTCGCGTGTCAATTGAAACTTAGTTAACTCTTAAACGGCTGCACCGATTTTGATGCGGTTTTCACCATTCTGCTCGAAACTATGAATTATTCGTATTTTTAAGGAAATATTTAATTATTTTGTGACTCTAATTTTGCATCTCAAATGGAATGATATTTGTTAGACTTTTGGGCCGCTATTTCGCACAAAGACAAATGAGTCTGAGGTTTCGCCTATTTTCGTGCATCTATTGTACGATTTATTGGCGTCAAGTAGAGACATTGCATTCCAAGAGACAAATCTATAGTGAGCAGCTAATAATGTAAACGTTGATTACATTCATTCTTATAGCCACAACTTTTGTGGCTGTTTTCTACACATGGTTTTTGTGTACAGCTTTTAACTGTGAAGACATTTTTAAAAAGTGTGTATTTTTCGGTACGAATACAGAATTCAGTAAACGTTATAGAAAGAGCCTCAATCAATAGTAGATAAGATTAGAAACGGATATGTCGATGTCACCTGCTGACTAAATGTGTATGTATGAATATGTATATGTATGTGTGAATGTGTGTATGTTGTTGATAAGCACAAAGAAAACACACTGCATAGCTTCATAGTTCATTATAGTTTATATCATTATACAGTTTAGTTTATACAGATTATTATCATTACAGTTTATTTTCATGTATATATTATGTATTTATCTAGAATGATAAATAATTTACTCGTATTAATTTTAATATTTTGTTTGTCACATTTCAAGACAATAAAAATTTTGGTGAAATTTTTTAATTTGTTCAACTAATTTTTGTCCATTGAGTTTTTGTTATAATTTCTAATTTTTTCATTATTGAGAATAATTTTTTTATTATCTATATTTATAAACATAGTTTAATTAAATCGTTGTTAAAAAATATAATACAATCAACTGTATTTTCGAACTTTAGTCGGGTTTTTTTTAGTTAAGATTAAATTAGAATTAAATATTATATTAAATTAATAATCCTTTAATAATGAGGATTTTAATAATTACGATAATGATGATGATATGTGTGAAGCTCGTTATAAACGAAGAATGAAAGATAAAAGAATATAAAATACAATTTAAGGTAGACGAGTTCATTCTGCTTTTAATCTTTTTCTCTTTAAATCTCTTAAATAAGGACATTTCTTGTGTATAATATAAATAATTTATATTACAATATACATATAATCAATTTATTGTAAATATAAAAGAGATGTAAAGAGATAGTCTTTTGTATTTATTCTGGGGCCGTATTTTAACTAAACTAACTGTTTTCTTATAATATATACAAGGGTAAAACATACCCTGAAAACGACGTCGTTGTTGTTGTAGTTGTGCAATGTTTCTGCCTCTCCGACGATTAGTACTGCGATTAAGTCGACGATCTCGATAACGATTACAACCACAATCACAATACTCTAGAACCAACCAAAGTATACACTAAACACATACATACATATAATATATATTGTATTATATATATACAAGTAAATTGTTATCAATATTTAAGAGAATAAAATTACTTAAAATGCATTGAAATGTAATAAAATGGTGAAAAAAGTAGTGAAGAAGAAATAAATTTAATGAAGTTTAAACAATAAGTAAGTAAGAAAATAATTTATATAAAGAAAATATATAATAATAAATTCAATTTTAAAAGAGTTGGAAAAATTTAATTTAATTTATCGATAATTTATCTCAAAAAATGTCATTTTTCTTTGAATATCAAAATTACACCTCTTATTGGAAAACCATCAACCATTATTATCAAGTTAAAATCAATCAAATATCGAAGCGAAGAAAACTCTAAAGTCAATTCAATCCTATAAACTTACCTTAAATATTAGTAAATATTTGCGGCTGATCGACGATTCGTTTCCTTAATCGGCCACAGAATTCAAAAGTATTCCGTATTAAAAGAACAATCTATATGAATAGTTTAATTATTAAAAGTCTCGGTATTAGTTTAATTATATTTTTTTCCAAGTTCAACATAATTAAAATAATGTGAACAATTCAGTTTTTAAATAATGTGATTATGTTCGAAACTCACCCGAATGAAAAACAAGCTAATTAAAAGCCACGCAAAGAGTAACAGAATATTCCGAATTAAATCCATTTTTAGAAAATATAACAAAAGTAATAAATGCTACACTATTACTGTCTTTACGTTGAACTTCACATTTATTGTCGGCAATTGAACTGTTGCTACATTAACCACGGTTAGTTATTCAGTTGTAGTATAAGACCAAAGAATATAGAAAACGCAGGACTCAAAATTTCGAATTTTTCAAAACAGATGCGGTCGGTCGCAGGCAGCGGGTGTAAGCAAATGAGTGAAAACAGCTTCAGTACTCGCGAAGTTACTCTCTTTGCCATGCTTCGGTTTTCTCAGCGCTGATAACAAACCAAAATTGAATGATCTCCTAATGAGTGAGGGGCTCGGAAGATCTTTCTAATGAGTATGAAGGGAGCGGAAGATCAACTTTGTTTCTGTTATTTTGCACTAACAATGCAAGCGCATATGCGTAAGAAGAGATCGATCCAGCCACTCGTATGCCAAGTAAAGTGTGAAAGAAAGAATCGTTCAATTTGTTGAGTACAGCGGGCGATGAGAAGAACGGTGCGATTCGTCTGGATTTGTTTTAAATTTTGCATTTTATAAGGTGTTTCCATAAAATGGTTTTTCCAGGTTTTTGGAATAAACTGTTTTAAGTCCCAAAACCACTCGTAAACTGTTTTAACTCCCGTGAAATTGTTGTTGCTATTCCAGCGCTAAACCAAAATGCGTTTGGTTTTTAGCCTCAGTTTTTAGTTTGCAAGTCTGTTTCGAAGTTCGGAATTGCAGACACACTATCTTTCTCCTTTTCTAGTGCCAATAAGTTAGAAAGAGATAATTTATGTCACCAAACTATTCTGCCAAATGCCAAAAAAAACTCGACATACTGAGAGAAATTTGTTATTTATGATGTACGATTTTTCGCTTTCCAAATTCTGTAAACTTGCGAGTTTCATCACCATACCAAAATACATTTCAACAATTTTGAATATTATTGTTATTTTATTCACTGTATTATAAATTAAAGCGATGCACAATTTTAAAAATAGCTGCGTAAATATACAAACAAAACAACAGCTGTTTATTTCTTCTTTTCGGTTTGACAGCCCGGACCGGATTTTCAATTCAACTTTATTGAGACGATGACAACTTACTTATACAATAAATATATACAACTTAAACTATGCATGTTTACAAGTTTGGCAACTCCCAGGGCTGTAAAGTTTTGCCTTGTGCATGATATTTCGTAGTATTTTAACCAATAGTACAATTTCACGAGTTTGTGTATTAATTAAGATATGATATCTTCTCGTTAAGTTTTATATAAAGCTCTTGCTCCCGGAGCTTTGCAAGTGTTCTTATAATTATTGGAAGCTTAATAGCTATTTGACTTAGTATAATAATAAGGTACATCAGGTAATATACTTGAAATAAGACTATTACAGAGGTATATGAGTTTCGTAATATGAGAATAAGTTATTTTGTTTTTGATAAGGCACTTAAAGTCTACAACATTTAATATATTATTTTATATGAAATCACATTACATTACAGTGAAAGGAAAATTATCCTCTATTTTGGCAAGATGAACTATTCTGGTAAAACAAAGGAACTAAAGCAGATTGGTCATTACCTGCTAATATAGAATCTAAGTCAATTGAGTCTATACACAAAGGAGATAAATAATTTTCAGAATTCCAAGGCTCTCTGGATAGAGAAAAAAACGTACTACTTATAAGATCATTATCTATATAGCGTAAATTTGTTACGGATTTTTTCATAGCTCTTAAGGAGTATCTCATTAGGGGTTCAACTCCGGACTTATCGTAGATGTAGCTGTTCGCATATTTTTTGTTAAAAGATTGGAAATGTTTGTTAATACTTAAGCGCAGAATTTGTCTTTCAAATACTTCAAGCTCTCTCGCTACCGACGGTGAGAACGAAAACCAGCACGGGAAGGCATAGGTCACAACTGGTCTTATTAGGGTTTTGTAGAACAACAGCTTGGTTTCTCTTGAGAGGCCGCTATTGGATCTAAAATACGGCGCTAGCAATCCTGCAACACGCTTGGCTTTAGTCAATGTAGACCTTGCATGATTATTGAATTTGAAAAGGTTATTGAAATTTATACCTAAGTATTTAATGTGTGTTTTGAATGGGATCCTAGCGCCATCGACGGCAAGATAAAGATTTTTACTGTCCCTCACCACTCCTGGAGGTCCTTTCCCTGATGCATTCCGGAAGCAAATACATTCAGTTTTACCGATGTTAAGGTTTAAACCCCATTTTTTATAGAATTCGTTAATTACCTGAATATGAGCAGAGACGGCTGCCAAAGCATCGTTGGGATATCTCGCGTGAGCATATACCATGGTATCGTCAGCATACAAAAGTGCAACTGAGCCTGATGGAAAGTCTGGCACACGCAGGAAGTGAGGAAAATCATATAAAAATATGTTAAAGATAAGAGGGCCCAAGATTGAGCCTTGAGGAACTCCGCGCTCAACTTTCTTTAATGTGGATTTTGATTGGTTGATTTGTGTAAAAAAGAATCTATCAGTAAGAAAACTGTCTAGGAGTTTAAAGATCGTTGGAGAAAGGTTGATTTGTATTAGTTTAAAGAGAAGACCATCCCACCAAACACTATCAAACGCCTTTTCAACGTCCAGAGAACAGCTGACAGTACATTTTTTGTTTCTAAGATTTTGAGTTATGTCACTGTGCATTTTCAATAGGGCGTGCACCGTGGAGTGTCCTTTTTTAAACCCAAACTGGTAATCTGAAATAGGATCAATGCCATTGTTTAAAGTATTATCAATTTTGTTGTAGATTACTCTTTCAAGAATTTTGCCAGCGTTGGAGAGTAAAGCAATAGGGCGAAAGTTTGAAATGTCGATATTATTAGGTTTTTTCCTAATCGGAATTAATTTCGCGATTTTCCAACTTTTAGGAAAGTAACCATTATTCAAACAGTTATTTAAGATAATTGCTAAAAACTCGATAGCAGATTTGGAAAGTTTCTTTAGGAGATAGTTTGAGAGATCGTCAGGACCAAATGACTTCTTGGAATTATTGTGGCTGAGGATATCTTTGATTTCTCCGGTGGAAGTGAAGAACTCAGGGAACGATGGAGATAGAGCAGAGTTGGAAATGTCGAAATTAAAAATTCGAGGTGGTAAAGTGTTTCTAAATTGATCCACTGTAGTTTCCACTTGGAGCACCAAGTTTTGATCGGAAGTAGGCCGACTTTTACGAAATATTCTTTCAAAGTAGTTTCCGAAAGTCGAAACAATGACTGGTTCAGTGGAATAAATGGTATTATTGATTTTTAACGACTCACAAGAGGAGCTCTTTTTCCCTATGAGATTGTTAATTTCCTTGAAGGCGGAAGGACCTGGTTTAATTTTAGAGAGTCTCTGCTGAAGTTGTTGATCAAGCCAAATTTTAACTTTCTCTTTAATTATTATTTTTAGGAGTGAAATTCTGGCTGAAAGCTGTTTATAAGATTGGTTTATCCTATTATAAGTAGCATGGAAAATTCGTTTTAATTTTTTTTGCCACTTATGTTTAATTTTGAAGAGGTTAGTAATATCCTGAGGAAGGTTTTTATATTTATTAAATGAAGGACTGATTACTTCAGAGTTATTTCGAGCAACATTGTGTATAGTTGAGTTGAGACTAAGAATATAGGAGTCAATCTCTTCATTAGAAAGGTTTGAAAACTCTGGAGGGAGGCGATTAGCTAACTGAACGTCTAGGTCATCTTGGAATTTCTTCCAGTTGGTTTTTTGATATGATATAAAGATTTCTGGTTGCTTAAGAATGTACACAATTTCACTCATGTTTAAGTTTAAAAGAATTGCGTAATGGTCAGAGAATGATGGCAGCGTAGATATATTAAAATTTGGGTTCAATTGGTCAATAAGACAGTTTGAGACAATAAAGTGATCCAAAAAGGAGGAGCCATTTGGATACGAGGGACTATTAGGCGAAAGAAGAGAAAATATATGGCAGGATTGTGACAACCACGCTTCTAAGGCAATACCATTCATGTTCCTAAGAGCATCACCCCAGGAAGGGCTTTTAGCGTTCAAGTCTCCGCCTATTATTGCTCCGTCATAGTTAGCTGCTATTACGCTGATTTTGTCTAACTCGGTAGTGATTGCTGCACGGGTTAAATTAGTCGGAAGATATATTGATCCCAGCAGAAGCGCTTTCACCGAATCATTCTTTTTAAAAGAAATCGACAGTAAGATACAAGGGAAATCGAAGTTTGTTGTGTCAATTAAATTAAAGAGAAGATCTTTTTTTAAGGCTATTGCAACTCCCTGATTAGAATCGTTACGGAAAAAGTTATAGGAATCTAAATGAACTTTATGATTGATTTTCAGGTGCGTTTCCTGGAGAAACGCAACGAAAACATTGTGTCTTTTTAATAGTTTAAATAGATCGAGGCGTCTACTATTGTCCACCAAGGAACCGGTGTTTAAGGAGATGAAATGTTTACCCATCAAAGTTATTATTGGAATTGAGGATTACTTGGTCTAACAATTCCAAGTATGCCAGTCTCTTCATTTCGATAGAAATACCGCTGTTAATGTTCTTCATGAACTTTTTCACCCTTGCCACCAAGGAAGTTATATCCGAACCAAAAAGTGTAGTGGAAAGATCGAAAAAATCGGAAAACAATCCCTTAGATGCACCTGCAACAGAGGAGGGAGTTAGGTCAATACAAGAAGCGGGTTGCTTATTCTTGACAATGTCTGCGTAGGATACTCGAGTGTGTCCTACACCACTATTATTGAAAATTTTGCATTCTTGGTTTATCTGACTTATTTTCTCTTTATTTTTATTTATTAACTCCCTCCTTCTCAGCAAGTACATTTTGTATTGTGGACAGCCACGGAAATTTGCGGGGTGCCCAAAATCTTTACAGTTGATGCAATAGGCAAGGGAACCCTCTTTTTTTATATTTTGGCACTCACCCGGATTGTGTCTCACGCTGCACTTCACACAGTTATACTTTCTGGCACAATTTTTGGCCAAGTGACCGAAGCTTTGGCAGCGCTTGCACTGCATAGGGTTGTTATTCTTTTTGGGTTTTTCCCAAGTGATACGGGAGTAAAAAAGGTATCTGAGTTTAAGAATTTCATCAGGGATCTTACCAGGGAGAAGTTGAACAAGAAAGAGATCAGAACTCTCGTTGATTTTTTTTTGTCTTTCAGTTAGGAATGGAGAAACCTTGGAGACCAGATCTGGAATAATTACGTTGAGCTCCCGCCTGATCTCGTCCCCACTATAGTCTGATGTGAGACCTCGAAGAATTAACGAGTGTGATTTATCCTCACTAGCTGTGAAAGTATGAGCTTCAATGTCATCACTTGCTTTTAACATTTCGATAAGTTCGGAGTGAGACTTGTGATTATTAACAAAAAGTTTGCACTTATATTTATTAATATACTTAACTTTAAAAACTAATTCTGGAGCTTTTTCCTTTAAGCCTTCCGTGAGTAGTTTGATATTCGTCTTGTAGAGAATAATAGGCGGGCAGAATTTTATACCCGAGAAGTTATGCCTTGATTGCTGCTGTTCCGTTTGGTTGATGTCTTTCTGACGAGAGTCCGTGGTGGCAGAGACTGTAGCGCTGCTGGATATCAGGTTTTGTTTGCCGGTGGCCATGCCCTTATCTGTCAGGCTTGGTTTCAATCTGTAGCTCGGTTGGATAGAAAGGAGCTTAAATCTATTATCTCCAAGCGAATCAGCGATATCAGCTGAACTGATACTGTTAGTTCGAGTTCGTTTTATCCTAGGCTTTGAGCCATTTCCGGCTACTTGGACGTCAACCTCCATCGAATACGAGCGAGTTAGTTATCGAAAAAGTATATTAAACTAACTGATGAACTTTTACAAAGAAATTGTGAACAAATCACAGTAGTTTGATAGTGCTTGTAAACTTGATTCCGCAGAAATAATGCTCGTGCTCTGACCTGCTAAGTCCCGTTGAAGCACAGCAAATAAATTAAGATTTTCCAAAAAACCAAAAAAAGATGGCGGAAAACTCGAAATAGAAAAATTATTATAAATTAGCGAACACAGAAAAGACGTCTGTTCACAACGAAGCTATGATTCGAACTCCGCCCGGACCGGATTACGTATGGAAACACTAGATCAGCTGATCGATTTTCGAACACCTTAACCGGATTAAATATTTTTATGGAAACAGGCTATTAAGGTTTTTGAAAGAAATTTTGCTTTTCCTAGCTTTGTTCGGCTTCTTGTTCGAAAATAATCTGAAAATAATGAATATTCATGTTGATGGGACCAAAAGAAGTTCAATTATCAATTAATCCAAACCTTAGTTTCACTCATACTCAAATTTATAGTAAATTTTGATAGCGATGATATGCCGAAAAGTTTGTTTTGATCAAAGTCTAATTTTATATATGGTTTGGTTGTTTTTTGTTTTGCTTGCTTGCCTTGTTTTCTGTCATTGCTGGGAACTTGTAGAACATTTTTGACAGTTCTTAGGTGAGTAAAATTAAGGAAATTTTGTACTTCCAAGCGGTGAGGTGAGTTTATATCCGATCATATCGCATGTTTATGAAATTCAGCATATATCAATACAATGCTTAACACGTATACGTCGTGGATAATATTATCGCCGGAAGTGGATCAATTAATGCATTGATGCACACAGTAATTCACGAATACTTGCCAAATTTCTAGTCGCCGGGCGTTAACAAACGTCAATGCAAGTGTCTGGCGTCGATGCAACGATTAGCATACTCTGCCTTTAGTTCCAGTTGCGAGCAGTTTCAGATTATATTTTTCACAAATTTAATTTATTAACGTATTATTGATACTCGTATTTCATATGCTAAGCTTAGCTTATTGTTAATGGTTTATTTCATACATACATATATAAAATATGTTTTTTTCAAATTTATGTAACAATAATAATGCTTTTATAGTTGTCGAAATAAATAGAATGTATAGAAATTACTTTGATAAAAAAATATACTCTAAATTCAATTTTTTTAAGAATAATCCTAAAACTGTTCTTAACAAGAGCTTAATATATATTTAATTAATTTTGTTTCATTGTTGATGTGGTTGCCGCTGGGTTTGTCTCAGATATTTTGTGAAACCTGCTTCGCTGCTCCTACAACACAACAACATGGACGTGGTGGTCATGCTGATGTCGATGTCACTGGACTAGCAATCGTTATCGCTGCAGCTGCTTGTGACGTCGACGGTGCTGAAGGTGGTGATGCTGCCGCTTCTACTTCATTTACTGATATTGATTTCAGCATCGTCGTCGATGGTGGTGTTGTGGGTGCTGCTGTTGCTGGTGCAATCTGCGGTGCATTCATGTCGATTTCCGTATATATCGGCACACAGGGCGACAATGAAATGTTTGTTGCTGTTGTTGCAATCGATGTGGTCGACATGGCCACGCCATCACCTCTCAGCGTCTCGCTTGCAGTCGCCATACGAATCACTTCATCATACGAAGGCAACTCTCTCTCGTCCTTTTCTAGCTGAGCTCGAATGCGTGCCTCTTCTTCGCTGCCGGGTTCCAAATAATAGAAAGCAGGAAAACGTGGTGGGCCACCAGCACTGTTCAACGTGTTATCATCAGAGACGGTGTAGATGCCGTGATCTGAAAATATTGTAAGAAGGTATTTTTATATCGTACATATGTACATCTTATTTTTATATATTATTTTTATATACATTTTTGTTTGTAGTTAATCATGTAGCACAATTTACAGAAATTGTATTAAAAGTTAGATTTTTCAAAATTCATGGAAGCTGCTTCATAAGTTTCTACTTCGTTTCTTTCAGGATCATTTCATTGATTGAATTTGAAGTCTCACATAATTTCTAAAGCTAACGTACCAAAATAATTTGCTCCAATCTGTGTTGCAAATTCTTCTCGTAGTGATTGGAATTGTCTTTGTTTCTGTCGTTGTTGCCACCGCGCATTCCGAGGTGAATAAATTTTCGCTAAAGTTTTACTACGAATGCGAATGAATTTTACACAAAAGCCAAACAACAACACACAAACGGATACAAGAAGTGAGCAGCTAATAATGTAAACGTTGATTACATTCATTCTTATAGCCACAACTTTTGTGGCTGTTTTCTACATGGTTTTTGTGTACAGCTTTTCACTGTGAAGACATTTTTAAAAGTGTGTATTTTTTGGTACGAATACAGAATTCAGTAAACGTTATAGAAAAAGCCTCAATCAATAGTAGATAAGATTAGAAATGGATATGTCGATATCACCTGCTGACTAAATGTGTATGTATGTATGTGTGAATGTGTGTATGTAGTTGATAAGTACAAAGAAAACACACTGCATAGCTTCATAGTTCATTATAGTTTATATCATTATACAGTTTAGTTTATATAGTTTATTATCATTAGAATTTATTTTCATGTACATATATATTATGTATTTATCTAGAAGGTTAATAATTTACTTGTATTAATTTTAATATTTTGTTTGTCACATTTCAAGACAATAAAAATTTCGGTGCAATTTTTTAATTTGTTCAACTATTTTTTGTCCATTGAGTTGTTATAATTTATAATTTTTTCATTATTGAGAATAACTTCTTTATTATGTATATTTATAAACATAGTTTAATTAAATCGTTGTTGAAAAATTGCTAACAAATATAATCAACTGTATTTTCGAACTTTAGTCAAGTTCGTTTTAGATAAGATTAAATTAGAATTAAATATTATATTAAATTAATAATCCATTAATAATGAGGATTATAATAATTACGATAATGATGATAATATGTGTGAAGTTCGTTATAAACGAAGAATGAAAGATAAAAGAATATTAAATAATAAAAAAATACAATTTAACGTAGACGAGTTCATTCTGCTTTTAATCTTTTTCTCTTTAAATCTCTTAAATAAGGACATTTCTTGTGTATAATATAAATAATTTATATTACAATATACATATAATCAATTTATTGTAAATATAAAAGAGATGTAAAGAGATAGTCTTTTGTATTTATTCTGGGGCCGTATTTTAACTAAACTAACTGTTTTCTTATAATATATACAAGGGTAAAACATACCCTGGAAACGACATCGTTGTTGTTGTAGTTGTGCAATGTTTCTGCCTCTCCGGCGATCAGTACTGCGATTAAGTCGACGATCTCGATAACGATTACAATTACAATCACAATACTCCAGAACCAACCAAAGTATACACTAAACACATACGTACATATAATATATATTGTAGTATATATAAGTATATAGATTTATCAAACATAGAAGTAAATTGTTATCAATATTTAAGAGAATAAAATTACTTAAAATGTAATAAAATGGTGAAAAAAGTAGTGAAGAAGAAATAAATTTAATAAAGTTTAAATAATAAGTAAGTAAGAAAATAATTTATATAAAGAAAATATATAATAATAAATTCAATTTTAAAAGAGTTGGAAAAATTATGAAAAATTTAAATAATAAGATTTTAATAGTGAAAAAATAAATTAAATCATACGAAATATTGAAAATAATTCAAATAATGAAAAAATTAAAATAATTAATAATGATTAAATAAAAAAAACAATGAATAAATAGTAATAAGAGATAAATAACAATAAATAATAATAGGAAATAAATAATAATAAAATAATAAAAACCAATATTTATAAAAGAAATAATAATAATAATTAACTAATCATAATCTATAATAATACTAATAACAATAATACTGATAATTATAACAACAATAAATAGTTATATAATAAATCGAAAATCTTATTAAAAATTTATATTTAACGGATCATTTAGTTAAAGAAATAAAATATATTATTAGAGTAAAACAATTTAAACAAATCTATTTACTATTTAAATACATAATGTCTAAAATATAATTGGATTTTGTGATTGGATGATTTTATTATATTGACAAAAGAAAGAGTTACTTTTAAAGCAAAGTATAGTGTTGGCATAATCAGGAACACAATAAAAAAAGTCGCAATATATATCGAAAAGATATCCATGATGGCAGCGATGACACACCCACAGTTTTTGATGAGTTTGATGAGTTTTGTTAACACTCATGCATGTCATGCGGCAGACGATTTATAAAACTTTTCTTAACTTTATTAAAACATTAAAAATACACATTTGATCGTTTTTTAGGAGAATTTTTCCAAGTTTTGCACAACACGAATGACATCATGAATAATGTACATAAGAAAACACGAGAAGAACCTCCAAATAAATAACCATTATTTTTAAGAGAAGCCCTCCGATTTTAAAAATCGGGAAAATTTGTTAAAATCTTTAAATTTTTATTTAAATCATTTTTTTAATAATAAAACAACACACAAGAAGGCTTTTTTTCTGAATATTTAATGATTGCATGGTTTTTTTTATGTATTTTTTTAAAATTTTGATTTTTTTTTTATTTTTTTTTGTTAACTCTTTTTTCCCTTGTTAAAACCGATTTCATTCACTTCACTTGAATTCGCAATTGTGGAATGATTTAAAAACAGTACATGTTTGGAAATAACGGAAAACAACGAGCGAGGAGAGAAAAGAACAACGCGACGCGACTCGTCTGCAATCAAGATAGCGGGCGGCGTCGTGGTTGACTTTCTGACGATAAGATTACGACGCAACGCATCGAAACGCAACACCACGCTACGCAACGCAACACAGAACACAACGCAACACTTGCTAAACGTAATCATGTTTGTTTCTTTCTTGAAACAACAAAGAATTATGAAAAAGAAATATTAAATAAAAAAGGAGAAAAAAATGAAGTTAAGTTCTGTTTTTCTTTTCTGAATACGATTGAAATACAATAGCATTTATACGATAAAAACGTTTAAATATAATTTTTTACTACTATCATTTTTTAATTCAGTAATGAATACTATCGATATAAACATTTATACAGACCATATACGAGTACGGACAATATATAGTATAGCCATAGACGAGTATATAAACTCGTAATAATCACTGATAAGATATCGCAACTTCGCTTCGAGAATAAATTAAATACAACTGAAGAATCATTAAACTTCGTAGTACATTTAAAAAGTTTAAAGTTTAAACATTTCAAAGTTTTAAGAAAGTTTTCTATTTAATTTTTCTATACGTACCCTTTATACACCCTACACCCCTTTATACCCTACTAGTAATACTTTACCCCTTTATACCCTACCGCTTTATACCCCAACTCGGACTGGGACTGTAACGGAGATGGGATTGTAGTCTGAATTGGAGTCGGCGGCACTGAGACTGGGACTGATAATGAACTGAATTTGAACTGAGATAAACTTCTAGATATTTAAGTTTAAATATCCCTCTTCATATAGAAATAGGATACTTTTAATTAGCGTTTTTTCAGCATTCATCATAGATTATATAAAGAGAGACAAAAAACCATAGATGTGGAGTTTTGAAGCCACGCCTCCCGCACCTACCAACACCGCTGTGATGTAAGCACGCCCCTCGACGTGGACGCCAGTAATCGACATAGATCCAAATTAAAACACGTAAACAAAAGCACACAAAAGCGAATGTCGTAAAAACCGTAAAAAACGCCGAAATATAAATTAAATACTCATGAACATCCGAAGACATCTTTTGAGAAGTTGAGAAGAACCGCTTTTTATTGGTAAAAAATTCATAAAGTTGAAGAATATTTTTATTGCAATTCTTAAGCAACACTCTTGATTTGTGTTGAATGAAATGTTTTTGTGAACTGATTTAAGTTTTGTTTTCTGAAAAGAATTTTTACAAAAGAAATAGAAAACAAAAAGAAAAGAAATAAACAAATCTTTGTTTTCGATACGTTTTGTTATGTTATGTGAAGTACGTAAGACGTACTTGTGAGATAAAAACGAACGAATTAAAAAACCACAACAACAACATTAACGGCTTCAGATTATTATATAAAAAAAATATATTAATTAAAAATCAAACGAAGTAAAAATAAAGCTTTTTAATAAATATACTTTAAATAAACTAACGCGATAAGTGATAAAACAAAAGAAGATCGAAAGATAAAACACATAAAACAAATATTAATAAAAAGAAAACCAAGACACTGCGCAAGTCTTAAAACAAAGCAACAGGAATATAATTAAAAAAATAGTGTAAACAATTTTCTATATGCCACTTTAAGCGGGAGTTACCTGTATTCGTAATCATGAATTTTTGAATTCGATCGGAAATTAAAAACCGAAATTAATAAGAAATTAAATTCGGTTTATAAAAACCAAGACACGGAGACAGAGAGAGAGAGAGAGAGAGAGAGAGAGAGAAGAACCTACCACGATGCTGCTGTTGTCCTTGTTGGTCTTCCTGCTGAATATTCTGAGCACGCATTAAGTTCATATAAAGTTCCCACAAACCGTTCTAAAATTTATTAAAACTATTATTACTATTATTACTTTTAATTTCATTTATGTTTGCTACTATGAAATTTTTTAAGTTTCCACTGAAATTTGAATTTTTAAATATATTAACTAAATATCTTATGCAATTTTTATTTCTATTTTTTACTGGAATTGAAATTAAACCTTTTGTATAAAATTTCTTTGGAAAACTTTAGGAAAAAATTTTCGGATTTTGAAAAAATGTATTCTTAATTTTTTTAATATTTATTAAAAAAAAGGACCTTTTTCTTAAAAAACTTTTTTATTATAAAATTTACCCATAAAAAAGCTTCAATAATCAGTAACAGAAAAAAAACTATGGTGAGGTAAAACCAAGTATGAGCAAATTCTGAAATGATATCCATGATGAAAACTTCACTTCACTTTCACTTCTGAATCTACACGATTTACAACTAAGATCGCTAATCGGTTTTATTAAATTGAATAATAGTAATAATAGTTTATTTTTAATAATAACAGTAATAGAAATTTCAAAAATCTTTCTAATTTTTAAGTTTTGTTGCTCGCAAACTTGTCGCTTAATCGATCGTTTGAGAACTAATTCAATCTGGGCACTTTTTGAAGGAATCTTGTGTTGTTTGTTACGCTTGTTTATGTAATGTGTTTAAGTAAGTCGTAAGTTCGTCTCTTCTTACGACATTCTGTATGATAAAATAATAAACTTTTGTTGTCATTCGCGGAATTCTCTAACATAAAACAAACAACTAAAAATAATAAATAAGAATAATATTTAAAGTAAAAGAAGTAAAATAAAGAAGCTAATAGTAGCTGCAAAAACAAAAGGTCGCTTTACATTTCTTTGAAATATACATATATAAAGTACATTGATTTGTTTGTTTGTATTAATTTGTTTATTAAAATGTACAATACAACTTGTGTGGTCTTATTTATGAGTAAAATTAAACAAAATTGCCAATTTATTGGGAATGATTTCCAATGTTCTATTAATGTTCCAATGATAGGATGGACGGACGCCTCCGAGTTGATCTCCTACAACTTTGAATCTTTCTCTCCTTAACTAAAAACTATACTAACCAAAACAATACGACGTAAATCAACAAAAAATACCGAAAACTATGTGTATATCTTAACTAACTAAGTTAATAATTAACCCATGTTGTATAAAGGCATATAATTAATTTTTATTTCAGTTAATTTTAGAGCAGTCATAGCGAAGTTTTGAAGGTGACTAAGCAGAGAATTAAAATTTATGTTTTTAGTAGTGGGCTTTGATTTAATGCAATTTATTTTTTTTCTGCTTTTGGCAGCTTAACAGCAATCTTTTTTAAAATTTTCTTTTGATCAAAATAATTAAGACTCTTTAACAATGAAATGAGTCGCGTTTATTTCATATTTCTTTGTTTTATTTTTCACTTCTGTTTCGTTTGGGGTTTCTTTTTGATCTGATTCGGAATTTTTCAAGGATTTTAAGTTCAAATTTAATTGCATTTAATGGGTAAAAATAACCTCACCTTTGGTATTAATGTTGGCTCTTAATTAATGTTTATTATTAATGTTGGAAATTTATTGTTAGTTTTAATGATTAAAATGAATGCTTAAAATTGGTTATAAATTCATTTAAATAAAATAGTAATAAAATTGAGATTAAAGATGTTGTTAATTATAATTCCGAGGTGTTCAATGAAGGTTAAACTCAAAGTTGAAGAAACAAAGTTGAATATTGTATTGAAAGAACAAAAGCATGAAATATAAAAATGATAGAATTAAGTTTTAGTTTAATTTAGCCTCATATCTACTAAATTTTGAAAATAGCTTGAGTCAATGACTTCAAATTCATGGATTTAAAAAAGCCTTGAATGCATTTTCGAAAAAACTTCAACTTTTTATAGCTTTATCATTCTATCGTAATTAGAAGCTTCTGTTCAAAACTTCCAGCAAAAGCATCACATTTTAAATCCCTTGAGGGATACGATTTCTTTTAATTTTTCAACACTACAGCGTTTTAGTTTTCCTCCCCTCCTTCCTTCAAATACTCATCGCTATTCCAATTTATAGTACATAAGAACCGAGTAAGAATAGAATAGAAACTAACCTGGACATTCAATTAGTTGCCGTTGTGGTGGCTGTACTCGTTGTTGCAACAGAACTCGCCGCTGTTCAAAGATACAAGGATGCGTTTCTTGAGGAAAGAACAGTATGTGTAACGCCCACTGTTGACGATACGATTCAGCAATGAAAGAGACACAAACACAGAAAAGAGATAGAGAAACGAAGAGGAAGTTTGGACTTACTTTTGCCAGGAGTAAAGCAAGCGTCATGAAGATCAAATAAAGATAGAATAATGATCCTGCCATTAGTAATGAATTTATTATTATGCGAATTTGTTGCTGATATTCGATGTTTCAAATTTTTAGAGAAAGAAACATAGAAGGAGAATTCTTCGTGTCTAAAGATTGATTTTAAATGTTGAATTTTATTGTTTAGTCAAATCGAAAACCGATCTGACATTGCGTTTTTAATTACAATCGATTTGATTGACTGAAATTTCAATACTGTTGTTGATTTATGATTTTTAATAGTAGTTTTCATTTGAATTTCGTTTTTTTGTAATCTGACTTTTCCATTTTTTCTATGTACTATAATTCTCCAGTGTCTTTTCTAATGACTTCTCTCTTTAGGCGAATCGAATTTCTCAAAGATTAAAGTATCTGCAGAATGGGAGAAAATATAACCATCGAGCAGACAAAACATTCATAAAAAGGAAGGCGATTATAATTGTGACTAAAAGTTTTTGTGCTATACTTTTTTAGACAACAATCAAAGCTTCGCTTAGCTATAAATTGACGTCAATCGATTCTTAAAAGATGTCAGTTGACTCAGCAGATCTCAATTGAGACTTAACAGATGATAAAAGAGATTAGAAAATATCAATCGACTCTTAACACATGATTAAAGAGATTACAAAACATCAAACGACTCTTAATAGATGTCAGTTGATGGATAACAGACATCAGTTGATGCTCAACAGATGTCAACAAATAGATGATAGCTGTCACTAAGATACGTCAATAGAATGACCCCATTAATCGACTTTTAACCGTTCTCGTCTTTAAAACAGATGTCAATTCTAAAAGATGTCAATCGATTAACAGATTTTTAAATGGCAAATCATATCATGGCTCTTCTATAGAAATCTGAAGACATCCATAGATTTAGATCCATCATCCAACCTTCAATAACTGAAAAACTATTCTTTCCAATGTTTGCATAACAAATAAAAACATTGGATAGTTCGACTAAACCTCCAACTAAGATATAAACAAGTCTCGAAGGATATCTAAGACTATAAATAAATATAAATCGCACCTCGACGAAAGACTAACGATCCGTGTGTAGTGATGTAAACTGTGGATACCCCGTGAGGGGATGGACACGAGTTCAGTAAAAATTATTTATGGAACAGAGGTCTTGTAGAGGTTTTCTTTTATGAATTGTCTTGGAACCAACCTTGAGCTACAATTATAATTTCATCGGGTTTGTTTTCGTTTTCGTCTTCGTCGATGTTTTTGCCATCGCAGCACGTTGTACGAATCATCTAAAAACGTAACGATTGAGTAAACAATTGAACGATTGCTATTTTGATCAAAACTTACGTAGTAAAAATAGAAAACTAAAAATGCTCCGTATGCAATATCAAAGATGTCCATAATTAGAATAGAGGTATTATTATTAAAGTCAATTACTATAAGTGAACAGAAATGAAACACTTCTCTTGTTTGTTACACTTGAAACTAAATGAAGCACGGAAGGATTAAAAACATGCACTTCAATAAATTAAGCCGGAGATAAACTCGAACAAAATCAACACTCGAATCTAACTCAATACACGGTGCAGCTTCGTTGCTTCAGAGCACTTGAATGATCAAAACTAATGCGCATCACGTCGCTTTAAAACATGCTCCGGTGCAGCTGCTAGTAAAAGGCACCTATGACAAAGTTTTATCTTTGCAGTGAGTTTGTTGTTGTTGTTTGTCATTTCGCAGCCACCCACTCACATCTCCGAATAATAATAAACAATAATAAAATAGAAATACTTGTGTGTCCGAGCTACAAAGTCTGATAGAAGTCGAAAGGTGTCAGTAGGATGGCCATTTTCTCGACTTTTTCGCAGGTTTTTCACTAAATTAGGATCTCAACTACGCACCTTCGACGGACCTGCGTCGTCCTTCCCTCAACTCCCGCACTGGCGCTGGCACTCGCATTCCTGCAACTTCATCTGTACTACTCGCTCGTAATCCTTTGTAGATGATCTGCAAGAGATTACTTTACGATTACGGCGAGGAAAATGGGAGAAGAACACACCCCAAAGCGTGCGGAGAAACTTACGACGCAGATTAATAAAAAAAGAAAAGCGAAATAAAATAATCCACTAATAAACATTCTCTTCTTTCCGCACTGTTTTCCTCTCTGATTGACTTTCTTTACACACTCCTTCAGTCTTTCTTTAATAATTCTTCGTATTTTTCACAAGTTTTGGTTTTATTATTTTGTATTTAATTATTATTTTACTAATTTTAAAGCAATTCTATTTTTAATTAATGTAATAATAAAAAAACGGTTGCTTTTGTACGCGTTATAAAGTTTAGTGTAAACAATTCATTTAAAATAGCATTCACTACAACTGAACAATAAAATGATCTGACAGAAGTCTAAAACCGTATTTTAGGTTATCTAATATTTTGATAAGACGACAACAGAAAAGCTCACTGGTAAAGAAACGGAAGAAGATAGAGAAACCGGGAAGCCGAGAAGAGGAAGACGAAGTAGTAGAAGGAAGCTTTGCATTGTTATTGCATTGTTATTGCATTTGCATTGTATTTAGTTATCATAGAATATAGAATGATATACGATAGATTAAAAATTCTTTCCATCTCACTGTCTGTCGCTTCTTTCGCTTATCTGAGAGATAAAAACTCAAAGAAAATAATAGAAAAAAGTTTCACCACTTGTTTGAATGTTTTGCGGTTTTTGTTTTTTACGAAATTATAGAAGAAAAACTGAGCAAAGTCTCTGATCTCGGTATGTGGTTGTATTTGTTTGGTGTTCTTCAATAATTTTTCAATCATATTCATACTTTTGTATATGTCTTTAATAACCGTTTCTGTCCTGTGAGTCCTGTGAGCCTTTAGAAGCAACTCCTGCACTCACGACTCAATTTAAAGCTTTTCAATTCACTTTAGAATTGTTTTGGAATGACTTTTAAAGCTTCTACTTCTTTATGGTTTCGATTATAGACATCGTTTATGTCTTCTAATCATTGTACTTAAAGTTAACTCTGTTAGTTTACATCTGAACTAACCTGCTCTATTCGAAGTCTGTTGATTGGAAACGCCGTAGTGTAAACTCAGTTTAGTGAATATCATCTGAAAGGGAGAGTTAAGGAAATCAGAAATCTTATTGAATCAGATATCAATCATTCTCAGCAATCATTGTCACTTACTTGAAATATTATTAAAATAAAGAAGAAACAGAAAACATAGAATATCAAAGGAACGAATGCTATCTAGAAATATACAAATATATTAAATTAACATAAGAAATATCTAGTATATGTAGTATATATCATACATATGTTTATATTATTATACTGTAGCAATAGATATCTAGATAATCACCTGACAGAACATCAAAATAGCAACGATTCCTGACGTATACATTAAAAACGTGACGATCTTCATTTTGAAACGTTACGCAGTTAATTTGTTTGTTTGAACACTCTTGAAGACGAATCCTTTTTAATTCTCTGGACTACACAAATTTTTCGTCAATCTAATAAATAAAAATAAATGATTTCGAAACGAGCAACAAACCGCTTGTTCGCTTCGTTTTTAGTTAGTAGAACAGAGCTTATCTAGCAGAGAGTTAATTTTAACGAAATATTTTTTGTTTTTGTTGTTCCCCCCTTTTAATTTATCTTATCACTTCCAGAAGGAAAAAAAAGGTGCCAAAAAGCAAAAGAAGCTTTTTGGTATTGATAAGAATAATAATCAAAAAGCAATACTACGGGTAATCAATACTCTGGGTAAAAACAAACTCGTAAAGTGAGGTTAAGTACCCTCAAAAATTGAATTTTTGAATTCTTTTTCGCTGTTTTTACCTCACTCTGGTTTCACTTTCATTGTTCTGATCTGCTTGGTGATTCTGGTGGTCTAATCTTCTCTGTTGTTAATTAGCTTTGCTCTGCTCTGTTATTGCTTTCACTGTTCTGTTACATTCTGCTATTTACATCGCTTGCGTTAACAGCGCTGAACCATAAACATAAAAAGCAAAATAAAAGAATTAATACCAAGAAATATTTAGTGAAAAATTGAAATTAAATTGATTCTAAATATTTTTGGTTTATTTTCAAATTTAGTTATTTTAGGTGGAAATTATTTCTGTCGTTATTTAGACCGTTGAACATTTGAACATTTTCAATATACGATTACATTTTATACATGATTATGAATAAAATTTTAAGTATAAATAAGTCTGTAATTAAAAGTAACCAGTTAAGATATAATTATAAAAGTTAACAGTCAAAATTTCATTCAATTTAATGACTTAAAATAAACCTTAAAAACCAACTGGAACGCATTCACCGCCTAATTCTTTGTTGTTAAGTTTTTGAATGAATGTATGAAATACATGTGTTAATAATACGCAGAATCATCGAAACAATTTAAGCAATTCGCTTTTTTAAGTGAAACATTACTGAAGTGAAACTGAAAAACCTAAAAAAGACAAAAATATTTCACCTAATTTTTATAGACAAGGTGAAAAAGCGCAACTTTTTAACTTTATTAAGTATGTAATTTATTCCATGCTAAGCTAACTCCTTCCGTTACACCTCTCGGAGTGACTGACAGAATGACTCACTCATTCGTTAACATTACTTCAGACCATGAAAAATTATGTAGGTACTTCGGTAAAAAAAGAAGCTGTTGAAATGGCGTTGCTAATTATTAGGTTAAAATTTGCTGAACTCTGAGCTGTGAGAAAAGTCGCACGACAAACCGAAGCTGACGATTCGCTTTAAAAAATACGCTATTTCAATCTTCGTTCACTGTATTTGAATCATATGCGACTCATAATGAACACAAATGTTCATTTGCGGAAAGAAGCTCTTTATATTGTATAAAACTCTATGTAAAGCACTCTGTATAAAAACTCAGACAAAATAAATAAAAATAGAGATTAAATAATTAATAAAAACAATTAATCAACAAAGTGCTTAACTAAATACCAGGGTTCGGAAAACGTTTCTTTTTTATATCGCTCAATTTATATCCCTCACTGAAGATAAAAATATTTCCATCCTCACTGATAAATATCTTTTTTCATCTTCGTTCAAAAAAATAAATATCGCTCACGATGAAAATAATTTCGATCTTCCAACAAAACTATCACTTGGGATGAAAAAAATTCTTATCTTCAAATATTTCGATCCTTCAAGTTGAAAAAACTGCGTTTGTTGACGAATAGCGATCGCAGAAGATGAGAAAACTTCGGCTTTCGTACCAAAACGATCTTCGGTGATGAAAAAAAGGCTGCGCAGGCAAAGAATCGATCTTTGAAGATGAAAATAATTTCGACGCAGGATCGAAAAAAGCAGCGGAACAGCATGGGTTTTGTTGGTGTTCGCTTCGCGGCAGAGACAATTGCTTGAAAATGAAGTTTTGTTTGTGTTTCGTGTGAATATGTTTTTGTTGGATTTGGTATACGATGAATTAAAATTAATTTTGCAAGTTGTGGGGTGTGAGGGAAACTTGTAGAAGTAAATACGTAAAATATTAATGTGTAAAAATATTAATAAGAAAATTGTTTTTTTTTTAATAAGTAATTCTATATTAATATATTTTATACATATTCCTATTATAAATTTTTTATTATGAATTATGTACATATGTATTAAGTAATGTATTAGAAAAACATTAATTGGGAATATTTGCTCCCCGATTCAAAGTACAGATTGTGCCGCGTTACATTCTTCAATTTTATTATCCGACGGACATTTGAAACATGAATTCAAACACTTCTTCCTTAATAAACTTTGGTACCTGTTTTCCCTCTAATAATCAAACCTTTTTCATTCCAAAAGTAATTATTTTCAAGGCCGATATACAAATTTGCCTTCGATTCATATGTACATGTACATATGTATTCAAATGCCTACCTGCAAAATTTATTGCATATATTCGTAACGAGCTCGCAGAAAGGCTTAACCATTTCCAGCAAAACTCTCAATTAATGTTTTTCTAATACATTACTTAATACATACATAATAAAAATTTGTAATAGGAATATGTATAAAATATATTAGAATTACTTATTAAACGTATTTACTAAATATTTAACGTATCCAACAAAAATCTATTCAAACATAGTCTCTGCCGCGAAGCAAACCATCCAAACACCAACAAATTCCATGCTGTTCAACTCTATTCCGCTGCTTTTTTCGATCCCTGCGTCGAAATTATTTTCATCTTCAAAGATCGATTCTTTGCCTGCGCAGCCTTTTTTTCATCACCGAAGATCGTTTTGGTACGAAAGCCGAAGTTTTCTCATCTTCTGCGATCGCTATTCGTCAACAAACGAAATGTTTTCAACTTGAGGGATCGAAATATTTGAAGATAAGAATTTTTTTCATCCCAAGTGATAGTTTTGTTGGAAGATCGAAATTATTTTGAACGTGAGCGATATGTATTTTTTTGAACGAAGATGAAAAAATAAAAATCGCTCATGAGTCAAAACAGATTTTCATCTTTTGTGATCGTTTTTTTGTGAGGGATATAAAAAAAGTTGTTCGTTTGAGGGATATATTCCGAACCCTGCTAAATACACAGCGATTAACAATGCCAGAAAGTAAGAGTACAGTACTATCAAATACTTTGACTTTTGTAAAGTATTTCCAAATATAAACTTAGTCATTATATTATTATAATATATATTCATTTATTTTTATTAATGAGTAAAAGTGAGTAATGAAAAACGTACTTTAGTTCTCGTGCGAGAAACCCTTCTAAATTGTATATTTTCAGAGTGTCTACCGATTTTAAGCTCTGCATTTGAGCTCCCCCGCTGCTTTTATTGTTTTTTTGGATAAAATAAGCTTAAAATAAGTTTAATTAAATTGAAAGCATGCAAAGAATTAATAGAAACCACATAATTTGATTGTGGGTTTAAGTCCCGGATCTAGTATTGGACTCGCTGCAATAATAATAATCGTGACTATTTACGGAATGAATTCAATTAATTAAAGAATATGATCGCTTTATGAATTGCTTCCAGATATGAACAATACAACTGAGGGAAAAAACAATTAATAATTGTGAACATGAAATGACATGACTAACATTGAACAACGTTTTTACAAAGTCACTTAAGGAAATCATTACAATTCATGATTTGGTGATCCTTTCGATGATATGCATTAATAACAGGTAACCTTTCCATGATATTCTCTTTCTTTTTCACAATTCAATAGCTTTAAATTATATAAACTTATAAACTTTTCGACTTTGTGTTATATAACGACTTTGTAGTTAGGTTATACCCGATATGATCTTCTTATCTTTTATCTGTAAATTGTTTATACCCTACATCTAAAGGTTAATTTATACCCTACAGTTAGAGGTAAAGTATTTTCATTCTGTTCCGAAATGTGTAACGCATGGAAATATAGAAGATATGGAAAAGTATGAATATTCTGACACCTCCCGAGTCGATTTAGTCATGTCCGTCCACCTGTTTGACTGTCTGTCCGCCTGTTTGACTGTCTGTCCGCCTGTTTGACTGTCTGTCTGTCTGTTTGACTGTCAATCTGTCTGCCTGAAGGTGTAGGGTAGTCCATCTACCGTCAACACCTTTACTACTTAATTTTCGACGTGTTTTTCGAATTCATTACTTTATTTTACACAATAATTTAATAGATTTGAATGCAAAGCAAAAATACGTTAGTTTCGTTAATGAGTGAAAGGAAACCAACAGCAGCCGCAATAACAACAAGGGTCATATTTGAACAACGTTAAAAACGTATCAAAATGATCACAATCCGGCGAGAATACTTAATCACTTCAACAGATTAATTAAGGTCTATTAAATAACTAAGTATGAGTGTACAAAAGTAAAGTAAAATGTACAAAAATAATAAATAACACAATCATAATTATTATAAAACCACAAACACTCTAGTAGCCCATAATGATAGTCCGTATATTTGTACCTTTGGTGTGCTTCCCCTCCTTCTTCCCTTCCTTCTTCACCTCCTCCTTCCCGTCCCGGTCCCCGTCACCATCAACGGTCACTCTATCGCTCTCACTTCCGCTCTATCAGTTTCTGTATGTTAATCCAACTGCTCTTTCCTACGTACATACATAAGTACATACTTATGCCTTAAGTAGGTGCTTTTAAATACATATATATATATATATGTACATATGTAAGTATGTACATATACATATACTTACGTATCTACATATTAGTTATGCATTACATGCATTCATTCATTTTTTTTCCTCTACGTTTTTACGCTTTCGTTCGTATTCGATTCGTCTACTGAAATATTGATCGATCGATCAGCTCCCTTCAACTCCCTCCCCCCCCCCCCCCCTTTGGTTACTGAGTATGGCTCGTCAAATAAAACGTTTTTTAATTATAACGGATGATGACTCGTTTAATTTACCGTCATTTTGGTAGACTTTGTGTCCATACTTGTGCATGTGCATGGGTTAATATAGTGTTGTTGTTGTTTCTGCTGGAGGTGGTTTTGCTTTAGGTGTTGGTTCATGTGTTGCTGTTGCTATTATTTGTTGTTTTTATCATTGTTGCCATGATTATAAGCTAATTAATTCCGATATCTGCAGAACAGGGTGTTTTCAAAGTTAGAAAGCTTAAATTTAAATAGTTTCTCACACACACACACCACCTTCTCACACATACACAGTCTCTCTTTCCCACACGCACACATACTCTCTCTTTCTTTTGCTCCAGAGATTTTTTCCCACACTGAGTTTAATTTTTAATAAAAACACTTCGTGATTTATTGTTGTTGTTATCGATGAATTACAATAAATATTTGTGACTTCTGATTAATCTTAATTCGAACTCGTGCTATTTGATATAATTTTCAATTCAATGAGCTGCATTTAATTGAATCGACAGCAAAACAAAAAAACCTGCAAATCAACACATCAGAAGCACCGAGAAAATTCCAACCAATGAATGCATGAATGAATCCTTTGATTGAAATAATCAATGATTTAATGCTTAAGTTTTCTTTGTGTTCATATGAATTTTGATATTTAATAATTTTTATTTATTATTGAAATAAACCTAGAAACAAAAATGTTATTAAAATTATTCCAAGCAATAGAAAGTAAATAAAATAAAAAGTGCTCTTGACCTTGGATCCAGTCCTTAACTGGTATAATAAAGCAACAACAACAATGATATTGATTTTTATGCATAAACATTGGCCACTCATTCAAAAGTTTGAAAACAATGAAAAAATTGAGACAGAAACAGAAAATCTAAACAATTTAAAGAAAAATTAAACAAAAAACTTCAAATTGAAAGGAAAAAATGTCCATAATAATGAAATACAACGAATTTCTCCACGATACGCTTTTTGGGTCTAAGATTTACGATGTTGAATTCATTAAGTTTTGATCATTTTTCAATAACAACAACAGTACAACAACATTTGATTTTAAGACAGACAGCATCAACTCAGCATCATTTGCAGTTGTTGTTTTATTCCCCTTTCGGTGTTTCTCTCCTTCCATTTTTTGTTCTTTCTCTCTTTTTCTCATTGTCTCTGTTTTTCACTCCTTTTTCATGATCATGGTACAATAAGCTGCCTTAAATGCAAAAGTAATAAAATTAAATGCAAAGAAAACGATGCACATTCATCAAGCAAACGAAATAGAAACAGAAAAACAGGTAGAATAATTAATATGATCGGTCTGAATGGGGTGTGGGGGGGAGGGGCTGGGCTGGCGCTGGCCACCAGTAAAGTTCAACATACAACAGAAGTCTGCGTGTATGCTTTAAAACCATATCAAAGTACAAGCTATTTTAACGAGCCACTTGTCGTCGTCTACTCACCCCCGCTGCACTGGAAATCCACCATGCAAACATGAGATTTCGCACAGGCAACAGTTTCGAACAACTGTAAAGAGCAACAATAAAAAATCATATTATTACGTGCATGCGTGCAGTGTATAATATGTAATGATGTACATATGCTTGTATGTACGTTTATTTAGCTCATATGTAGGTTTTTTTTTAGTTTCTTGAAAATTGCTGCTTCACTAAAAGATGCTGTTGCAGAGCTGTTATTGGTTGAACGATCGATAGATGGATCTATCGAATTGTTCGCATTATAAAATAAAAAATTATTATTTAATTAAATTAAATTCAAAAGCTATTTAAATGATAATATATAATAATAAATAATAACAATAATAATTCCTTCGAACAGTTGCTGTTGTTGTTGTTTTTTGCATGAACGAGAACTTGAAAGCTTTAAACACACACAAACACTGAGAATAGCAACTTGAACACAGTCACATTGATAGCGAATATCCGCCTGGGCAACACCAACAACAATAACAACAAGAAGGCGATAGCGAATAACAGAATAACGAATAACAGTGGCACAGTAAAATAACGAATAACAGTCGCATAATAAAATAACGAATAACAGTCGCATAACAGAATAACGAATAACAGTTTGAGAAACAAAAAAATAACAAAAAAAGATAACAACATTTGCTTGAATGCACAAGAAGAATAACTAATGGCCGATGTCAGACTACGATTCTTGAGGTCGGACTCACTCGCGCTCGAACTTGCACTCGTTCATTCGTGGGATGTTGCATGGGCCAACCAATCAGAGTGAATGAATCCGGCGTCACGAGGCATAGTCTGACATCGGCCAATGAGACCAACTAAGAACAACACTAATAATAATACTCGCAATAATAGTAAAAGAACGAATGAATAAATGAGGAAAAAAAACAAACACTTAAATAATTGAAGGCTGAGAAAATCTTTGAACAACAAAAACAAACTAAGCCGAGTTTGCGTTGTTGTTGTTGTTATTGTTGGTGTTTTTTTCTTTCTTGCATTTTAATTAAAATGAAAATAATTCATATGTGGTTCTTGTTGTTGTTGTTGCTGTTATTGTTATTCTTTTATTGCAAACGAAACACAAAACTTATTTTTTAAAGCGTCCATATTTCAAGTTTTTTCAAAAGTTTCATTAACTAGATAAAAAGTTCGTAGTTAGTTTTTCTAGTAATAGTTTCAGTATTTGTAATTTACGTTTTCATTTTAATTCTATTATCTATGATTTAGTTATTTTGTATTATTTGTTTTTATTTATTATTTTTTATTTATATTTTTATTATTATTATTATAATATTATTATTAAAATAAAGTTTAGTTAAGTTAGGTTAAAATAATCACTTAAAATAAAACCATTTTGTTGTTGTTTTTTTTGAGTCACCGAAATTGAGTGAATGTTTGAGTTTTTATTGAAGAGACAATCACAAGAAATCACCTTAAAAACTCACCATACTCACTCATGAAACATTGAAACTCAGAAAAGAGAAACAACAACAACAACTAATTCACCATCTTGCACTGCACTGAGTTGGAATACTTTATTTTAGTTTGTTGTTGTTGCTCTTTGTTATTGTTGTTGCTATTGTTCGCCTGCTGCTGATTTTTTGGTATAAAGTATAAAAGTTCCAAAGAAAGTTATTCATTTCGATACTTGAGCTCGTGCAATCAATGCCACCAAAAACAACAGCAACAACAAAAAGAGAAAAAGCCAAACGGTCAGTTTTCTATCGTTTGTTTCGTGTATTTTTTTTAAAAGTTTTATTGTGATTTTCAAAAAAAAACCCTAAAAAATCAACTAAATTGAAAAGAAACGTCGAATTTTAATGGGCAAAAATTAAAAGAATTGAATTACATATGAAAATGAAATAAAATACAAATAAAATTTAAATAAAGGAAATTTAATGAAAAACTTAAAAAAACACAAAAAATAACCCAGTGTATTTTAAGTACGTCTGTAAATTGTGAAGAAGAAGTAGCGAAGATAGCAAAAGGAGAGAAATTATAAAAAACAGCAACAGAAAACTTTTAAATTTAGATTTCAGTCAGCAGAAAAAAGTCTTCGAGGACTTTTAGTGGTTTTTTTAGCTTCTTTTCCATCAGATTCGCTTCAGCCTTTAAAGCGAAGCAGAGAGAAGAACAAGCAGACATTTGATTGTGGATTATATAAGAATAAAACAGCTTCGAGCACTTGCAGTGGATAAACTTAAAAACAACAACGACTATAATAACAACAACAATTAAAATGCAGTAAGTTGTTTTTTTTTCTTCTTCTTATATTTTTGCATAGCCTCCGAAAAACGCATTGAAAAATCTATTTTTATTTTGTGGTTAAGAGATTTTATTGTGGTTTTCGTTGGTTAAAAAAACTAACATTATTCGGGCAGCCGTCACGCCCCTTGAAGGCATTTTTTTTGGTTTTCTTTGTTCTTGTTTTTAGGGTAAATTTTTTTGTTTTTTTAGATTTTAATCTTTTGATCTTTGTTCTTGTTTTTAGGGTAAATTTTTTTTGTTTTTTTTAGATTTTAATCTTTTGATCTTTTGTTATTATTTCTTTTTATTATATTTTATTTTTCATTTAGTGTAAATTTAGACACTTTTCATTTTAAGCTTTCGCAATTTTATCGCAATTTTTAACGGTTTTTTTCAGTATTTTTCTTTAAATTTGATCTTCTTGCTTTTTGTGTGTTTTAATTTTTAGATCTCGTTATTTTATTCCCTCTCTTTCAATAGTTTTAGTTTTTTTAGATGACTTCGTGTTTTTTTTCCTTTATATTTACTTTGAATCGTCTTTCTTTTCTTTTTTTCGGAATATTTTTATAATTTTTCGATTGTTTTTTTTTTGTTTTTTTGGATAATTTTAACCGTTTACTTGTTTTGGTACCCTTTCAAAGAACAGCCGCCCGCCCCCGTGCAACGATGATTTTAATGAGTTCAAGAAAAATAAAACAATAAAAATAGCAACACCAAACGACCCACAACAACAACAAACGACCCACAGGAACAACAAACGAGCCACAGCAACAACAAGCATCTTATTGCAGCATCAATTAGTCGTCATTATCATCATCATCATAACCATCGTAGTCGTTGTTGTTGTTACTGTTTCTATTACTATTGTTGTTGTTGTTGTTGTTGTTTAAGTTGCTGGTATTACTTTGACTCAGAGCTAAAGCAGGAACCTCGCCGATCGTCGCGTGGGAGTTCTTTTTTTTCCTTTTCCATGAACATCAGTGTGCGTGTGTGTGTATGTGTGTGTATGCATATATGTATATTTGTGCTTTACACAAACTTCAGTTAATACTTCTATAGTACTTGTTGGCGGCTTGCATTTTTATAATGACAAACGTTGTCATTACTTAAGAATTGTGTGAGTTTCATTCTTGCTTTTGTTGTTGCTGTTTTTCTATTGTTTTGTGGTTACATCCACCGTCGCAGCCGATGTTTAAATTGATGTCCAATCATCTAAAAAATTGAATTCGTTCATTTATTAAAATTTATTTGACACTAAACCCAATAAAGCATATTAAATGTGTTGAAGGAATGGATAATAATAATAAGATTAATAATAATAATAATCAATATAAAATAACACCAACAACAATAATTATTATAAGTTCCTAAAATTTCCAATTCTTTTGCTTGCTTCTTTGTTAAGCAGTAGATTTGAGAAAATATCGAGTTTGTGTCTTAAGTCTTTAGAATTACACATTCAATACGATTCAATGAAATCGTTGCAGTCGATCACAGAAACCGAACCGCAACAACAACAACAAAGAAGAGATTTGAAAAAATCAGGAGAGAGACCAAGGAAATTATGGTAACCATGGCAACCATGGCGACCATAAAAATGACAGGCGGAAAACAAAAGAAAAACGAGATCAAAACTATAAAAATTATGATGGCGACTCTACAAAAGCAACTGCGACGCGGACGTCGACTGCGATAGCGACCGCGACAGTGGCTACAATAACTCATTCATTATCTAAGCGAGAAACGAAAAATGGTATAATTTATTTATGGCCAGAAATGGATTGAAAAGAAACCACAACAACAACAGAAACCAGCAACAACCTTCACTATTGATGGAAACTAAGACCACAAAAAAACAACCAAAACAGTTGAAGGAAAAACAATTATTAAACAAAAGACAAGAGAAAAACACCAAACAAATAGTAAAAAAATATTTATAAAAATATTTTAAAATTGTACACAAATAATTAAACAAAATAATTAAAATAGTTAAGAAATATTTTAATGAAATAGATATTTAAAGTAAAATTAAATGTTGTGTTCAAACTTAAGTTTAATCAAGTGTTTCCTTAGTTTTTCTTTTTATTTAAGTGCTTTTTTGGCACATTTTCTCTCCTCTCACTTTTATAATAAAAACGATAATAAAAACACCAGAAACACTGTTTTTTACGTGCATATAATGAATGAAAACAACAACAATATTGCGAAGTCACTTTAGGTTGTAAAAAAGAGGAATTAAATTACAATAAAGACATTTTATACAATAAAATGACTAACATAATCACTTAAGTTGAGTGATTACACAGCATTATAAAATTAAGTTATAAAAAATGAGCAAACAACACAAAAAACCAACATAAACAATAACAACATCATTTCATATCAAATTTAAACAATTTTGAAAGTAAGCCTCTTAATTAGGACACAAGTATTTTTTAGCAAATTGAATTTTATATCCCTTTGAGGTGTATCACAAAAGTAACTCCAGCACTTGACGATAGACAGCCAGAAGAGCCGAACAGCAGCAGCGACATCAACTCGCGGTGGCTCATGTTGCTGATTGGTTGCTTGGTTAACTTGACGGTTGGTTGATCTCTTTTGCATACTCTGGCCCCATACCCCCATCACTCCACTCAACCCTACCCCCCCCCCCTAACTCATTCACCCTTTAGCGATATATGAATGTAAACCATCGCCGTAAAGTTGTTCTACGATATCATTTATGCTGCGATATGATATTTAATACGCTAGAAATGCGCAATAATTCGCGTGCGAGATTTTGCAATAGTAACAACAACAACAACAACAATACTAGTAGAAGGAAAAATCATTATAAAGATATCAACAATAAGATTCTGATACTTAAACGCACTCACGTTTAAATGCGTGCATTTCAATGAAACCATAAAAAGGAGAAAATTTTAAAAAACTTGCCTTTTCAAAGCATGTAACAACAAGAAGAACATAACAGTGACAATAACAACAACAACAAATATAATGCCATCAACATTAACGTTTAAAAACGTAACAAACATTAAAAAACATTAACAGCAATCAAAGGATTGAATCAAACAACGTAACGAAACCAACAACAACAACAATCGGTAGCAACAACATTAATGACTTGGCTACAGTAACAGTAACTGTAAAAGTAACTGAAACTATAACGGTAACTGTAACTCTAAGTTTTCATTGTTTTTATACCAAAAACTAAATTTCATTAAGCATTTCTCTCATACGAAATAATAAATATATAAATTAACTTTAGAAAAAACAATTTTAAGAGACTGTATACTCGTCTACTCTGTATTATATAAATATATTATCCGTATGTATCACATATGTTGTGTACTGTATAGTCAACGACTATTCTATCATAAAGGGTGGGCCATCGGCTGATTTCTTTTCGAATTATTTAATCCAATTTAAATTCATTGTTTAGTTCAAAAAGAAACCAGCCGATGGCCACGCTATATCTACATAGTTCTCATTTTATATACATATTTCGTTATACGTGTGTATAGTATTGACTAAATATTGACTATATCAAACTTCAAATTATAACCAACCTTAGAACCAAAACCAGACGAAAAGAAAAACCGTCTCTTTGAACTTTTGATCTCTGGTAAAACGAAAAAAAAGAAAAACGAAAAAGAAAAGAAAGAAAACCAGCTTTTTTGACCTCTTGCATCATTCAGTTGAATAATTTTAACGTTTAGCAACTCGCTTAATAAACCTTAAAAGGAACCATGAACTTTATATACAGTTTTTGACCATCGGACTTCGGTTACTTCGAGCAGATCGTTTTGAATTATTTACCAAAGGTATAAAAACTCTACTCAATTTAATCTGCATTTATTTTGATCCGCATTTAATATTTATTATTTCTTTTTATCTTTTAATCCCAGGAATTATTTAGCTTTATTAAAGATTGGCAAGAAAATCAAATCAAATCGGTAGCAAAAAAAAACACGAAATTAAATTGAATTAAAAAGAGACCAAAGCTGCTGACCCTGGATAACTTTAATGTATTGTAACACGATTGTGTGATTATTTTGTGGGTGTGGAACTGAAAAAGCACACGTCCATAATTCAAATCAATTGCGATCAAAAGTGATTTCGGATTGTTGTGAACTAATGTGAAGTGAATGTGAATTGGTTGTTGTTTTTGTTGTTCTTATTATTATTGGTTCGAATAACATGATCTTCACATCTGCTGTTGATGCTTGAAATGATCTGAATTTTTTGATGAATGACCGACTTTGATAGTTAAAATTTATTTCTTTCTGATGGTTAAACTTTACCTCATCAGCATCGTGAACAAACATTTTAATGCTACAAAAAAATGATTTCAAAACCACGCTCAGTTTTTAATTATTTGTTTTTTACTTAACGAAGGAATGCAGTTGAAATCGTTTATTTTTATTTGTTTCTTTTTTCCTATTGTTTCCTTTTCGTTTTTTATGTCCTCTTTTTTAAAAGCCTTCAGTTTTTTAATCTTGCTTTTTTTATTCTTCTTCTTTTTCATTCAATGATCTTGACTCACATTTAATTAATTTACCAGAAAAACCTTTCAATTAAAATAATATCAGTAAAAACAAACTATTTGTATGGAAAAAATCAATTATTAATTAAAAAACATTTGTTATTAAATATCAAATAATAAAATAGATTATTTTTTATTAATTAAAAATAAATTTAATTGAAATGCATTAAAAAGAAGTTGTTTTTAAAGAAAATGTAATTAGTTTAAAGATTATAATAAAAATTAAAGTTACAAGCCTAATCTCGGGTTTGTGTCTTAAGTCTTCGAATAATAGTTAGCGAAACGTTCGAAAAGCGAAGTTCGAAAAGTTGGCGAATAATACAACATTGTTTTGTTGTTACAATAACAACAACAAAGCAAAATGGAGATGGTTTTTCGTTCTCCGTGTTTATAAAAATATTTTAAGCTAAACAAGGACACAGAACAAAACACACGGTTATGCATAACGGAGCTGCTGTTCGTTCGTATCGTCGTTGTTACGTTACATTATTTTTTTACTTTTCCTTCTTTCCTAGAAATATTATAAAAGTCCAGTCAAATGTAAAAATTGTGTCAGTTTGCGTTGATCGTTGATATGTTGTTGCTTCTAATAAAGCAAAAAAATTGAAGAAAATATTCAAACACACACACGAGTTCCATGACATAAGCGCAGTCAGTGTTGCAAAATTGATACCGTAAGCAGCTGGAGCAGCTCTCATTATTTTGTTGTTGTTGCTGGACGCATGTTATGTGGTCCACAAGGAAATGTTTTCAATGATCGATGAAATTCTTTGTTGTTTGTTTGGTTTAATTTTTTTTATGTTTATCAAAGTTGATGTTGAATGTTGATGCAGCTAACGTTGAACTGCTGTTGTGGTTGTTATGGTTGTTGTGTAGTCTTAAGCTCTCGTTAAATTCAGTTTCTTCGTTTTTTAGTTGTTTTAATATTTATGTAATTTGTGCGGCTTTTTTAAATTAGCGCTATAAAAAATCCTGAAATTTCAACAGAAAAAACAAAGCATTCTCTTGACGTAAAGTCAAGTTTACGTGACAACCACGATTATGTTTATCCATTCAATTAAATCATCTCTGGATCAAAAATAATTACATAAAAATACGACAGCAAGAAGAGATGCACGTCAAATCTAACAATCAAAGAAGCACGGAGAGGGTGGGGAGGGGGTAGTAAAACTCATAAAAGTTAAATAAACCAAAAAAAACAAAACATAAATCATTGCTACCATCAACACGCATGCGAGCCAACACAAGAAACCAGTCGATCAGGCAGACAATCAAACAGCTAATCAACCAGTCCGACAAGCAGCTCGGCGACCAGCCAACCCGCTCGCCAGCTCTTCTTTGCTGCCCCATTGAACACGTCACGCTTCAGTTGCTTCGTTTTCTTTTCATTCAACTAACTTTTTTCAAGCGTTTGAATGAAAGCTGCTGCTGCTTCTCTTCGTACATGGAAACTTTTACTTTCATCAGCTGGATGGGCGTCAGCACTCGCGACGTCGTGCGTGTAATTTTTAATACTAAAATAACACCAACAAGAACAACATCAACAGCAGCATCAACTCATAGTATACAAACTACTAATAATAATAACAACAACAGCTCAACATGTATAACAAAAACTGAAATTTCAATAAATTATTTATAAATAATTGTTACTTTGAAGAATTATGTAAACAAATTATATAAAAGGAAATAAATAAATAACAAGGATTTTCATCAGCTGACGCTAGCGTCACGGGGCGTTAAGAAACGACGTCAGCTGGTTCGTGTCCTAAGTCTTTGACTATGACGCTCATTTCTTTGCCAATTGCGCCGTTGAGAAGCAACGTCAGCTGGTTTTTGTCTTAAGTCTTTGGCTTTGACGCTCATTTCTTAACCAATTCACACGCGAAATTAAATATTTTATAGACACCACCTCTTAAGTCGAATGGTAACGTAACGTAATGCTACGTAAAGTAACTTAATATAACCTAACGTCAAGTAGCGTAACATGCACTGTACTTTTGTTAAATTAACAAACTTTCAGATAACAAAAATTTACAAATAGCAGCAACAACAAATAAACGGAAGCACAAGCAGCAGCAACAACAACAACATCAAAAAGCAACAAGAAGCATAACATAAATTCATTTCTCTATATACATATAAGTGAATGAATCGTCTTCTTGTTTTAAATTATGTTCATGTTTGTAGTGGTTTCTGTCCTGTTACGCTGTTGTTTTTCCTCTTCTTCTTCTTATTCGCACTATGACCTATGAACTTTACTTCAAAATTTGTTCCACAGACACCGTAATACTTTTATCTTGGTATAATAGTGCTTGGTTTCGGCCACATTTTGCTCCACTAACATTGCAACTTGATTCGGAATGATGATGAGCTGAAACTGACAACAACAACAATAACAACAACATCTTCAACTAATGGCAAAGAAGGTGAAAAACCACTTCTTCACCGAATTAACAGCTTCTCAGTGGAGTGCAGGAGAATCAGCGACAACAACAACAAAGACAGTAGCGCCAACAACGACAGCGACACACAGCAGTGCAAAATAACAACAACAACAAACACTTTTAAATGAAGATGAGTCTGGTCTCAAAATAACCAAGTGAACTGTGTTGCATTTGAGATGGGATTTGTTGTTGTTTCTGCGGTTCCTGTTGTTGTTATTGTTGTTGTTGCTTTAGTTGATTTCAGTACTCGTAGCCATGCTTTTAATCATCCGGCATCAACAGCTTTTTTAGTTATCCGTGTGGATGAAGATTGCCGAAATATGATGAAGAAGAAGAAGAAACGAATTCGCACGAGTTGCACAGACACACACATACACAAACACATGCTCTCTTGCATCTCTTTAAAGGTCATAAATATAAAATTATTATCATTGGCTGGTTTAAATGCTGGCAACACAACAGCAACAACAACAACAACATCAGTAGTAACAAGAAGAAGAAAAAGACGAGGCCTAAGAAGAAGAGCAACAACAACAACTGTAATAATGACAGCAACTTTAAATCAAGCAGCAGAAAAATGCTTTCAAAGAAAAACCAGTGAAAATTTGTACTCTTTTTTTTGTTTCGCTGCAAAAAAATTATGCAGTTTTTATTTTTCCATTTTTATAATTAAAATGCCATAAATAATAATTGATTTATTTCAAGTTAACATCTTTAATAAGAGTTTATTAAATTAAAAATCAAATTAAATAAATTATATTAAAAATCAATTCAAATCAAACTGGATTTGATTCAATTGTCTTAATTTTTCTTAAATAAAAAAGATAACAGAAGTCGTAAAACAAAAACAAACTGCAGATCTACAACAACATCAATAAAACTGAAGATGTTTTTGATCATATTCTATTGTAGTTGACGATCGTTGATCAATGGCTAAATTTATAAGCAGAAAAGAAAACCTACACCAAAAAAAGAGTGTACAAAAGGGGCATTAAAAGGAAAAACAACACTAAAACCAACAACAACAGTTTATTAGAGAGAAAACATTACATAATATGTTTGAGCTGTCGTTGCAACCAGTTTAGCAACCAGTCTCAGTTGCTGATGAAAATAACAACTCTGTCGCATGCTGCAACCGTGCAACAGAAAAGCAACAGTAAAAATAACAACAAACAACCACAAAAAGAACAACAACAAACACTCAATACTGCCTACTTAAACATCTCCTTCGATTACTTCTCGGAGTTCTTTTGAAAACTTTAATTTAAATATTAAATAAAAACATGTATTTATCAAAATAAATCAGAATCAAATAATAAAAATAAATATTCTTCGAAATTAGATGAGATTTTTCAATTTCTTCATCTGAGAAAATACCGAAAACCAACGAATGTCATCCTCTCAAATATTTCAATTGTTTTCTTGTTGGTTTTCTGCATTTTCTTCGTATGTACAATTCTCGTATTCGTAATCGTCTTCCTCTTCGTTCTCTTAATTTTATTTTCTTTCAAAAGCTCATCTTCCGTGCGTGTTTTGCTATTTTTATACTATTGTGAAGATTAAAGTTCACAGCAGTTTCTCTTCTCCGCCATCTTTTTTTTTCCTTCATGCATTCATTCAGTTTTCCACCCCATTGTAACAATGTGTGTAGTCCCTCTTTGGAATGGAATGAACCAAAAAAGGAAAGAAAGAAACGAAGAATAAATCAAGTAAAGGCGAAAAGCAAGAGAATTTTTGTACTTATGACTTAAAAGAAAGTTCATATAATCCACAATGAGTTCATATAATTTAAAGAAAGGTAATGAAGTTGCGTAATTACTTTTATTCTTTTATTAGTGCTTAATCGGCTAAAAGACCCCCCACAAAATTATAAATTACAATAGCTTCCTTTCCCGGTTTCGGGAATAATAGTCCATAATTTTTTTGGTTTTCTGTGGTGGTTTCCATTACTTTGTGTCCACGATTAATGACTCTTTCCTTCATGAATGAGTAACCCGTTAATATTGAAACTATGTAAAAAACAATCGGTTGTATAAATTTAAATTAAGTACTTGGCTCTTTGATAATTTCAATGCTGGTCGACTTGGCCAGCCATTTGTTTGTTTCCTTCTTTTAATTTACTCTGGAATACAGTAATCTAGGTTATTCATGCCATTAACCGTAATTAGCGCTGGGTTACTAAACACCTGATGGTCCGAACTGACCGGCAAGTAGTAGCCAAACAGATAGACAGACAGACGGACAGACAGACAGACAGACAGGCATTGAAGCGTATCCATCACTAAATAAAATGTAGCTTTTAATTTCACTTTCTTTTTTTACGAATTCAGCACTGAATATATTGGATATTTAAATTTTAATAGAAAGCTAAGCTACTGCTGTACTTTTACTTATTTATACACATATAGCGGTGATTATTACATACCATACATGCACCGACTACACATATACACACACATACATACATAATGATCACGTTAAACAACTGACACAGTAGTTGTTACTTAAATAAATATTCGGTAATTGAAAATATGTTACATGTTACAATAAATAGTTTATTATTTTGTCTAATATTTGTTTGTTTTTTATCGTGTATTTTATTTCCATCCGATTGTCATGAATGTCAGTGAAACTGCTCAATACATCATGTGTTTATTTCATGTCACGTCACATCACTCCACGTCATTTAATTGGCTAGTTTATACAACAACAGCTTCATCTGTAGTTATTTCACTTCATCATTGCAGTTCTTTTATTGAAAACTTATCATTGTTTCTTCCTGTTCATTGCTCCTTCCTGTTCATTGCTCCTTCCAATGAGTTAGCTTTCCTGGTGCTGAAAACATCCGCTTTCAGAGTAGTGGTAAATTTTTTATCCTTTGTGAAAACGGAAAATGAACGATAGTTTTGGGGAATTTCATAGTAATTAAGTCAACAGTAAATAGAAGAAAATTCTAAATATTGTAAACATGTAATAATAACAAGTATGTACTTTAATTTTTTAACACTATCACAACAGTACTTATTAGTACTTAGGGCAGTTATTGTTGCTTTCCAACAATTTTTCCGTTTTGCTGAGAAACGAGAACAACTTGAGACAACTGTGTCCCACCATCTAAACAAGCCCTTGCCTCTGAAGACATCCTTATGACACTCTTATTTTTGACTGCTGATTAAAATTTATCCTGTTACTCAATTGAAATCATTTCAGATTCTCCCTTATAATACTAGTCTCTGCCAGCTTCCTACTTGGAACGGGGCTAACAATAGCTGCCCCCAATAAAGCCGACGCTGCCGCCGCCGGGGCATACCAACCACAAGGCTTCTCGGCGCGTTCGGGTGAAGCTGAAACCAACGAAGACGAGGACGAGTTCGAGAGACAGGCACAAACTCATCTTGCCTACAGGCAAAGGATCTACGATTACAGCCAAGAGGAGGATCAAGAAGAAGCGCCCCGACAAATCTACCAGAATCGCAATGTGAAACAACAAAGCAACTACTTGAAGATCAATCCCAAGAAACAGTCGAGTGAAGAGGAGGAGGAATCTGAAGAGGAGCTGGAAGAGGAACCAGATAGACTCTCGACGCTGTTGGCCAAGTCCAGCTTCAATTGCAACTCAAAGAATTCTGGGTAGAATGAAAAAATAACAATAAAAATTACTATGTAAATAATATTCAATCCTTTAATTTTTTGCAGCTACTACGCTGACGAGTCACTGAACTGCGAGGTCTTCCATTACTGCCAGGATAATCAACGACATTCTTGGATCTGTCCCGAGGGTTTCACCTTCCATCAGATACACTTAATCTGCATGCCGCCGTCGAATGAGAACATCTGTCAGCAGTCGTCTAAGTATCACATCGTCAACGATTATCTCTACAAACCCATAAATCTGCAGGAACATCAAAGCAAGCCAAATGTCACGTTGCGTTACTCGGATCGCTACTATCCGGAGAACTACTACGAGAGCGAGCGCTACGAAGACGATGAAGAAGCTCCACGCCACCGCGTAAACCACCAGAGGCAACCGGTAAACTTAGAAAAATTCAAGCAACATCTCGTAGACGACACGAGAATCACGTCGTCAATCTAGAAAATCATTCATTATTAATGTGTTTTGGCGCTTATAAAATTGCAACCGTTCAAATATGATTTTTGAAAATCTGCAGGATTGCATTTCGAACTGTTATTTCACAAATCGTTTCGAAATTTCGAACTCACTAAAGAACTCATTCATGAAGTTTAACTTTTTTTAAACTAAGAGATTAGTTTGCATTACTCAATA